>SJYX01011209.1:0-135561 GCA_006410675.1 Oreotragus oreotragus
CTGCAAGGAGATCCAACCAGTCCATTCTGAAGGAGATCAACCCTGGGATTTCTTTGGAAGGAATGATGCTAAAGCTGAAACTCTGGTATTTTGGCCACCTCATGCGAAGAGTTGACTCATTGGAAAGGATTGGGAGCAGGAGGAGAAGAGGACAACAGAGGATGAGACGGCTGGATGGCAACACGGACTCAATGGACGTGAGTCTGAGTGAACTCCAGGAGATGGTGATGGACAGGCAGGCCTGGTGTGCTGCGATTCATGGGGTCACAAAGAGTCGGACACGATTGAGTGACTGAACTGAACTGAACTGATATAGGCAGAAATTGGATTGTCTAATTCAGTTTATATAATAATAAATTTATAGTTACACAATAAATACTATTTGAATTTTATTATCAAAACAATGTATCTATTCTTCCTAATTGCATTCTCTGTCTCTACTTCTCACTTCAGGAAAAGTCACCCTTGTCCTTTACACAGCAGAAGAATCATGAAGAGACCACTTAAATACGTGTGATACGTCTATATGCCATTATAAATAAATATATATATAATAAAATCTATATTTAAAATTAAGAAATAGAATATGAAATTTTATGTGCTAAGTACAATATCACATAAACAAGAGAAAAATATAGTTTTTCATGACATGTACATGATTTCTGACATTGATTAGTTGCATAGAAATGATTCTTATAAAGTTATGTTAACTGGTTCCAGGTATTGCCAGTCCGAAGCTTTGTGATACATTTCACAGTTACAAATGTGTAAGTCTTATCATTTGCTGTCTGAATTCCTAAACTTTGTTGAATTTTTCCAAGATCCTCCAACAGGTTAACACTGTCAAGTAGATTAAAAACATATAAAGAGCTAAAGCAATATAGCCCAAACCACTGAGCTGTATAAGAAATGTGGTACCAATTTTAAAATGCCTGAAACTTTCCAATTAGGAAAGCCTTGGAGAAAAATCCTGAGATATCTCAGAACACGTTGCCATGTTATGAATTAGAGTAGTTGATGATGTTTTCTAATCTGCTGCCACTCTTATGTGCATGCTGCTGCTGCTGCTAGGTCGCTTCAGTCCTGTCCGACTCTGTGCGACCCCACAGACGGCAGCCCATCAGGCTCCCCTGTCCCTGGGATTCTCCAGGCAAGANCGTTGCCATGTTATGAATTAGAGTAGTTGATGATGTTTTCTAATCTGCTGCCACTCTTATGTGCATGCTGCTGCTGCTGCTAGGTCGCTTCAGTCCTGTCCGACTCTGTGCGACCCCACAGACGGCAGCCCATCAGGCTCCCCCGTCCCTGGGATTCTCCAGGCAAGAACTCTGGAGTGGGTTGCCCTTTCCTTCTCCAATGCAGGAAAGTGAAAAGTGAAAGTGAAGTCGCTCAGTCGTGTCCGACTCTTAGCGACCTGGGTTTAAATTTTTAGAAATCTTTTTTATTTGACATAAAAATGTTTCCAAAGACCACAGTGTGGACAAGGCCAATAGAGAAAGAGAGAAAATTAAAATGAGGCCATTTTATTTCCCATTAGAGTATATGTTCGATGAATATAAGGATGGTCTAACACTGTGCCTAAGTCCAGAATTAGTAGGATTAGTTCAAAAGGTAGGTTGAAAGACTAAATGAATACAAGTCATTGACAGAATATTTTAAAGTGAGTCTGAATTTGCCCTAACCTCAACTCTAATTTGACCTGAACCTTTGGGAAGAAGAGTTGCATATATTCAAAGAGCGTCTACGGTTAATTCTTTGAATATATGCAATTTATAATTCTTTCTCTTTTTAAAGGAAAAAAATGGATTACAAACACAAAACGATAAAAGGAATAAAATCAGTCACCATACCTCTCCATTAAAGAAGCAGAAAATTGTAGATACCAAGAGACCCTGTAAAAGAAAAATAGAATTATCTGATTCCAAATAGAAAACAGACACTTTTTGGTAATCAACTTGCTGTATAGGTAGTCAAAAATGAAGTCAAAGCTACATTTAATTTACATCCAAACATCACAAGGTGCCTTCATGATGCAAGAACACCATACCTGATAGTGCATGAGGATGTTTATAATGTAATCATATATCTCTTCTGCAATCTTTCCTTCAGGTCGCCATGGAATCAGCACAAATTCAATGCCAAGTAATGGCACCAGGATAAGCGTAGCTCTCACAGCTTTCATGTAGAGATTGGATTCTGCTTGGTGAGTAACTTTTAACTTGGTGATAAGAACACGTACAATATTTAATAGGAAAAAAAGATTCACCTAAAAGAAAATAAAATGGCATATGGAAATTATTTCATATTAAGAATCTTTACTTTAGAATCACTGATTTTATAAATATTTTCAGTACACAAGAATATGTTCTGTTGAAGAGATACTTGCTTAAATATTAATTTTTATTTCTGCCCCTGAATTTTTCTTTTATTTTTTCCTCCAGCTTTATCAACACATAATTACATTATTTAAGTTTAGGTTGCATAGCATAATGATTTAATCTCACATATATTGTGAAATGATAACCACAATACATTAAGCTAATATCAACCATCTCATACAGATACCAAAATGTATATATGTATGTATATATATGTATATAAATTTCCTTATGCTGAGAACTTTTACAATTTATTCTCAGCAACTTACATATATATCATACAGTGGTGATAACAACAATCATCATGTTGTACATTACATTCCTTGTTCTCCTTCATCTTACACCTGGGAGTTTGTGCCTTTTGACGATCTTCATCCAATTCCTCCATCCCTAACCCCAAAAGGCAACTGCAAATATGATCTCTTTTTTTCTATGAGCTTGTCTATTTGTTTAGATTCCACATATAAGAGATCATACAGTATCTGTCTTTTTCTGTCTAACTTATTTTGTTTGGTGTAATGCCCTCAAGTTTCATTCATGTTGTCTCCAGTGTCAGGATTTTCTCATTTTTTGTGGCTAAATAGTAATGTGTGTGTTTGTGTGTGTGTGTGTGTGTGTGTGTGTATCATTCTCAGGTTGTTTCCATGTCTTAGCTATTGTGGATAATGCTGCTATGAGCATGGGGTGCAGATATTAATATATTTATTAATATGTTTTTGTTTTCTTTAGACATTGGAATTGTGATTTATTACTTTTAAAAGTACATTAATTTTAATGGACTTATATCTTAAAAAATAAAATTATGATGGTGTTATTGTGGACCACATTCAGTTGAGTAACATCTGATTGTTTTGCTTAGTTTATTTTCTTATGCAATATTTTTAAATCCTGCTATGATTAAGAAAACCAAAACTTTGAATATTTTAATCCCAAAGAAAGGAAACAATTGTTTGTAACAAAGGCTAATTAAGTCTCTACTCTGTATTAGTGTCCAAACGAAGTACTTTCCAAATATGTGTGTGTGTGTTAAGTTGCTTTAGTCTTGTCTAACTCTTTGCTACCCCATGGACTGTAGCCTGCCAGGCTCCTTGGTTCATGGAATTTTCCAGGGAAGAATAATGGAATGGTTGCCATGTCTTCCTCCAGAGGATCTTCCTGACCCAAGGATCAAAACTGTGTCTCTTATGTCTCCCGCATTCGTAGGTGGGTTCTTTACCCCTAGGGCCACCTGGGAAACCCATCCAAATATGTATTTTATCATAATAGCCATTTTCATATTTTTAGTTTTTCCTTCCTGTGTTATTTGTGTGTGTAACAAAAATCATCCCAACTCCCCATTATAGTACTATAATCTTCATCCTTACGAAGAGGCTGAATCACATACTTAAACTAGTTGATATTCAACCTAGATCATCCTAGGGTTAAAAAAATTTTGGCACCCAGCAGAACCTTCTGTTAATTACTTTCTGTGATTTTAAAGTCCTATGAATTAACAACTTTCCCCAAGAGAAAATGTTCCCTTTGAAAGGGAGACATAAAACTTCAAAAATACAGTGTTCAGGAAATGAGCAGAGCTCTACAGAAATATATTTCTCTCTCTCTCACTCTTTGGCTGAATTATACTTTCTTTCTTATCTTCACCCATGTCAGTATCTGTTATTTTGTCTATTTCCTCTGTGCCCATTCCTTATGCCTTCCATAGAACTACAGATATTAGCCCTAGAAAAGCCGTTTAGGGCTCTTTTTCTAATATGCTGTTCTCTTTCCTTTTTTTCTCACCCTGACTTTTAGCATCTGTGCTTTGTTAAATAATCTAAAATTTTCAAACTGCATACTATATGCAATTTATATCTTACATACTTCTATTAATTGGAAAAATAATGATAGTATCTCATCTGATATAGAAAGCAATGGACAAATAACATACATTTGCTGATTTGAGGCATGTATTATGAAAATAACTGGGCATAAACATATTCCACTACCATTCTTTTAGAGAATTCAATGGAGCATATGCTTCAAAAATAAACAGCTAACTATAGTCCTGATGGAAACACATCTATGAAAAGAAACATGGTTACAGACATAGGAATGTCTTTGTTAAAGACAAAAGCCACATAAGCCACTTCAACAGGTGTAAAAATGAAATGTGATGAATCAACACATCAGCTGCTATTCCACCTATCCTACTGTATTCCCTTCCATAGCATTCATTATTATTTTAAAAGTTTTGACTAAGTTGATATTATTACCAACCCATAGAAGAAGAGCTATAATATCATTTTATCTGTTTATAAATTTAGAATATTTTATAATCCTAATATGCAAAAATCACAATTATAAAAATCAGTATAAATGTTGCAATTTAGATGCCCATTATAAGAAAACTTTTAAATGCAAAATGCTTCTCCAAAATGCAAGTCTGATTTAATATGTGAAACTAGAAATGAGAATGTCCTCCTGATTTTTTGTAAATATTTCCACTTGTTTTAANTTATAAAAATCAGTATAAATGTTGCAATTTAGATGCCCATTATAAGAAAACTTTTAAATGCAAAATGCTTCTCCAAAATGCAAGTCTGATTTAATATGTGAAACTAGAAATGAGAATGTCCTCCTGATTTTTTGTAAATATTTCCACTTGTTTTAAATACAAATAGAGCAAGAATTGCGAAGTTCAGATGAATTACATCTGAATCTCATCTATCTTAGAGAAAAACTAAGTAAAATAGAAGAAACATACTAACTCCAACACCCATAAAGTTCACATAGGTGGTAGGTACCACAGGACATTTTTCACACCATGATATCACGTAGGCTTACAGCAGGAAGCCTGAGCTCAGGGGCAACAGATTCCTGAAAGTACTCCCCTACTAGATTAGCCAGCAATCACTTAACTGTGCACCGAAGTGAGCTAAACAATTCTCACTAAACACAAGTTAAATGCATCCTCTTTTAATTTCCCTTTAGCAAGATCTCAAAAATGCTGCAGCCACTCTATTACCTCCCTGCTCAAGGGGAAATGTGGCAGAGGAAGTCTGAGTGGAAAGAAACTGAATGTGGTTGAAATATTGTATTTATAAAAATTGTGCAAAAAACATGTGACTGTATAAACAATCGCTAGAGCACCTCCCAAGACCTTGGAATTGCCCAGTGAGAAGACCTAGAGCTTAAACAAAGGCAGAACATTTTATCCTGGAAGAAAAAAAGGGCTCCTAATCTTTTGTCAGGTAAGAAAAAATAGAAAAAGGGTTATGCACATAATGTGGATTTTCACTTCCTTTCTTATTGAGCAGCTAGATGGGCTATATTCCTATGTAATATTTTATCCTAATTGCACCATGTTCTCTTTCTTCCCAACGCTGATGTGGACAAGCTCTTTTAAGAATTGTGCTAATTGCTGTTACATTTCTCACTTGTTAAGTGCATTTATTATTCCCTTAACCTTCTGATTTAGAATTTTGATTGCCACCCACACTCACTAGAACCCTCCTCTGGCCTCTTCTGTTGTGCTCAGCACCCTGGAGGCTCTGAGACAGGTCTGAGGACCACTTCATCACCAGACTTTCTTGCCCTCAGACTTTTGCTGCATTTGGCCAATGGGAGGAACCAGGAGATCAGAGCATGGGCAGAGAGAGAAGTTTGAGTTTTGCTTTTTTTTTTTTCATTTTTCCCTGTTAGGCTGTGGTTTTGGCAGTAGCTGTGTTCCTCTGCCGAAGGCCACACTTCCTATTGGGCCAGCCCTCCTAACACTCACCCAAACCCAGGAACACTGTTCTGTCCTCTCCTCTTCTCTTCAAGTCTAGCCATGATAATAGCGTCCTACTTTTGGCCCCTGCTACCTCACCATCCTTGTGAATTAGTTCCTTTACTCTTTTTGACAACACTTCAAATAAGCCCTCCAGTTATTTTTGAAAAACCCTCAAATAAACCAACACCTTCATTAAACCCTCTTCAATCAAACACTGTGAGTATGCTGTCTATGTCCACTGAGATCCTAAAGGATATCATAGGCTAGATATTTCAAGAAATAAAGTTGTGCTATGAACAATGATGGAAAAAGGAGCACTTTAATTACATACCAATAAGGCAGCACAAATTGGGCCATGAATAATGTAGAGAAGTTGCGTATCAGAACTGATCCAGCAGCTAGGGAGAAAAGCAGGAAAATTATGTTGAATATTTTCATTCTACTTACTTCCAATTGAAATAAAAAAGAGAGATTATCTTACTTGTCATTGTAATATAATCTTCTGGCAACAGCGTGAATACAAGCAGGAATCAGTGGAAATCCTGAAAACGTCAAACAGAAAATAAATAGGGAACTTTCTCTATAGATGGAATTCCTAAAATATATCATGAACTTGGAACTCAGAGATAGTCTAGGAGCAAAAATAACTGGCCATTATATGCCTATCAAATAAGTATTATTGTCTAGTTGAACAGTAAATTTGGTAAAGTATTAGGTATCTATATTTTCAAGTGTCTGTATATAGTTTATTCTAATATGAGTCATTTTGAATCAGTGGACTCCAGGGCCTAAGTTCATAAATGTGCTGCCTATTCTCAGATGCTTAGAAGAAATTCAGAATCCACATATTATCTGTAAGATGGAATTGGCCAATATTTTGTAGATAATCAGATGTAGGAAGAAGTTGACACTGACTACGTGAAGAAGAAAAGAGAAAGATGGTTTATATATCAGGAATTTTGCATGCTCTTAGCATTCTAAATCAGATATTTCAAAGATAAAATGAAGATATCTTTTATAAAGGTAGCCTAGATATACTAATAGTCTAAATACATGGGCTTCCAGGTGGTGCAGTGGTAAAGAATCCCCCTGCCAATGCAAGAGACACAAGATATGAGGATTTAGTCATGGGTTGGCAGATCCCCTGGAGGAGGAAATGACAACTCAATTCAGTATTCTTGCCTGGGAAATCCCATGGACAGAGGAGCCTGGGGACTACAGTCCATGGGTTTGCAAAGAGTTCCATACAACTGAACCACATACACACATGGAGGTAAATGAGCAAAAATTGCACTCACTTGGGAAACATATATCTGATATTTTTATACTCAATAATATCAAATAATCAATAGAAATAAATTCCATTTCAGTGAAAAAATAAAGACAGTGTGTTTATCAGTTCAGTTCAGTTCAGTCAATCAGTCATGTCCGCCTCTTTGGGACCCCATGAATTGCAAATGCCAGGCCTCCCTGTCCATCACCAACTCCCTGAGTTCACCCAAACTCATGTGCATCAAGTCGGTCATGCCATCCAGCCATCTCATCCTTCTCGTCCCCTTCTCCTCCTGCCCCCAATCCTTCCCAGCATCAGGGTCTTTTCCAATGAGTCAACTCTTCACATGAGGTGGCCAAAGTATTGGAGTTTCAGCCTCAGCATCAGTCCTTCCAATGAACATCCAGGACTGATCTCCTTATGATGGACTGGTTGAATCTTCTTGCGGTACAAAGGACTCTCAAGAATCTTCTCCAATACCACAGTTCAAAAGTATCAATTCTTTGGTGCTCAGCTTTCTTCACAGTCCAACTATCACATCCATACGTGACCACTGGACAAACCATAGCCTTGACTAGATAGACCTTTGTTGGAAAAGTAATGTCTCTGCTTTTTAATATGTTATCTAGCTTGGTCATAACTTTCTTTCCAAGGATTAGGTGTCTTTTAATTTCATGGCTGCAATAATCATCTGCAGTGATTTTGGAGCCCCCAAAAATAAAGTCTGACACTGTTACCACTGTTTCCCCATCTATTTGCCATGAAATGATGGGACCAGATGCCATGATCTTAGTTTTCTCAATGTTGAGCTTTAAACCAACATTTTTACTCTCTTCTTTCAGTTTCATCAAGAGGCTCTTTAGTTCTTCTTCACTTTCTGCCATAAGGGTAGTGTCATCTGCATATCTGAGGTTATTGATATTTCTCCCGACAATCTTAATTCCAGCTTGTGCTTCTTCCAGCCCAGCATTTCTCATGNTTTTCCAAATTTGCTGGCATATTGAATGCAGCCCTTTCACAGCATCATCTTCCAGGATTTGAAATAGCTCAACTGGAATTCTATCACCTCCACTAGCTTTGCTCATAATGATACTTTCTATGGCCCACTTGACTTCACATTCCAGAATGTCTGGCTCTAGGTGAGTGATCACACCATTGTGATTATCTGGGTTGTGAAAATCTTTTTTGCACAGTTCTTCTGTGTATTCTTGCCACCTCTTCTTAATATCTTCTGCTTCTGTTAGGTCCATACCATTTCTGTCCTTTATCGAGCCCATCTTTGCATGAAATATTCTCTTGGTATCTCTAATTTTCTTGAAGAGATCTCTAGTCTTTCCCATTCTGTTGTTTTCCTCTCTTTCTTTGCATTGATCATTGAGGAAGGCTTTCTTATCTTTCCTTACTACTCTTTGGAACTCTGCATTCAAATGAGAATATCTTTTCTTTTCTCCTCTGCTTTTCACTTTTCTTTTCACAGCTATTTGCAAGCCCTCCTCAGACAGACATTTTGCTTTTTTTCTTTTCTTTTCCATGGGTATGGTCTTGATCCCTGTCTCCTGTACAATGTCACGAACCTCTATACATAGTTCACGAACCTCTATACATAGTTCATCAGGCACTCTGTCTATCATATCTAGTCCCTTAAATCTATTTCTTACTTCCACTGTATAATCATAAGGGATTTGATGTTTTTGGTACCTCTATATCTCTACTTCTATTTTCTGATTGGGTAAATAGATGGATAGATATATAAATATAATTTCAGTTTTGTTTCTGGAAACTAGTTCTATTGCATTCCTTTTTAACATTTTATGTTTCTCTTTATTCCAGTTATTTAAAAATATGCTAAAATGTATTATTTTTTGCTTTGTGAATAATAACATCAGATGATTGTATGGAAAAAGATTTTTTGGCTGTCAATTCAATTATTGCATCCTCTACTCTTAAAATGATAATTTTTTTAAACAAGCATTTTTAGAATGGAAGTTCAAAGCTAGTTAAGACCAATGTCCTCATTTTGTACATGAGGAAAAAGGAAATTCAGAATAGTGCAAAGGCTAGATCCTTTAATTTATAATTCTATTGTTTTAGTCACTACATAGTCAGCCAAAACATACACTGGAATAATAAATAGAAAAAAAATACCTGTATCATTAATTGTCCTGTAGTTACTAAAAACAGTGAGTCAGTGGTACTTTAAATATTTTAATTTACAGCAATAAGCAAAGGTTAATCAGTTTATATTGTTTTAAAAATGATTAATCATAAGTATATTTTTGTTACAAAGGAANTAATAAATAGAAAAAAAATACCTGTATCATTAATTGTCCTGTAGTTACTAAAAACAGTGAGTCAGTGGTACTTTAAATATTTTAATTTACAGCAATAAGCAAAGGTTAATCAGTTTATATTGTTTTAAAAATGATTAATCATAAGTATATTTTTGTTACAAAGGAACTCTGCATCCTTCAAAAGCTTTTTTAAAAGATGGATCAGTAGATATGCATAATGGCACTTACCCCAGCCAAGAAAATAATACCACATCAAGTGCTGCTTCTCTGCAAATACAGCTACTACAACAAGCGTATGTAGGTAAATGCCTTCACAAAGCATCCAAAAGTAGTTACAGCCCATCAGGTAAAGATGAATGAACTGGGACACTTTACAACTAACCTGTGAGGGAAAAAACAGAGTAATATATACTTTATACACACACACACATACATATATACATATACACATATGTATCTATATATGTGTATGTTTTTAGCTGTGTCATACACCTTGGGGGATCCTCGGTCCCTAACCAGGGATGGAATCTGAGCCCCGGCAGTGGAAACACAGGCCTAACAACTGGACCACCAAGGGATTCCCAGAAAGCAGTTAATATTTAGTTGTTTATAAATGAACATGTAAAGCAATATTCTAGTTTAGTTTAGTTATACAGAAACACAGAATTTTCTCTCCTCTACACCAAATTTTTCCCACTAATGATTCAGATTTTTAAAGTCCAGTCTTCATTCCTATCTAATGGTGCCTCCTTAAAGTATTTAGCCACTGACTCCAGAGATTTATAATACATCTCCCAGGAAATATGCAAATTCCAAATTTACTACACTTAGTGGATTTGTATTTTCTTAATATTGTTCTAGCTATTGTGTAATTACAAGTAAAAAGTTTGCCCATGAAGGACTTTATGTCTGTTTTAACTATGTCATCATGAACTCCTTTATTGTTACATTCTATTGGAAAATTTGTAATAATTATATTAATAATTTTAAAAGCATTCATGAAAAGTGTCAAATACTTGAGGAAGCCCTGCATGCTACCAGTGTGTACGCTTATTAAATAATATCTAATGAACCCATTCTTTTTTTTTTTTTAACTTAAATACAGGATTTGAGGATTTCATGTAGGTAAAAGAAGGAAAAGTTATGCTTTTCCTTCCTCTTTTCCTGAGGTCTTCACTTTTTTTTTTTACTCTTAAAGAGACAGGAAGAATGGTTTAAGTATTGCATAAAGAAAACACAGAGGAGTAAGAGATATTGTTTCCTCCATCAACAAGAGGAATAGATTTAAAGCTCTCCCAGAAATACACGGCCAGTTACTCCCATCAACTCTGATTTTCAGACTGGATCTCAAATACTTAGTGGGTATTATCACTGTTTTTAGAATAAGAAGCTTTTTTCACTGAAAGGAAAACTGGAAATTAGATGCACTAGAAAATAAATAGTAGATTATCATAGAGTACTAGTGGTAAGATTTATGCATTGAGCTGGCTTAAAAATATTTTTCTGTGTATTATTTTATGTAATCTCCAAAGTAATTCTGAGAGGCATGCTTTATATCAATAGTCACATATTTTATAGACAAAAAAACTGAGTGTTGAAGAAGTTTAATAATTTGCTAATATTCATACAACATCAATCAAAGCTACACTCTGAACACAATTTTGTTTTCTTGATCATATGTTATACCTTCTGACTGAGGATAATTAAAAAACTGTTCTTTTATTAAATACATCTGAAATATGTATGATATCAAACACATTGTATTAAATGTTCTCTCAAAAATATAGCTGAGTTATTTACCTACATATAAAGAAATAACAAGCCTCATATATAACATTTTATTGTATAGTTTTTAGATACACATATCTAATTGGGACAATTCCCAGGTGGCTCAGTGGTAAAGAATCTGCCTGCCAATGCAGGAGACACAGGTTCGATCCCTGGGCCGGGAAGATCCCCTGGCGAAAGAAACGAAAACCCACTCCAGTATTCTTGCCTGGGATATCACATGGACAGAGGAGCTTGGTGGGCTATAGTCCATGGGGTCACAGAGTCAGTCACAAGTGAGCCCACAGAACATACAACTGGGCTTCCAACTCCTAATTTCATTAAAAAAATTAATCTACAAACTATTATGATAAAAAGTATGCTGCAGAGAAACATTTTTATGACAGCATTGGTGTTATAAACAGATAATAAATTGTCCAAGAATATATTAAAAGTAACTATATTACATTTTGCAACGTATGTGTTAAACAGAACATCCTTGTATATAAGCATAATATTTAGAGTCTCTTTCTCTGAAGCTTTGTGACAAAACTCCGAACCTCCTTGCTCTAGAAAAATGCACTCTAAAATAGCAGGATATTCGCCATTTTTTTGTTTTGTTTTGCTAATTATACTCCAGTGTTTTCTCACCCAGTGACTTTAGAGTGGAACATATATGAGATTAAGCAATCCAGATGCACATGTGCAAATAATGCAGGGAATTTTAGAATTTTGGAAGTCACCCTGAAAGCACACGTAAAACACATATGAGAAGATTGGTTATTGACTCATTGAGGGAAAATTCCTTCCCTTCCTTCATTTCAATAACTAGATAATCTTTAAAAAACTACTTTATGTATGCATATATACATATATACACATGCATACAAATCTACATCCAAAACTGTAGTATAGATGCTATAAATATTATAAAAGCAGGAAATTTAAAAACTCAAATATATGATTGCTATTTATGCAGATATTTTAGTTTAAATATAGCTTAAATGCCCATAGAGTTTAAAGAAAATATATACCTTTATCTAAGTAAATGTCAGGTTACGTTTTTAAAATATAGTTTTTATGTTATGATAGGTTCTGTACTTATTTTGTATGTCTTTTGATACTTATCATAAAACTTGTGCTTCCAAAGCAATTGTAGGGAAGACTTTATAATGGCTTGCTGAGGCTATTAGGATTGGGTAGAGTACTTTAAAATTTTTATGTTGGTAAAACTTAACAATATACACATATAAGTAATTTCTCCCCTAGTTTTTTTTTCTTTTTTAATTAATTAATTAATTAATTTTTTAATTAACTCTTTTAAGTCAGTCTGATATCAAGCATATAATTTACATTTTCCATTTTCATGTCCTATCTTTTTCTAACTACACAGTTAGTTGCTTTGATTGATTTTTTAAAGTTTGATTGAGTAAATATTATGTCCCACCAGCTTCAAGATACTAACCATAAAACGAGGTGAAAACGTGTAACATATCGATAACTGAAACAAAGTATTTTTCCTTTTGCTGTTCAATATTTATAACTTGGGGAATATTGGGATATATTTACTTCTCTCAATTGGAATATAGCTACACATATATACTCTTTATGTGTCAGACTACTTAATTGTATGTATATACATGTATGAACCCCTGCTCCCTACCTCTCTTGTTTCTTCCCCATTAACCCCTTGAACTTAGACCTTATTTTACTTACAGGATTTGTGGCCACTAAGGCCTGGTTGTTGGCCACTGCAGTGAGATGAATGATGGTTATGACAGAATTACAAACAAAAGAGAAGAACAAATTTTTGTGCAAGGTAATCCTTTGGCAACTTAGGCTCCTAAAAGGTAAGAGAAACCAAAGTGCGTTGACATCATAAAATGTTTCTACATTTTGTGTTAACAATCATTCAAATGAGATACATTCACAATCCATAGCAGCTGCTCCAAATTTGGAAGAAGTATTTTTCCTCCCCAAGATTTACTCATCTTAAAATCTTAATTAGGGAAAACCTATAATTGCTTAAAACATAGAGACACATGAGTTGGTTCAGTACAGGTAGACATTTATAAGGACAGGAAATTTGTACAAGGCCTCTACATAAATTTCTTCCCTTAATCTCTCATCATGATTAATATTCTAATTCATTCTGAAGATGCAGAAACTCATATTAAGTATAGATAACTGATCAAAAATCATGCAGCTAATTAATTTGAAATTTTGAATTTGTCATCAAATTCTCACATAGATAAGGCTCTTTTCATTATGCCACACAGGCAGGTCTATTTATGTAGTCTTTTTATGGTTATTTATGGTTGTTCTGTTTGTATACCTCCTGTATGGTAGCAGTGATTATGTAGACCAATCATGAGAAAAATAACATTGTATTTAGAAGACACAAGTTTTTGCCATACATTGACATGAATCAGTTACAGGTGTACATGTGTATCCCCATTCTGAACCCCAAACCAGCACATTATTGTAAAGTAATTAGCTCCAATTAAAACAAATAAATTTAAAATAAAAAAGAAATTTAAAATAAGAAAAGAATAAAGAACTCTTTATCAAAGAGCTGATAAAAATATAGATTTAGCAACCAATGAGATTCATTCACCTTTACTGAATTTTTTTTTCAATTGGCCTAGCAATAGGTAAGACATAAAAATATTACCTCCTTTTACTGCAAGTTATCATGTGTAAAACAAAATTTAAAACTGGCTAGATGGAGTTCATATAGAAAAAAATTTCAGGAGCAGATGTCATTAATGACAAGTACTGCTGCTCTTTAGCTTGAATCCACATCTGCTCTACAAGATTGTATATGGCTGCCTTACCTATGATCAAAGACCATCTCAAGTACTACCTCTTTTATGAAGAATTATTATGGGTAAAGTTTTAAAATAATAGACAAGATTCCACTAGAAACTGAATACCTAATATCAAAATAGAACATATATATATAGGAAGAAATGAGAAATCATTTCATTAGAAAGACTTAAAGCTCATTTTCGTTTTTAGAAAATTATGCAATTAAAATGATCAGCCTAGATAATCCACCCTATATAATTCAAGCCAATGACTTCTACTTCGGATACCTTAAGAAGGTTTTAACTATCACCTTACATTAAGTAGACTGTATTCCCAGGATATTATAGTTAGGTTGGGATGCCAAGGTTGTTTTCTATATTTTAAAATGCAAAGTTTAAGCTATATTGTCTCTGAAATCTCTTGCAGTTATAGGTCTATGATCCTATGTATAGTTCTAGTAATTTAAAGGATTTGAAAGTGAATCCAATCCAAATCAAGATTTATGGAATTTCAATGCATGCCTTTCACAGAAGTGGGTGCTCTCAGGGAAACTTCTCTAAAGGCTTCATGAACAAGATGGCCCACAGATCAATCACTGTGTGTGAGACAGTCACAGACCAACAACTGTGGAATCCATCTGGAGTCCATCAAAACAGAAACAGCTGAGAGCTGCTGGTATTTGCATATTAGAGAGTGCTTAATTTGACTTGACTTTGCAATGCATGAGAGTAGTGGGAAGCAGACAGGGATTAAGAAACAGTGTAAAAATGATACTCTAAAGAGAAGAACACTCTTTGAAATTTTCTGAATAAAGAAGTGGCATGAGTCCTGCTATTTCAGTGAAGACATCACTGAGGCAAAGATGGCTCTATTCTTGATAAAATGCCACAGCAGTGACGCGTGTTTTGTGTTCAATGAGAGTGAAGAGAATTAATGAACATGAGAAGTCTAACAAAAATATTCTTTTCAAATCATTTATGCACATTATGTAGTTTACTTCTCTTAATTTAGAACTCTTCTATATTGAAAATTATGAACACAAAGAATTTGTCCACATGGTCTTACTTTTAAATGTCTGTCTTGAGTTTACCCTGTGTCTATGGAATACCAACTATTATTTAGGGAAAGACTGCTTACCCATGCAAATATAAAATGCCCATGCCCTTTTTTAGTAACAGAATTTAGATAACTCAGCTACCATCATGGGAAAAAAATGTTTTCCTTAACTGGGTTGTTTTGCCCTTTTCTGCTGAACACACTTATATTCAGGTCCATTGGTTAAGACATATATATATAAACAAGATTTCATAGTTTTCAAATTATGACCACAAGAGTAGGAGGGTTTGCTTAGACAGCGTCAGAAATATTTTTTTTTGTAATAACTAAATTGGAATGAATGAAAACAAACATTTAAAAAAGTTTTCAAAAATAGCTATTCACGATAGAAGTTGGAGCTGAAAAATATGAGCTGAGGAACATAAAACAAATAGCATTTATAACTGTTGATATTTATAGCATTCACATGTGCAAAGATTGAAAGTAAATAAAATAAAATGCCAACTGTAGTTAGTTGGAAAACAAATTTAATTTTTCTTGTGTTCATTTAAACTTCCTTCTTTTCTCTATGATAGTTTGAATTTCTGTTTCTCTGAGAATTCCAACTTTGCTAATGACTCTACTATTTCAATCTAGCTTGAAAGTTATAGATTAAAAAACGAGCTGCTGGTATCTATTCTCATTTAAAATTTTGATTATTGTGATTACAGACTAAAAAACCCCCCATGTTTCTTATTCTTTTACTATGTGATAAAAGAATGTACCACATTTCCATCTAGACCCAAACAATATCATAAGGGGCTTCCCCAATGGCTCAGCAGTAAAGAATTCATCTGTAATGCAGGAGACTCAGGAGACATGAGTTTAGTCCCTGGGTTGGTAAGATCCCCTGGAGGAGTGTATGGCAGCCCACTCCAGTATTCTTGCCTGGAGAATCCCATGGACAGAGGAGCCTAGTGGGCTACAGTCCATAGGGTCTCAAAGTATCAGACACAGCTGAGTGACTAGGCACTATACCATAGTATGGGAAAAATTTTGAAATGATAGAATGAAATTCTGTTGTAAATGACTTATTGAAACCAAAGCCAAACAAATACTTGAGAGGACACATGAAATCATTTCAATAGACATGTAAAGCTTATTTTGAATGTTTTACAAAATTATGTTAATAATATGGTCAACATAGATAACCTGCCATATATAACTCAAACCATATACTTCTGTTTTAGAAAATCCTGATATTCCATTTACTCTCTATATTGTTGTAACATAGTGAGCCATTGCCAAATCATTTTCAGTCTGTTTTGTATAAAATATGTCCTACTATCTACAACATTAGCCTATAGCTTTGGTTTCTTCTATTTCTTCCTCCAGGTTCTGTGCAACTTAAATGTAGACAAATGCTGTCTGACATGATTTATATCAATGTCTAGTGGTAAAAATGGTTCACATTTTTCTAGTGATGCATACTGTTTTCTTTTAAAATCATTCATTAATACATATAAATACATTGAAATGAAGTGGTTCAGTCATGTCCGACTCTTTGCGACCCCGTGGACTGTAGCCTACGAGGCTCCTCCATCCATGGGATTTTCCAAGCAAGAATACTGGAGTGGGTTGCCATTTCCTTCTCCATATAAATACATTAGGCCAAATAAAATCAACTTGAAAATAAAAACCAAAATATGTACTTGGTAAATACAGTGGTTTGTTTAAATGAAATGCTAAAATAGTTGGGTATTTTTCAAATGCTAACCTGCAACCAATATAACCTATTCCAAATTTTTAAATGTGATTATATAGGCTTAGAGATTGTTTTATGAAAATCTGTCTGTTTTCTTTAAATGTTATCCTAGTATAACCACAGAATAGAAAATGTGGTTTGTGGGTCTGGATTGTTTCCATTTCATATTCTCTACATATAATTATTTTAGAACACTACTTCAATATGCACTTTTGACAGAGTTATATGCACAATATGCACTAAGCAGAGTTATAGAGGCAGCTGGCATAAATGTGTCAACAAACCCATTATACACCATGTGTAATGTAACCATGCCTTTCAATTCTCTCTTGGATCAACTAGAAGTAGGTAACATCAAGTCAGAGTGGGTTTTGAAACCTGACCTGAGATTAAATCTGGACTGTGCCACCTACTGAAAGTGCGACTTTGGACATTTAAAATCCATAATCTTCTGTTTCTTTTCCTTCTCTACAACATAGGATAACAATAGTACTACATAGGATTGATTGGAAGGTTAAATGAGTTAAATTGTGTCTAGTGCTTAGTATAATATCTAACCTATAGTGAATATTCCAAGTTAGGTTAACTATTATTTTTCACATAGTTTTCATATGGCTAATTTTAATTAAATTCTCTAATAGTTTTCTCTCACATATAATAAAATAGCATCATTTTGTGTGAGAAGCATAAAACTACCCATGTTTTAAGTAAGTCGTGTCCGACTCTTTGCAACCCCACAGACGGCAGCCTACCAGGCTCCTCCGTCCAAGGGATTCTCCAGTGGGTTGCCATTTCCTTCTCTAGGGGATCTTCCTGACCCAGGGATCGAACCCAAGTCTCTCACATTGCAGGCAGACGCTTTAACATCTGAGCCATCAGGGAAGCCATAAAATGGTGTATTGTCAGCTTTTTATTAAAAACACAAGAATTTAGCATCAGAAAGACAATTTCCATGTGATAAAGGGTAATGGGTCAAGCAACCTAAATTTTCTTCCTTAGGAATTTTATCCTTGTTAGCATTGTCTGCGAATTACCACTTTCCTTACCATGCTGACCCCAGGTATCATGATTCTCTATAGTCAAAGTTAGTGTTGTCACAGTATGAACAAAATGCTTGCCTTTGTTTCACATGTGTTTTGTGCGTGTGTGTGTTTTCTTTTTGATTTTTTTAAAATTTCAGTTTTATTTATTTATTTATTTTACTTAACAATATTGTATTGGTTTTGCCATACATTGACATGAATCCGTGACAGGTGTACATATGTTCCACATCCTGAACTCCCTTCCCACCTCCCTTTCCATCCCATCCCTGTGGGTCCTCCCAGGGCACCAGCCTTGAACACCCTGTATCATGCATCGAACCTGGACTGGCGATTTGTTTCACATGTGATAATTTACATGTTTCAATGTCATTCTCCCATATCATCCCACCCTCGTCCTCTCCCACAGAGTCCAAAAGACTGTTCAATACATCTGTATTTTTTCTGTCTTGTATACAGGGTTATCGTTACCATCTTTCTAGATTCCATATGCATTAGTATACTGTATTGGTGTTTTTCTTTCTGGCTTACTTCACTCTGTATAATAGGCTCCAGTTTCATCCACCTCATTAGAACTGATTCAAATGTATTCTTTTTAATGGCTGAGTAATATTCCATTGTGTATATGTACCACAGCTTTCTTATCCANTCTCATAGTGAACCATTGCCAAATCATTTTCAGTCTGTTTTGTATAAAATATGTCCTACTATCTACAACATTAGCCTATAGCTTTGGTTTCTTCTATTTCTTCCTCCAGGTTCTGTGCAACTTAAATGTAGACAAATGCTATCTGACATGATTTATATCAATGTCTAGTGGTAAAAATGGTTCACATTTTTCTAGTGATGCATACTGTTTTCTTTTAAAATCATTCATTAATACATATAAATAAAGTGAAGTGAAGTGGTTCAGTCATGTCCGACTCTTTGCAACCCCGTGGACTGTAGCCTACGAGGCTCCTCCATCCATGGGATTTTCCAAGCAAGAATACTGGAAGGGGTTGCCATTTCCTTCTCCATATAAATACATTAGGCCAAATAAAATCAACTTGAAAATAAAAACCAAAATATGTACTTGGTAAATACAGTGGTTTGTTTAAATGAAATGCTAAAATAGTTGGGTATTTTTCAAATGCTAACCTGCAACCAATATAACCTATTCCAAATTTTTAAATGTGATTATATAGGCTTAGAGATTGTTATATGAAAATCTGTCTGCTTTCTTTAAATGTTATCCTAGTATAACCACAGAATAGAAAATGTGGTTTGTGGGTCTGGATTGTTTCCATTTCATATTCTCTACATATAATTATTTTAGAACACTACTTCAATATGCACTTTTGACAGAGTTATATGCACAATATGCACTAAGCAGAGTTATAGAGGCAGCTGGCATAAATGTGTCAACAAACCCATTATACACCATGTGTAATGTAACCATGCCTTTCAATTCTCTCTTGGATCAACTAGAAGCAGGTAACATCAAGTCAGAGTGGGTTTTGAAACCTGAGATTAAATCTGGACTGTGCCACCTACTGAAAGTGCGACTTTGGACATTTAAAATCCATAATCTTCTGTTTCTTTTCCTTCTCTACAATATAGGATAACAATAGTACTACATAGGATTGATTGGAAGGTTAAATGAGTTAAATTGTGTCTAGTGCTTAGTATAATATCTAACCTATAGTGAATATTCCAAGTTAGGTTAACTATTATTTTTAACATAGTTTTCATATGGCTAATTTTAATTAAATTCTCTAATAGTTTTCTCTCACATATAATAAAATAGCATCATTTTGTGTGAGAAACATAAAACTACCCATGTTTTAAGTAAGTCGTGTCCGACTCTTTGCAACCCCATGGACGGCAGCCTACCAGGCTCCTCCGTCCAAGGGATTCTCCAGGCAAGAATACTGGAGTGGGTTGCCATTTCCTTCTCTAGGGGATCTTCCCGACCCAGGGATAGAACCCAAGTCTCTCACATTGCAGGCAGACGCTTTAACATCTGAGCCACCAAGGAAGCCATAAAATGGTGTATTGTCATCTTTTTATTAAAAACACAAGAATTTAGCATCAGAAAGACAATTTCCATGTGATAAAGGGTAATGGGTCAAGCAACCTAAATTTTCTTCCTTAGGAATTTTATCCTTGTTAGCATTGTCTGCAAATTACCACTTTCCTTACCATGCTGACCCCAGGTATCATGATTCTCTATAGTCAAAGTTAGTGTTGTCACAGTATGAACAAAATACTTGCCTTTGTTTCACATGTGGTTTGTGTGTGTGTGTGTGTGTGTTTTCTTTTTGATTTTTTAAAATTTCAGTTTTATTTATTTATTTATTTTACTTTACAATATTGTATTGGTTTTGCCATACATTGACATGAATCCGTGACAGGTGTACATATGTTCCACATCCTGAACCCCCCTCCCACCTCCCTTTCCATCCCATCCCTGTGGGTCCTCCCAGGGCACCAGCCTCGAGCACCCTGTATCATGCATTGAACCTGGACTGGCGATTTGTTTCACATTTACATGTTTCAATGTCATTCTCCCATATCATCCCACCCTCGTCCTCTCCCACAGAGTCCAAAAGACTGTTCAATACATCTGTATTTTTTCTGTCTTGTATACAGGGTTATCGTTACCATCTTTCTAGATTCCATATGCATTAGTATACTGTATTGGTGCTTTTCTTTCTGGCTTACTTCACTCTGTATAATAGGCTCCAGTTTCATCCACCTCATTAGAACTGATTCAAATGTATTCTTTTTAATGGCTGAGTAATATTCCACAGCTTTCTTGGTTTTGACATGAGATAGAAATTTCCAAACTAGTTTACTCCGTGCTAATCCTGAGCAAAACTATTCATGGAAGGAGAAAATACAAGCAATGAAAGAATCGCCCACTCTACGGTGTACGGCTTCTTTATGCTAATTTATCTGATTTAATTTCCCAAATGCTCAGCTTTTCCCACAAGAAAACACAAACCATGTATCCGAAAGGAAAGACTGTGCCAATCAGAATAGTGCCAAAAATAACAGGAAGGAAGCAATAAAATATGGAAAGAAGAAGCAGTATGGCTACTTTTTGTCTACTGGATACAGAACCTTGAGGTGATGGAATTACTTGGTTATATGTGACACAAAGTAGAACCTCTAGCATTAACTCTCTTTGGAGGCTGCTGGTGATCCATTTGGCCAGGTTTAGAAAGAGTCCAAGAGTGTTTCAACCAAGGTGCCCAATGAAGTCTTGCTAGAGAGGTCTCCATCACAGGCCCTCCTCCCAGGTCTTTCAAGATTGTTCATTTAATGTTAGTACATATTGTTCACTTAATGTAAGTACAGGCTGCATAAGGAATAGACATGTCCATTTTATGTGGCCAAATAGTTTGTTCTGAACTGCCCCAGTGTAAGTGGTATTCTTGGTCTTCTAGTGGGCAGAGAATTAAAGAAGAAATAGTCTGGCCTTCTAAATGCCTGTGATTCTTACACAATCTCCTACCCCTCAAAACAAAACAAAACAAAACAAGCTAAACTGAAAAAGACCCACAAAACTGCAAAAGTAAAAATCAAACCAAGAACAACCCTTTTAGAGATAAAACTCATAATAACAGCAGACATCATAATATAGGAGCCTTTACAATATTCCAGCCACAGAGATGAGTACTTTACATTCATTATCTAACTTAACAACCGCTTGAAAATATCATTATCCTTTAATAAAACTAAGGTAAGTTGCTCCAGGTCACAATCCTATTGAGTCTCTTAATATTCATTTAGTTATTTACAACTATTTTTTGATGCATAATAATATATTTTTTTGTGCACAATTTCTCCATAACCAGGGAAGCAGTTGTAAACAATATAGAACAAAATCCTGATCTCTGATCTCATGTTACTCATGGGACAGCGGAGGATAAATGGGTACACACATTCAATTCAGTTCAGTTCACTCAGTTGTGTCTGACTCTTTGTGAACCCATGAACAGCAGCACGCCAGGTCTGCCTGTCCATCACCAACTCCCGAGTCCACTCATACCCATGTCCATCGAATCGGTGATGCCATCCAACCATCTCATCCTCTGTCGTCCCCTTCTCCTGTCCTCAATCTTTCCCAGCACCAGGGTTTTTTTCAGATGAGTCAGTTCTTCACATCAGGTGGTCAAAGTATTGGAGTTTCAGCTTCAACATCAGTCCTTCCGATGAACACCCAGGACCCATCTTTAGGATGGACTGGTTGGATCTCCTTGCAGTCCAAGGGATTCTCAAGACTCTTCTTCAACACCACGGTTCAAAAGCATCAATTCTTCAGCGCTCAGCTTTCTTTATAGTCCAACTCTCATAGCTATACATGACCACTGGAAAAACCACAGCCTTGACTAGATGGAGCTTGTTGACAAAGTAATGCCTTTGCTTTTTAATATGCTGTCTAGGTGGGTCATAATTTTCCTTCCAAGGAGTAAGCATTTTTATAATTTCATGGCTGCAATGCGTTACATAATGCAATTCTAAGTAGTGTTATATGCTTTTTAGAAGTTAAAATAGGATTATGAGATTGATAAAGACTGCTTTTTTTAGTTCATAAGGTTCTAACAGCAACTATACTGGGGCGGTTTGCCATTTCCTCCTCCAGTATAATGTCTTGGCTTTTCAACACTATCTAGGTTTGTCATAGCTTCCCTGTCAAGAAGCAATTGCCTTATGCTTTCATGGCTGCAGTCACCATGTGCAGTGATTTTGGAGCCCAAGAAGAGGAAATCTGTCACTATTTTCACTTTTCCTCTTCTGTTTGCTATGCAGTAATGTGGGCGGATGCCATGATGTTAGTGTTTTTTTTTTTTTAATTTAGTCTTAAGCCAGCTCTTTCACTTTCCTTCTTCACCCTCATCAAGAGGCTCTTCAGTTCCTCTTTGCTTTCTGTCATTAAAGTGGTATCATCCACATATCTGAAGTTGTTGATGTTTCTCCTGCCTATCTTGATTCCAGCTTGTAACTCATCTGACCTGGCTTTTCGCATGATGTGATGAGCATATAGGTTAACCAAACAGGTGACAGCAGACAGTCCTGTTGTACTCCTTTCTCCATCTTGAACCTATCAGTTCTTCCATACAAGGCTCTGACTGTTGCTTCCTGACTTGTATACAGGTTTCTCAGGAGACTGGTAAGATGGTCTGGTATTTCCATCTCTCTAAGAGTTTTCCACAGTTTGTCATGATCCACACAGCGAAAGGGTTTAGTGTAGTCGATGAAACAGAGATCGTTGTTTTTCTGAAATTCTCTTGCTTTCTCTATAATCCAGCGAATGCTGGCAATTTGATTTCTAGTTCTTCTTCCTTTTCTAAACCGAGCTTGGACATCTGGAAGTTCCTGGTTTGCATAAGTTAAAGACCTTCCTAGCATGGGAGATGAGTGCCATTGTCTGATGGTTAGCACATTCTTTGGAACTATGCTTCTTGGGAACTGAGATGCAGATTGACCTTTTCCAGTCATGTGGCCACTGCTGGGTCTTCCAGATTTGCTGACATAATGAATGCAAAACCTTGATTGCATCATCCTTTAGGGATTTGAATAGTTCTGCTGGAATTTCATTGCATCCACTAGCCTTATTAACATCAGTGTTTCTTCCCAGTGGTCATGTATGGTTGTGAGAGCTGGACTGTAAGGAAGGCAGAATGCCAAAGAATTGATGCCTTCGAACTGTGGTTCTGGAGAAAACTCTTGAATGTCCCTTGGACAGCTTGGAGATCAAATCAATCAATCTTAAGGGAGACCAACTCTGAATATTCACTGGAAAGACTGATGCTGAAGCTGAATCTCCAGTATTTTTGTCATCTGATACAAACAGACAGCTCATTGAAAAAGTCCCTGATCCTGGGAAAGATTGAGAGCAGAAGGAGAAGAGGGCATCAGAGGATGGAATGGCTGGATGGTATCACTAATGCAATGAACATGAACTTGGGCAAACTCCAGGAGATGGTGAGGGACAGGGAGATCTGGCATGCTTCAGTCCCGGGGATCACAAAGACTCTGACATGATGGGGCAACTGAACAATAAAGACTATTGCCAGAGTGAGGGAAATACTCAAGATAGAACTGAAACTGGAGAAGACAGGTGAGAAAAACATTCCAAACAGAGAAGGAATCCTGAGTCCAACTTTTTTTGTTTGTTTTACAAAGTTAAAGCTTAAGGTTTTTGAGCAGTAAAAAGGACGGAAAATGTGAATAAAGCACAAAGAAAAACTCCACACTGTTTTTAAATTTTTATATTAAAATTAGGAAAATTAAATTTAAAGAGCATAAGTTACTAAATGACTTTTTGATTCTGCAGCTCATACTTTTATGTTACATCTTAATGTTCCATCAGCAAATGCTAACTGGATAAGTACTATCCAATCATTCTTGGGTTTTGTTTTTCCTAACTACTAAGAAGATGCTATAGATGGAAGGGCTTACTTTGCTTTCTCCTTGTATACAGTCATATCAGTGAAAATGGTCAAGGAAAGTCTACAAGAGTAGAAGGTTTGTCGTTGTTTAGGCTCCCCTGTCCATGAGATTTTCCACAGACAGAATACTGGAGTGGGTTGCCATTACCTTCAAGTGACCTTCCTGACCCAGGATTAAAGCTGCGTCTCCTCCATTGGCAAGAGGATTCATTACCACTGAGCCAAACAAGATTGCAAATCATGTTGTGAATTGGGGAAGAAAGATGTTACTTATGTGCCTTCTATTTCAAATTATGAAGTTTTAATCCATTCAAATAATGGTCTAGTTTTTGTACCAAGCAGTGGGTCACTTGCATTCTTAGAACAATTTATCATTTTGTTCCCATGAAAATCTACTTATTCTTGCTGCTGCTACTGCTAAGTCACTTCAGTCGTGTCCGACTCTGTGTGACCCCATAGACGGCAGCCCACCAGGCTCCCCTATCCCTGGGATTCTCCAGGCAAGAATACTGGAGTGGGTTGCCATTTCCTTCTCCAATGCATGAAAGAGAAAAGTGAAAGTGAAGTCGCTCAGTCTGTCCGACTGTTAGCGACCCCATGGACTGCAGCCCACCAGGCTACACCGTCCATTGCATTTTCCAGGCAAGAGTACTGGGGTGGGGTGCCATTGCCTTCCCCGCTACTTATTCTTAAATAGTAATTATGTTTGAATATATTTTATAAATACACATAGTTTCATATTTACAAAAAAAAATCAACATAAATATATTATCTTTAACATATAGTTGTAGTTTAAATAATAAATTTACCCTTTAAAATAAGTCCAAATTCTTTAATTCAGTTATTTACTTTCTATTTCCATACCTGGACTCCTCTGTAAACTAGTATTAGCAATTATGTTATAGAGGAACTGGTTTTTGTTAGACTAAATCCATTACTTCTTGTAACAGTTTGTCCTTATTTAAATCTGATACTCTAATGTGGAAATGCAATGCTTTTATTATAAAATTACACTGGACATATTTAAAAACCTTTCCAGCCAAGACTAACATTACTAAATAGGAACATTTCACCTCTCATCACATTCATTTTGAGAGGGAAGGATTTTCCAGCACATTGATTAAATTAATTAATTTGGAAATGAGCATGCCCTAATAAAACATTATATGAAAAACCAGTTAACTTAACAACATCCAGTGTTAAGCTGAAAGAAGCCTAAGATACATACAGTAGAATAGAATGTAACTCAGAACTGTAGGCACAACAAACTAACAATGAATACACTCTTATCACAAGAGTGGAGAAAACAAGGGTAGGCACTCAGAAGGATGTTACTCAAGGACCACTACATGTCTATTTCTGGACTCAGCCACTGTCAAACTTCATTTTTTAAAAAATTTTAAATTAATTTATTTAATTGGAGGCTGACTAATTTACAATATTGTGGTGGTTTTTGCCATACATTGACATGAATCAGCCACGGGGGTACATGTGTTCCCCATCCTGAACCCCCCGTCCACCTCCCTCCCCATCCCATCCCTCAGGGTCATCCCAGTGCATCAGCCCTGAGCGCCCTGTCTCATATCGAACCTGGATTGGCGATCTATTTCACATATAATAATATACATGATTCAATGCTATTCTCTCAAATCATCCCACCCTCGCCTTTTCCCACAGAGTCCAAAAGTCTGTTCTTTACATCTGTGTCTCTTTTGCTGTCTCACATATAAGGTCATCATTATCAACTTTCTAAATTTCTATATATGCATTAATATACTGTATTGGTGTTTTTGTTTCTGACTTACTTCACTCTATGTAATAGACTTCTAAACAGTGCAGATTTTGCAGATTTTATACAACCTATTTAAGTCATAGTTCTGATTTGTAAAAACAGGTACATCAGTATATGGTTTGTAAAGGAAGACTCTCTTTTCTCTGTTTCAATGTAGGGTTTCTTTAAATAGTTAGCTTTGTTCAAAACCAATTTAAAGATTCAATCATAAATAGTTTTCAGGTGAAAAATCATAGCTTAAAGAGGAAAACCATACTTGTTTGAATTTTAAGAGCTATATGAAGAAACTGGAAATGAGATAAAGGTTCACAATATTGATTGAATATTTTCATATATGATTAAAAAAAAGGTGAGAATTTGTGACACTTGCCCTGAAAGCAGAAATGTANAAAGGAATGAAACTAGAACACTTTCTAACACCTGTCTCTTATACACATCTAGATGTGTATAAGAGACAGAAACCATACTTGTTTGAATTTTAAGAGCTATATGAAGAAACTGGAAATGAGATAAAGGTTCACAATATTGATTGAATATTTTCATATATGATTAAAAAAAAGGTGAGAATTTGTGACACTTGCCCTGAAAGCAGAAATGTAAGCATTTTATTAAGCTGAGAAAGCTTTGGTCTATCAACTTGATAGATTTTTTTTTTTTTTGCTGCATTTTATTCAAGACATTATCTCAATTACCTAGAAATGATATCATTGTCTATATAGGTGCAAATATGAAACTTGGCTTTAAAATTATTTAGATGCACTCCCTGAAATGTCAGCAAAATTAAGATGATTAAAAAAAAAAAGAAGCTACCTTTTCCCACATGCAAGTTACATGTGCTCTTTTATGTCCTTTGTCTAAGTTAAACATAACAGCAAGATTTGCTATGCTCTCAGATATTAAACAGTAATTAAAATTTAATTTATAGCTAATTCCAGTAAAGCCTATTTATTTTTTTATCTAAAGGGTTCTGCTTTGTTTTTCCAAGGATCATTATGAGTAAGAGCCTCTCAGGGCTTGGCAAATCCTAAAGTTCTGTCTCTCTCTCTTCCCCTCCCTTTCTGTTTCCTTTCTTTTTATCTCCCACTCTCTGTCTTTTAATTGACTCTAATATAAAACTGAAGTATATCTGGTAAATAGTGTTTCATGTTCTCTGCTTCTAATTTAAAGCATGGCCAAGTAGCAGACTTTTCTTTTTTCTCTCTAAATAAAAAATAACAAACAGTACCCTAAATCAACTTTTTGTACAGTCTTGGTTTTTATTAGGATGGATGAGTGACCTTCAATTAACAGATGAAAAATAAAAAGCTGCCTCTACCCTCTACTAAGCAAGAATGACTACAGTTTGAGGAGTTGCGTTCAGAAGCAGAAGTGAGCTACTGATAGATTTTTGTACACACAGTGATTTCTTGTGAAACATCGGCTCCCCCAAAAATTGTTTCCAGGTTAGTTGGAAGAAAGCAAAGATTTCTATTGCTCCTGACTGTATGAACATGCTTTATTAACCATTCAGTTAAGCATTTTCTGAGATGTCTTTGGTCTTCTTTGGATCTAGCTGCAGGGTATTCTCTATTGTTTTACACAGATACTTCTACTGGTTAGAACTGTAGTCTTAGTCTAATATCTTTCTTTGTTGATGGAGACAACAGAGGCCAGACAAATTCAAGGGACTTGTCCAGGGTCACAGATAAGTCATGGGAAGGTGCATCCTACAAAAATCTTTCCAAATCCATTCATGTCTTCATTCCTTAAAAATGTGTTAAGTGCCTACTATGCACAAGATTACATATTAAGCCCTGGAACATATAAAGAAACAAGCAGTGATGACTCCTGCTCTCATGGTGCTAACTTTGTCATGTTCTTTCCATTATTTCTTATTTTAGCACACAGTTGTTTTGTGTTGATAGTGGCTTTTCTTATTTTAATAGATAGCTCTGGGGAGTATGTAACAAGAATGCATTAAAATCAAAGACCACAAATTGAAGTACTGAGTCAGCTATGTGGTATATTGTGGACATAAAGTTTTATTATTTTCAACTAATTTTTAAATCCTCAATCACAATTTTTACTGATATAATTGTACAATGAATTGTTCATTCATTGTGTATTGATTTGAGGTAGGAGATTGATGAGTTCCAGGTTGGACCTTTGCAATCAAACCAGCCTCACTACTGCCTCACCAAGATCAATTTTTCTATGGGAATGTTATAACAATTTCTTTTAAAAATGTGGCACATATAAAACTAGAAATTATGTTCTTTAATTATATTTTTAAAGAGCTCACTGTTAATATATGCCCATCAGGGCTAAATGTTTATATAAATCTTTCAATGGACTAATAAGAGACAGCAAAAGTGATAACTGTGCAAGTAATAGTGTTTTCTAAATGAGACTCTTTACTTACCAATGCATGCATATCATCTCAGTTACAATATAGATACTAATAGAATCTGCATTTTAAAGATGTGAAATTGACGATTAGAAAAATTAAAGAAGTTATTGGATGCTAGGCACCAAGAAGCTGATGAAGGTAGAATCTGAGAACAGATATGCCTGTTTAGAGAACATACTCTTAACCACTAACCTGTAATAAAGAATGTCTAAAACAGAAAAGGACATTTGGAATGCTACACCTAAGTCAAACTTGACCCCAGTTTCTCATGTTTTATCTAAAGCCTGAGTTTTTCCAATAAAAAAGAAAAATGAATCTGAAGCTTTGCTTCTTTCTGGTCAAATTCTCCATTTTTAAAAGATAAAGAGAAGTACACAGATGGAGAGGAACCTTTCGTAACTTAATTATGTAGAATATAAGTAAAACTAGGCATTGAATTAGATAATCTCTTCATTTCTTATCTTACAGTTTCCGCTTGTCCAAGTTCTGCCCTTTATTCAGCACTTGTTTCATTGAGTTTATCACCTTAGGAATCTTCTGATTCTATGAGTCAAATGAGTCTTTCCTTCAATGTCTTCCCACAGCTCTTTGTTGCACCACAATAATTTTTTATTGTTTTTGTTTTTTATTTTGTATTATTGACTCTATACATGGAAATCACCAGATGGTCGACTCTCAGCGACCCTATGGACTGCAGCCTACCAGGCTCCTCCATCCATGGGATTTTCTAGGCAAGAGTACTGGAGTGGGGTGCCATTGCCTTCTCCAAATACCAAAATCAGATTGACTATATTCTTTATAGCCAAAGATGGAGAAGCTCTATACAGTCAGCAAAAACAAGACCAGGAGCTGACTGTGGCTCAAATCATGAACTCCTTATTGCCAAATTCAGACTTAAATTGAAGAAAGTAGGGAAAACCACAAGACCATCCAGGTACCACCTAAATCAAATCTCTTATGATTATACAGTGGAAGTGACAAATAGATTTAAGGGATTAGATCTGATAGACCGAGTGCCTGAAGAAGTATGGACAGAGGTCCATGACATTGTACAGGAGGTTGTGATCAAGACCATCCACAAGAAAAAGCAATACAAAAAGGCAAATGGTTGTCTGAGGAGGCCTTACAAATAGCTAAGAAAAGAAGAGAAGTGAAAGGCAAAGGAGAAAAGGAAAGATACACCCATCGGAATGCAGAGTTCCAAAGAATAGCAAGGAGAGATAAGAAAGCCTTCCTCAGTGATCAGTGCAAAGAAATAGAGAAAAACAATCGAATAGGAAAGAGTAAAGATTTCTTCAAGAAAATTAGAGATACCAAGGGAACATTTCATGCAAAGAAGGGCATAATAAAGGACAAAAATGGTATGGACCTAACAGAAGCAGAAGATATTAGGAAGAGGTGGCAAGAATACAAGGAAGAACTCTACAAAGAGATCTTCATGACACAGATAACCATGATAGTGTGATCACTCACCTAGAGCCAGACATCCTGGAGTCTGAAGTCAAGTGGGCCTCAGGAAGCATCACTACAAACAAAGCTCATGGAGATGATAGAATTCCAGTTGAGCTATTTCAAATCCTAAAAGATGATGCTGTAAAATTGCTGCACTCAATATGCCAGCAAATTTGGAAAACTCAGCAGTGGCCATAGGACTGGAATAGGTCAGTTTTCATTCCAATCTCAAACAAAAGCAATGCCAAAGAATGTTCAAACTATCACACAATTATACTCATCTCACATGCTAGCAAAGTAATGCTCAAAATTCTCCAAGCCAGGCTTCAACAGTACGTGAACTGTGAAATCCAGATGTTCAAGCTGGTTTTAGAAAAGGCAGAGGAACTAGAGATCGAATTGCCAGCATCAGTTAGATAATCAAAAAAGCAAAAGAATTTAAGAAAAACATCTACTTCTGCTTTGTTGACTATGGCAAAGCCTTTGATTGTGTGGATCACAACAAACTATGGAAAATTCTGAAAGATATGGAAATACCAGGCCATTTTATTTGCCTCCTGAGAAATCTGTATGAAGGTTGAGAAGCAACAGTTAGAACTGGACATGGAACAACAGACTGGTTCCAAATCAGGAAAAGAGTATGTCAAGGCTGTATATTGTCATCCTGCTAATTTAATTTATATGCAGAGTACATCATGCAAAATGCCAGACTGGATGAAGCACAAGCTGGAATCAAGACTGCCAACAGAAATATCAATAATCTCAGATACACAAATGACACCATCCTTATGGTAGAAAGTGAAGAACTAAAAAGCCTCTTGATAAAAGTGAGAGAGGAGAGTGAAAAAGTTGGCTTAAAACTCAACATTCAGAAAACTAAGATCATGGCATCCAGTCCCATCACTTCATGGCAATAGATGGGGAAACAATGGAAACAGTGACAGACTTTTATTTTTTTTGTGCTTCAAAATCATTGCAAACTCTGACTGCAGCCATGAAATTAAAAGATGCTTGCCCTTTTGACAGCAGATTAAAAAGCAGAGACAGTACTATGTCAACAGAGGTCCACCTAGTCAAAGGTATGGTTTTTCCAGTAGTCATGTATGGATGTGAGAACTGGACTATAAAGAAACCTGAGCACTGAAGAATTGATGCTTTTGAACTCTGGTGTTGGAGAAAACTCTTGTGAGTCCCTTGGACTGCCAGGAGATCAAACCAGTCAATCCTAAGAAAATCAGTCCTGAATATTCATTGGAAGGAGCGATGCTGAAGCTAAACTCCAATACTTTGGCCACCTGCTCTAAAGACTGACTCATTGGAAAAGATCCTGATGCTGGGAAAGACTGAAGGCAGGAGGCGAAGGGGTTGACAGAGGATGAGATGGTTGGATGGTATCACTGACTCGATGGATGTGAATTGGAGTCAGCTTTGAGAGTTGGTGATGGACAGGGTAGCTGGGCGTGCTGCAATCCATGGGGTCACAAAATGTCAGACATGACTGAGCAACTGAACTGAACTGAACTATTATATAGATATAATATTAGATGACTAAGTATAATCTACATGCCTACATGATTGATATAGTCTAAGGGCAATATTTGTTCCTTTTACCTTTTATTGAAATATCACTACATGCCAAGCACTTTCTGAATCTTCTGATATGACTCATTATAAGGAAATAGGCTAACTGAAAAGCATAAATCAGAATAAGTCCATACTGTTAGTAAATGTGAGATGGCAAGATTTGCATATATCTCATTTTTTTAATTACTGTATTTCACTATCCATTAAAATTAACTTGTGCCTGAAATCAAGTATATTGCACTAACTCATCATTAAAAAATCTTTTTTACCATTGGTAGCTTGATAGGGATTGCACTGAATCTATAGATTGCTTTGGGTAGTATATTCATTTTCACTCTCCAATACTTTGGCCACCTGCTCTAAAGACTGACTCATTGGAAAAGATCCTGATGCTGGGAAAGACTGAAGGCAGGAGGCGAAGGGGCTGACAGAGGATGAGATGGTTGGATGGTATCACTGACTCGATGGATGTGAATTGGAGTCAGCTTTGAGAGTTGGTGATGGACAGGGTAGCTGGGCGTGCTGCAATCCATGGGGTCACAAAATGTCAGACATGACTGAGCAACTGAACTGAACTGAACTATTATATAGATATAATATTAGATGACTAAGTATAATCTACATGCCTACATGATTGATATAGTCTAAGGGCAATATTTGTTCCTTTTACCTTTTATTGAAATATCACTACATGCCAAGCACTTTCTGAATCTTCTGATATGACTCATTATAAGGAAATAGGCTAACTGAAAAGCATAAATCAGAATAAGTCCATACTGTTAGTAAATGTGAGATGGCAAGATTTGCATATATCTCATTTTTTTAATTACTGTATTTCACTATCCATTAAAATTAACTTGTGCCTGAAATCAAGTATATTGCACTAACTCATCATTAAAAAATCTTTTTTACCATTGGTAGCTTGATAGGGATTGCACTGAATCTATAGATTGCTTTGGGTAGTATATTCATTTTCACTATATTGATTCTTCTAATCCATGAGCATGGTATATTTCTCCATCTATTTGTGTCATCTTTGATTTCTTTCACCAGTGTTTTATAGTTTTCTATATATAGCCTTTTTGTTTCTTTAGGTAGATTTATTCCTAAGTATTTTATTATTTTTGTTGCAATGGTGAATGGAATTATTTCCTTAGCTTCTCTTTCTGTTTTCTCATTGTTAGTGTATAGGAATGCAAGGGATTTTTGTGTGTTAATTTTATATCCTGAAATTTTACTGTATTCAATGATTAGCTCTAGTAATTTTCTGGTGGAGTCTTTAGGGTTTTCTATGTAGAGGATTATGTCATCTGCCAACAGTGAGAGTTTTACTTCTTCTTTTCCAATCTAGATTCCTTTTATTTTTCTGCTCTGATAGCTGTGGCCCAAACTTCCAAAACTATGTTGAATAGCAGTGGTGAGAGAGAGCACTCTTGTCTTGTTCTTGACTTTAGGAGAAATGCTTTCCAATTTTTCACCATTGAGGATAATGTTTGCTGTGGGTTAATATTATATGGCTTTTATTATGTTCAGATATGTTCCTTCTGTGCCTGCTTTCTAGAGGGTTTTTATCATAAATGTATATTGAATTTTGTCAAAGGCTTTCCCTGCATCTATCGAGATAATCATGTGGTTTTTAATTTTTAATTTGTTAATGTGATGTAACACATTGATTGATCTGTGAATATTGAAGAATCCTTGCATCCCTGGGATAAAGCCCACTTGGTCATGGTGTATGATCTTTTTAATATGGCGTTGGATTTTGAGTGCTAGAATTTTGTTAAGGGTTTTTTCATCTATGTTCATCAGTGATATTGGCTTGTAGTTTTCTTTTTTTGTGGCATCTTTGTCTGGTTTGGGTATTAGGGTGATGGTGGCCTCATAGAATGAGTTTGGAAGTTTACCTTCAAATTAGAACAAATAATTTCACAATTTATATGGAATTTTAAAAAAATCAAATAGCCAAAGCAATCTTGAGAAAGAATGGAACTAGAGGAATCAAGCTGCCTGATTTCAGGCTATACTACAAAGCAACAGTCATTAAGACAGTATGGTACTGGCACAAAGACAGAAACATAGATCAGTGGAACAAAATAGAAAGCCCAGAGGTATATCCACGCACATGGACACCTTATCTTTGACAAAGGAAGCAACAATATACAATAGAGAAAAGACAATCTCTTTAACAAGTGGTGCTGGGAAAACTGGTCAACCACGTGTAAAAGAATGAAACTAGAACACTTTCTAACACCATACACAAAAATAAACTAAAACTGGATTAAAGATCTAAATGTAAAACCAGAAACTATAAAACTCCTAGAAGATAACATAGGCAAAACACTCTCTGACATAAATCACAGCAGAATTCTCTATGACCCACCTCCCAGAGTAATGGAAATAAAAGAAAAAATAAACAAATGGGACCTAATTAAACTTAAAAGCTTTTGCACAAGGAAGGAAACTATAAGCTAGGTGAAAAGACAGCCTTCAGAATGGGAGAAAATAATAGCAAACAAAACAACTGATAAAGAATTAATCTCAAAAATATACAAGCAACTCCTGCAGCTCAATTCCAGAAAAATAAGCAACCCAATAAAAAAAATGGGCCAAAGAACTACACAGACATTTCTCCAAAGAAGACATACAGATGGCTAACAACCACATGAAAAAATGCTCAACATCATTCATTATCAGAGAAATGCAAATCAAAACCACAGTGAGGTGCCATCTCACTCCAGTCAGAATGGCTGCTATCAAAAAGTCTATAAACAATAAATGCTGGAGTTGTGGAGAAAAAGGAACCCTCTTACACTGTTGGTGGGAATGCAAACTAGTACAGCCACTATGGGAACAGTGTGGGAATTCCTTAAAAAACTGGAAATAGAACTGCCATATGACCCAGCAATCCCACTGCTGGGCATACACACTGAGGAACCCAGAAATGAAAGAGACATGTGTACCCCAATTTTCATCGTAGCACTGTTTACAATAGCCAGGACATGGAAGCAACTTAGATGTCCATCCAGATGAATGGATAAGAAAGCTGTGGTACATATACACAATGGAATATTACTTAGCTATTAGAAAGAACGCATTTGAATCAGTTCTAATCAGCCCTGGGAATTCTTTGGAAGGAATGATGCTAAAGCTGAAACTCAAGTACTTTGGCCACCTCATGAGAAGAGTTGACTCATTAGAAAAGACTCTGATTCTGGGAGGGATTGGGGGTAGGAGGAGAAGGGGACGACAGAGGATGAGATGGCTGGATGGTAACACTGATTTGATGGACGTGAGTCTGAGTGAATAGTGGGAGTTGGTGATGGACAGGGAGGCCTGGCGTGCTGCGATTCATGGGGTAACAAAGAGTCAGACACGACTGAGCAACTGAACTGAACTGAACTGAATGAGGTGGATGAAACTGGAGCCTATATACAGAGTGAAGTAAGTCAGAAATAAAAACACCAATACAGTATATTAATGCATGCTGCTGCTGCTGCTAAGTCGCTTCAGTTGTGTCCGACTCTGTGTGACCCCATAGATGGCAGCCCACCAGGCTCCACTGTCCCTGGGATTCTCCAGGCAAGAACACTGGAGTGGGTTGCCATTTCCTTCTCCAATATTAATGCATATATATGGAATTTAGAAAGTTGGTGACGATGAGCCTATATGCAAGACAGCAAAAGAAACACAGATGTAAAGAATAGGTTGTTGGACTGTAGGAGAAGGTGAGGATGGGATGATTTGAGAGAATAGCATTGAAACATGTATATTATCATATGTGAAACAGATTGCTAGTCCAGGTTCGATGCATGAGACAGGGTGTTCAGTTCTAGTGCTCTGGGATGACCCTGAGGGATGGGATGGGGAGGGATGTGGGAAGGGGGGTTCAGGATGTGGAACACATGTACACCCATGGCCGATTCATGTCAATGTATGGCAAAAGCCACCACAATATTTTAACACAATTAGCCTCCAATTAAAACAATAGATTAATTAATTAATTAAATAAAATAAAAGCCGAAAAAATTTAAAAAATAGAATCTTTTTTAGTTCACTTTGGAAAATAAATAGTTAACTGTAGTTTCACGATAAACTCTAAAAATAAGCACTGTAACTAGTTGAAAATCTTAATTTTTCTTTTATGTAGAGGCCAAGAACCAAACTCAATATATTGGCAAAATATTTATTTGCTAATGAGGTTTTGCCTATGTAGCATGCTGCATCTTTCTTTTAAAGCTTAGAGATTTGTGGCTTTTAACACACACACACACACATATATATTACATATAATATTCTTTATGTTTTTAAAAAGAAAACCTGATTTTCTTCTGAAAATAATAAAGTTTATTAATATGTTGAACATGAATACCATATTTGGGACAACATTAATTTTTTAACTTCTCTTTTAAAATGAGAAATGGGTCTACAGTGATAGAATTGACAGTTTATTTTGAGCAAGAACTTTTTGATAATTTGTTACAAATTATCTAGAGATTGTATCATAATTTCTGTTTTCGGATACTTGTGCCTTCTTAAGAACCTTCAATATGAATTACTTTGGGGAATTTTAATGGCAATTAAATTCAATTGGCAATTGAATACAAATGGCAATTAAATTTTAATGGCAAGTTAAATTAAATTAATTGTAGATTTAATTATTTAGGAAATGTTTTCCATATTTGAGGGTAAAAATTCTCTTCAATTTATTTTGATACATTTTTATACAATTTTGTAAGAAAGTCACATTTCAAAATGTAAAAAATGTTGAATTAATTTTCTTCAGAGTGGAAATTTTTAGTTTCTAAATTCTTAAAGAGATGGGAATACCAGACCACCTAACCTGCCTCTTGAGAAATCTTCGTTAGCAGGAAAACCTAGCAAGGAAATGCACTCTGGAATACGCTGCTCACTCACTATTAGAGCTGCATGGAGGCCAATACATTGGATGTGTCTCGTGTGTTTCAATCCCCTAGGGCTTTGCTGACGCTGCTTCCAGCTTTACCTGAAGGAAAAAGTTGTCTTCTTTTTTTAAAAAATAATTTTTATTTATCTTATTATTATTTTTGTCTGGGCTGGGTCTTTGCTGTTGCAGGCGGGCTTTCTCTAGTTGCTGTGAGCAGGAGTTACGGTGCATCCACTTCTCACTGTGCTGGCTTCTCCTGTTGCAGAGCACAGCTTCTAGCACGCTGGGGCTTCAGTCGTTGGGGCTCTTCGGCTCTAGAGCACAGGCTCCGTAGCTGTGGCACGTGAGGTTAGTTACTTCCGGGCATGTGGGATAGAACCCGTGTCCCCCGCACTGGCAGACAGATTCTTATCCACTGCACCACCAGGGAAGTCCAGAAGTTTTCATTTCTTTGCTCATCTGTTACACTGATGTGCATATATGTATCTTCTCAAAGATGACAATTTTATCTGTTCAAAATTGTACACACAAAATATTTGTGGGATAGAACCCGTGTCCCCCGCACTGGCAGACAGATTCTTATCCACTGCACCACCAGGGAAGTCCAGAAGTTTTCATATCTTTGCTCATCTGTTACACTGATGTGCATATATGTATCTTCTCAAAGATGACAATTTTATCTGTTCAAAATTGTACACACAAAATATAAAATATGCATAAGCAAAATAAAATGATAATCCTGAGATCAGGAATAAAAGAGTACAAGGATCTGTAGTACTACCGCAAGCTTTAAGGATATCAGTAATTCCTTTGAAATTTACAGATGGGCAGACCTACACGTTTAGTGTTTTCTTCTCCCTCAATTTATGCAGCATTACTATATGACAACTCTATGGCTGCTGCTGCTGCTGAGTCGCGTCAGTCGTGTCCAACCCTGTGCGACCCCATAGGCGGCAGCCCACCAGGCTCCCCCGTCCCTGGGATTCTCCAGGCAAGAACACTGGAGTGGGTTGCCATTTCCTTCTCCAATGCGTGAAAGTGAAAAGTGAAAGTGAAAGTGAAGTCGCTCAGTCGAGTCTGGCTCTTCGCAACCCCATGGATTGCAGCCCACCAGGCTCCTCCGTCCATGGGATTCTCCAGGCAGGAGTACTAGGAGAGTTTAATTTTTTTCTTATGTCAAACTGTAGTTGATTTACAATATTTTATTATTTTCAGATGCAAAGTGATTTGGTTATATATAATCTATACATTTATGTATATTCTTAAAAAATTATTTTCCATTATAGGTTATTACAAGATATTGACTATAGTTCTTTGTGAAAGTGAAAGAAAGTGAAAGTGAAGTCACTCAGCTGTGTCCGACTCTTTGCAACCCTATGGACTGTAGCCTACCACGCTCCTCTGTGGGATTTTCCAGGCAAGAGTACTGGAGTGGGGTGCCATTTCCTTCTCCAGAGGATCTTCCCAACCCAGGGATCAAACCTGGGTCTCCCCGCATTGTAGGCAGATGCTTTACCATCTGGGCCACCAAGAAAGTCAATAAATCCTTGTTGTTTAGTGAAAAGTGAAGTCGCTCAGTCGTNAAGTGAAAGTGAAGTCACTCAGTTGTGTCCGACTCTTTGCAACCCCATGGACTGTAGCCTACCACGCTCCTCTGTCCATGGGATTTTCCAGGCAAGAGTACTGGAGTGGGGTGCCATTGCATTCTCCAGAGGATATTCCCAACCCAGGGATCAAACCTGGGTCTCCCGCATTGTAGGCAGATGCTTTACCATCTGAGCCACCAAGGAAGTCAATAAATCCTTGTTGTTTAGCTATGTTACATATGGCAATGTGTGTCTGTTGATCCCATACTCCTGATTTTCCCCTCCTTCCCCTTCTCCTTTGGTAACCATAAATTTGTTTGTGTCTGTGAGTTTGTTTCTGGTTTGAAAGTAAGTTGATTTGGACTATTTTTTTTAGATTCCACGTGTAAGCGATATCACATGATATGTGTCTTTCTCTGATTTGCTTCGCTTAGTATGACAGTCTCTGGGTCCGTCCATGGTGCTTTCTGCAAATGGCATTTATCTCATTCCTTTGTATGGCTGAGTAATATTCCATTGTATATATGTACGGTATCTTCTAGGTTGCTTCCTTGTCTTGGCATTTGCAAATAGTGCTGCTGTGAACACTGAGGTGTATGAACTTTTTGAATTAGAGTTTTCATCTTTTCCAGATATATGCCCAGGAGTGGGACTGCGAGATCATATGGTACCTCTATTTTTAGTTTTGTGTTTATTTTTTTTAAAGAATCTCTGTGTTGTTCTCCAGCATGAAGTGGCTCCACCAATTTACATTCCCACCAACAGTATAAGATGGTTCCCTCTTCTCCACACTCTCTCCAGCATTTATTATTTGTGACTGGAGTGGGGTGACACCTCATTGTAGTCTCAATTTGCATTTCTCTAATAATTAGTGATGTTGAGAATCTTTTCATGTGTTTGTTGGCCATCTTTATATCTGCTTTGGTGAAATGTCTATTTAGGTTTTCTGCCCATTTTTTTTGATTGGGTTGTTTGTTTTTTGATATTGAGTTGTATGAACTATTTGTATATTTTTGAAATTAAGCTCTTGTTAGTTGCATTGTTAGCAAATATTTTCTCCCAGTTAGTAGGTTGTCATTTTGTTTATGGTTTCCTAGGAAAGTTTAATTTTTTGAAGAGTTTTTTCTTGTGAAAAATGAGAAAAACTACCCTATGAATTAACAGAGTAGATTATTTAAAAAAAAAAAAAAACCACCAAGCTTACTTTAAACAACCATGTGAAAAAACAGGCATTGATAAACAAAATCTATGGCATATCCCAATATACTTTGGGATGCCGATATCCAAAGTAAAAATTATCACTGTTGTTTTAGCAACTGAAACCCTTAAATAACAACTGCCTTTAATAAAATNAAAAAAAAAAAAAAAACCCACCACGCTTACTTTAAACAGCCATGTGAAAAAACAGGCATTGATAAACAAAATCTATGGCATATCCCAATACTTTGGGATGCCGATATCCAAAGTAAAAATTATCACTGTTGTTTTAGCAACTGAAACCCTTAAATAACAACTGCCTTTAAAAAAATTTTTTATAGAAGTTAATTTACAGTGTTGTGTTAGCTAATGTTGTATAGTAAAGTGACTTGGTTATACACATATGTTTTCTTTTTCATATTCTTTTCCATTATGGTTTATTATAGGATATTGAATAGTTCTCTATACTATACAGTGAGACCTTCTTGTTCATCTATTTTATATATAATACTTTGTATCTGCTAACCCCAAACTCCTAATTTATCCCTCCCCCACCCCCTTCACCCTTTGGTAACGTAAGTTTGTTAAAGGCAGCTTAAAAAAAAAAAAAGGTGGTGAATGGATTAATACCAAGGCCAACCCTGAGTCTCCAGTAGCTCACCCTCTTCCTGGGGCCCAGCACTCAGCCCTCCCTGGGACACTTTATCCTTCCACCCCTCCTGTGCCCTTCAGCCCTTCCTGAACCCCATGCTTCCTCAGCAGCCTCTTAGTAGGAAAACAATATGATTTAGTCCTCACACTAACTGATGAATAACTAGCGGCTAGATTTACTTCCTCTTGCTACACACACTTAACACCAAATCTGTTATTCACTATAAGGAATGGCCCCCTCCAACGAGATTCCTCCCTCTCCCAAGAACAGAGAACTGAGAAGTCAGGGAAGTTCAGGAGAGGGCAGGCTGGGCATTCCAGTCTTTAGGGTTCTCCACCTAAAGACTCTCACCTCTGCTTTCTGCTCTTAAGTAATTTTATCACCGAGCAGAGGCTGCTGTGCTGTGCTGTGCTATCCCTGCGGATCCAGCAAGATCCCTCCTCCCGCCCCTCAGAAGGGGAAAGACACGTGGTTCCATAGTCCTTTGCCAGTGGGATCCCATTATGGTTCCCCAGGGAGAGGCCCCTGCCTGAGGTGTGGGAGGTGGGAGGGGAGCAGCGGCCGTCGCTCACTTCTGGCAGGAGGGGTGGCCTTTGGAGGATGGCAGTTGCTTGCCATTCCTGCATTGGAGTGTGAGTAACTCCTGCCACTCTCTCCCTTGGTGCTGTTGGCTTTGTGGCTTCCTGAGAGTCCCTCATTTTCCCAAACAGCAGGGCTGTTCCTTGACCTTTACCTTCCCAGCCTTTCAGGAGGTTGTGAAAGCACTTGCTCCCTCCATGCTTTCTGTTTTCCTGATGGAACTCTGACAGAAAAATAAGGCCTTTGGCTGACTTACTCATTCTCTGTTGTCCCCAAAGTCAGTGGTTTAGTTTTCCGACCAAGAATGCAAACCAGGGATGACTCCAGACGTGCTCCAAATTTGTAATAAAGCCCATTTCTTGGTATTTCCTAGTCATTGTGTACACTTTTCTTGAGATCTCCCACACTGCCTCCCAGAAAAACACAACAGAACAAATGAAAGCACCATCGTCATTCGTTAAATGTTTTCATTTATCATAGCTGCTATTGTTGTTATTATATCTTGCTTCATACCAGAATTGTGACAAAGGGCAATTAGTTTTAGAGAAAGTGAAGAAAGGTAGGAAGGTTGCTTTAATTTTTCCCAAACCTGGCTGGAGGGGAAATTCACACATCCTTCCAGTTTATGAAACAGGCGTCGGATCTTTATTAAACTGGCCAACAGAAGAAGGTCATCCCCATTCAGGTACCGGAGCGCTGGAATCTCTTTGGCATTTAGCAGCTTTTCAGCAAAGAGAAAGAGAAAGGAAGCTCAGGGTTCCGTGTGGAAATAGTGACTGCAGAAGCAGGAGGTAGGAGGAGGCGATAGGAGAAGGGGATGACAGAGGATGAGCTGGCTGGATGGCATCACTGACTCGATGGACGTGAGTCTGGGTGAACTCTGAGAGTTGGTGATGGACAGGGAGGCCTGGCGTGCTGTGATTCATGGGGTCGCAGAGTCAGACATGACTGAGCGACTAAACTGAACAGAACTGTGGGCTAAAAACTAGTGTTCCAGTTAAAAATGAACCTAACATCCAATTATCTAATAATTTTTGGATTTGAATTATTTTGATGTGCTATTACTGTGAAAGTGAAAGTGCAATCGCTCAGTCGTGTCTGACTCTTTGCGACCCCGTGGACTGTAGCCCACCAGACTCCTCCATCCATGGGACCAGGCAAGAATACTGGAGTGGGTTGCCATTTCGTTCTCCAGGGGATCTTCCCGACCCAGGGATCGAACCCATGTCTCCTGCATTGCGGGCAGACACTTTAACCTCTGAGCCACCAGGGAAGCCTATTACTGTAGTCGGTTCTAAATCATGTTCCAAGATACATGTTGAAGAAGATGAAGGAGGAGGAGAAGGAGTAGGAGGAACAGGGGGTAGGGAGAAGGAGAGCAGGGGAAAGAAGAAGTGAGTAAGAGAGAGACAATGAGAGTCACAGTAGTGATGATACAGTAAAGTACACTTACTCTTCACACTACATTCTGTAATCACTGCTCCTGATCATATTTATGAAGACCATGTTAATGTATAAGATAATGCATACATGTTTTAGATTTTACTTTCCTATCAATTTAAAAAATCACAGCTAATGGATAGAATTAAGAAATTAGAAGAGGAGGGTAAAATGGGAATTTAGGATTAACAGACAACACTACTATACATAATAGAACAACAATGTCCTACAGCATAGGGAACTATATTCAGTATTTTGTATTAACCTCTAGTGGGAAAAAATCTGAAAAGAATATATGTGTGTAGATTGATGTTGTTCAGTCGCTCAGTTGTATCCAACTCTTTGCGACCCTATCCCACGTACTACAGCACGTCAGGTTTCCCCGGCCTTCATTGTGAGAGATGGTATGTGTATATATAAGTATGCATCTCCTGGAGATGGTGAGAAATGGTGTGTGTGTATATATATATATGCACATATATATATTTGGGCTTCCCTGGTAGCTCAGCTGGTAAAGAATCTGCCGGCAATGCAGGAAATTCCAGTTCAATTCCTGAGTCGGGAAGATCCCCTGGAGAAGATATAGACTGCCCACTCCAGTATTCTTGGGCTTCCCTGGTGCTCAGACAGTAAAGAATCTGCCTGCAGTGCAGGATACCTGAATTCAAACCCTGGGTCGAATCTGAGTGACTAAGCACAGCATAGGACACGGATATATATGGTATATATACATGCCTACATACATACAGGCTTCCCAAGGGGGGTGTTAGTGATAAAGAAACTGCATGCCAGTGCAGGAGACAGACACAAGAGACATAGTTTGGATCCCTGGATCAGGAAGATTCTCTAGAGAAGGGCACTGCAACCCACTCTAGTATTCTGGCCTGTAGAATCCCATGGACAGGGGAGCCTGGTGGGCCACAGGTCATAGTGTCACAAAGAGTCAGACATGACTGAAGTGACTTAACACACATTGCCACACGCACACACACACACACACACACACACACACGTATGTACATATAACTGAATCACTTTGCTGTATACCTGAAACACTGTAAATCAACTATATTTCTATTAAAAAATAAATTGGAACTGACTTTCCCTGCAGCTCCCAAATGAATAAACTGAAAGTAAAATTCAAAGCATAATTTAACTGTTTTAAAGATTATTCCCCCAACACCAGGAAAATTAACCTAACCACAAATATTGAAATTATTATTTTTAATAGTATATATTAAAAGTCATTGTTATTTTTTGCACAAAATACAGTTCTTACAATGTACTATGTATGCTGACAGTAAAATTGACCAAGAAGTTGAAAATTTAATTGGACAGACCTCTAATATTTCACAATTTCCAAAGCAAATACAGATAGGTTTGCATATTAGTTTTGTTCCTTTCTTACTGCATGACAAGTTAAGCTTCAGATAGTTCATCTATCTCCTTTCTCTATATTTTATAAAGTCAAGACAAAGTCAACATATTTAAAATTATTTTAAATATCAATTTATTTTAAATGTTATAAATCATCCATATTTCATGTATTTTATCAGCATATGACATAAACAAGGATATGACACTGCATTTACCAAAGATAATCAGTAAATTAAAAAAATATTTTCATGTACTTACTTGAAATAAAAGAATATGCCAAGTGAGATAAGCAGTGATGCAATAGATAATACATGTCCAATTATAGTCAGGTAAAACAAATTCAGTGCAGTCTGTAATTTGTATGAATAAAATATTAATTAATGCTAATATCAATGTGTTCCACATGTGTATAAGCCCCAAATCAATAAAATAACATCTGTTTTTAAAAACATGTGATCTGATAACCTAAGCCTTTAGCAAGCAGCCAGTAAGTATTTGAATACAACTTGAATGAAGAATACTTATAAAAATTTATCAGGTGATATCAAAATTTATAAATTGCTCTTTTTATTTAAGAAATTAGAAGTCATATTAAACATATGAAGAAATAAATTTATTGATTTAGGTTTATAAAATATGAAACCAGCATTTTAAACTTTGGAAGACATTGACAATTTTCACTCCGTCAGTTTGTGTACCTTAAATTGATGATTTTTGTTTGTTTAATTTAAATGCCAGGTAAGGCTTCTTTCTCAACTAAGTTTCCTTTTTCCATTTGACAAACTTGATACTCCAAAACAAATCTCAATATAATAATGTATAGGGGCCCCTGATCTGTACAAATAAATTATTTTTCTTGGTTTTAACTTTATCTCTTTGATTTTTGTCTTTATTCTATTGTAACTTACCATTTTAATGTGTGTGTATATATATATATATATATATGCTCAAACCCTTCTCTGAATAAATAAAGAGTACACGATTTATAGTGAGAGCTGGCAGTTATCAAATGCTTAATATAGGCTTGTTAGTTTTCTAAATATTTTCCTTGTATTTAGTCAATTCCTATGAAAACCTTGAGGATGGGCTCATTATCCTCATTTTAGATGGGAACGGCCTGAGGCAGATGTTCTAGTTTGCCCAGGGTCACAGTGGATAAAGAGCAGAAACAGGAAGTGAGAAACCAGAACTCAGTTTTAATCACTGTGACAAACCGCCTCCACACACACATGTGCAGATATGTGCAGGCACTCTGTAACAAAACTGTATTGTTGTGACGAACTGTGCTAACCTTGACTTTAATATATGATGGACATTAAAAGTGGGAATGCCAGTGAGGGTGACCTAACAGCCAGTCAGTATGCAAGTCTTTGGCTGGGATGGATAGGTCTGTTTAACCCCCCTGGGCTTGTCTTGTTCTCTTGAGCACAATTCCTGAGTTTACTATAGGAGTTCCACCACAGATGAACATTTCTTTTTTCTTACACTTTTAAACTATGTTGACTTTGGAAACTTCTAAACTACAGTACTGAGACACTGACTTGTAAATAGACAACTACCTAGCTGGATTACTTCTTCAGTGTAGTGACTAAATCTATAATAATTACTTCTATGAAGATATTTTTCTTGACTTTTTTTTTTTATGAAAAGGCTTTATAGTGGAATGAATGAACACTAGGTAAATTTTCTCTGATATTGTATCAGTAGCTAACTTTTAAAGTAGATAGTGTAAATTCAGTTTGAATTTATAATTTTTACATACCTTCACTTTCTCATGTGTGTTAACATTACACTGGGTATAATTTGTCCATGTTCTGTTGCTTGCTGGATGTCTAAACCAGTTTCCATCTTGGTCACAGATTTTTGTAACCTTTTCTTTAAAATTGAAATGGAAAGAGTAATTTAGTTAACCGAGGGTTTATTAAATAGATGTCAAAGAGATTTGTATATAAATTTCTGCTTTTACCTGAAGGATCAAAATCCTGAAAGTAATCAGGGCAGTGCTGCATTGATTCCGTTCCTGCAGCGACATCATTCCAGCACAGCCATCCATCCCAGGTTCTGTTACAATAAATGCCTTAAGGAGAAAGTAAACATCAGGGCTTACTAACCTCCCGCTAGTTATACGCAAACACATGAAGTCTTCATGGTTGACTCACACTAACAGGGAATACAGACTGTCTATTGAAAATGAAGACATCATATAAAATCTTTATAACAATTACTTGGATTATTCACAAGGTTAACTAATTGTTAAATTTAGAAATATCTAAACAAATATTTGTTTAGCTTTAATTCTCATTCTCAAAGGTAGCTATTTATCCAATAAATATCATGCTCTTTGCTGGTTTTCCTTAACCATTAAGTATTGGTTAGTTAGTGTCCCTATTTTTGAAATTAAAAAATATGGGAAATTGGAAATGTGTTTTGAAACTGTATTCTTAGGGTAAGTTATAGTATTTTTTGAAGTGAACAAATGAACATTCCAATATTTCCTATTTTACCACATTAACCCTGATATATACTTATTTAGGGCCCTCTACCAAGTTCTAGCTCTTATTTTCCTTCCTTTTCTTTTCAAATGAAATAAAAGTGTTTAATCTCACATTCTTTTCTTACCTACACTAAGAGCAAAAATCTCTTACATGAAAAAAAGTTTAAAGGCATAGAGAAATAAAATGACTAAAACTTTCTAAAGTTATATAACAGTCTGTAAACAAAGAGGGTAATTTTTTGTCATAAGCACACATAGAAACTTGAATGTTGCATGAGCTGTTTATTATTATTAACAGATTTGCACAGCAATCTCAGAATCAATCTAGGCCTCACAGAAGTAGAAAACATTCTATCAGCCTGAAAATATAAATATTTCTAATTAAGAATAAAACTCACATAGTCTGTTTTTCCTCCTGTGATTTTCAAACTCTTTATTTAAGTAGCATGCATCCACATTATTACCAAATAAAATGCATTTTGAGGCCTGTCAAGAGAAAATTTTCCTGATCCCACTTTAAAAGTCCTTACAGAGCTCCAAAAGATTCCACAACACTGACTCCATGATAGACGGAAAGGTCTAGAGTTTTCCCAGCTGTGTTATATGGCATTTGAGTGAGACATTAAAAGGTTTTCCATTCAAAAAGCTTCTGTGGTCAAATAGATGTGGAAAATACAAAGTTAAACACATTTCTTTATTACAGGGTTTTTTACAGTATTTAAAATTATAGAGAACATTGTGAATCTCCAAGAGGAAGATTTATTATGTAGTGATCCTGAACTTTATCACAAAATTATTTTATTATAAAACTCTCATAAATATATTCCTATTATTAAGAAATTAGATTTGAAGCTAGTTGCACACATATCTAGATCATTTGGAAGGCGTTAATTCAATAATATAAAGCTAATAACACTTAGACTTTAAGGGAATAAAGTGAGAGGCCAGATCAGTTAGCACAGAATTTGTTTACAGATTTTAACTATTTGATAATGCAGTTCCTACTGAACTAATATCAGATAGTTTGTCATTGACATATTTTAGAGATATGTTTTAACTGGATATATATATTGTAATAAAAATATTTGGACAGATATATCAAATTGCTTTGATATATATTGGTTAGATTAAAATTCCCAGAGTTGATTAATATGGAAAAATTGCTTTTTTTCTCTTTCTCACAGGCAAGTTAATTTTGACATTTACAAATATTAACAGTAACCTACTTTTAACATATTATGTGTATAACAAACATGTTTTATACTATAAATATTTTCTCCCCAAATTAAATTATTTGTTTCTACTGATTTAAAAATATCTAAAATCTTTATGTTTTTCTTTGTTTCATTATAAGTTTTACATTTTATATTTTAAAGATAATCCTGTCTTTAAGGTTGCCAGATAAAAAATATGGTGTTTTTGTGCTTTGGGTTTTGTTTTTGGTTTTGCTAAATTTGGCAACTCTACTTGTGCTACTCAGAATTAAGGCATATATGTGACACTTAGTTGGCCTTCAATAAATCTTTCAAAAATACCTTAAAAATATCTAATGGAAACAGAAATTCACGGATTTCATTAGCTTTGCTACCAAATGTACTATGTAGAGTATGTGTTATGAAAAACAAATTGTCATTTTATTAAGCTCCTATCAAGAAGTTTGTGAAAAAAAGAAATATAGGTCACATAAACTGAAGATCGACTGTCATTGATTTAATTCAAGATACACACTTATTTTATATTTTAAATATCTTTAAACTATATAAAAATACTAAAAATATCCATCACATATATTTTTATTAGAATTTTTAAAGAGTAAGATAAATTACATAATAAAATGTTCTTCACAAATAATTAAAACCATATATACTAGAAAAACTAGCAACTAACTCATTTTTAAGAAGGAACCTAACCTAAGAGATCTGCAATGATGTAATGGGGTAGTTTTCTTATAAACTATATCAAATGCATTTAAAATTAGTCATGTTTACCTTCTGTTTGTTGAACAGGATCTTGCATAATTTTCTGGTAACATTCATATTGAGCTGTCATGATTTTATTTCTAGTAACACCCAGCTGAATTAAGTCATCAGGGTTCTCTTCTTCGGATTCTGCTATAACAAAAATCTAAAGAATTACAGGAAATAAAATTTCAGAATTGTGAGAATGTTAGCGACAGTCTCTCACAGTGAAAAATAGTAAGTGCAGTGATGTGCTGAATGGTCAACAGGCTCTGGGGGTCACTTTTTGACTTTCAGTGTTTGCCAATTTCCATGGTGTAAATATCCCCACCTCATCCCATATCCAACCACCACAAAGAGCTGCCAGTGGCAGCACTGGGAAGGACAGTCCACAGTTCCCCCTCAGCGCCTGTGGGGGCCAGCTCCAGGCCAGCTTTCTGGAATGCAGACAGCTCTATTCAAACTCCACCCCTACTTTTTAACCTGGTGATGTAGAAAAGATATTTAACCTCAACCCCGCCACACAGCCCCACCAAAACCTCTGCTTTCTTATTGCAAAATAGGTTAAAATAGTATCAAGATAATGAAGGGGAAGTATCTGGCACCACCAAAACCTCTGCTTTCTTATTGCAAAATAGGTTAAAATAGTATCAAGATAATGAAGGGGAAGTATCTGGCACATGGTAAATGCTCAAATTTGTTGCCATTTTTATATTTACATTTTGATAAAATAATGACAAGTTCATTTATGCTCTTGGTTAATAGAATTTTAATTGTATGCACATCAATAAATGTTTTAGACAGGTCTGTGTTTATATTCTTCCACTTTAGTAGTATTATTTTAAGCTTCTCTTACACTTTAATTTCTACACGACTTTTTTTTCCTTGTTTCATAGCATGAAGCCTATATACACCTCTCTTCAACGTTATTTCTTCTTCGCTTTTGCATTATTCGTATCTATTTTCCATAAACAGTTATCTTTCTATTCCTGTGTTGATTCCTTATTCTTAATTTTCTTACTGCTGTTCTCTAGCAGTAAGTTGAATTTAAATGTAAAATAAATACTAATAGTCCCTCAGTGTGTGACAGCACTCTAGTTTTCCCATCGTCTCACCACCATTCAACATTAACTTTTTCATTCTTAGATTGGTTTTAATTTCTTAACAAAGATTTATGCAGTTGTGCTGCACATATTAAAAATGGAAATTTACACCAAGGAAAAATATTTTTCTCCTGTTCTCAGTTTTTCGAATTGCATAAAACCAGTATCATTTTTATTCTTACTTTAAAAGCCAGATATGCATGTTGTCTGAACGAATTCAAGAGAAACGGTCACAATTCCTTAAATTACAATAATCAGGTTGGTAATCTGTTACAAAATTACCTGCAGGGAACCAGCGTTGACCCCTGCAGCTCACTGGCAGGCTCAGCTGAGGGTGGGAGCCAGAGAACAGGAGTCCTGTTTCTTGAATTCTAGTCTGTTTACCTAAGATAACATCTGAGAAGCATAGAATTTGGACTGCTCCTAGACTTGAGAATGTTTTTAAATACAAATGCTAACAGGAATGTAGTCGTGCTTTTTTCCCATTTAAGTTTTCTATATTTTTCTTGAGTCTCTTTGCTTGACTCTTCCTGGGGTTTACTTGGAAACACCACAGGAAAATTATTTGCTGGCACAGAGTTAGACGAGATTATGTCTCTCAGTTTCTCATGCATATGATAAGAGTATTTGTTGTTGTTGTAGTAAAAGTATAGTCATTGCTTTAATAAGGGAGGAAGATGGGAACAAAATATGTCTGTAAACAAAGATAACATTAAAGGTATAAAGCATACAGCCCCTCTAGTACAGCAATTGCTTTTTAGTCATCCTCAGTCTCCCTCCACTTCCAGCCCCACCTCCCCTGCATATACATGCAGAGGCATGCAGGAGTGCACATACTCACATACACATCTGCCCAAACTTAGCATCCATGCCTGTCAGAAAACGGACATTTCATACTTATTTGAATGAATGGGTGAGGAAATTAATTTAAAACATAGTGATTGGTTCCAAAATGCTTTTCAGACAATACAAGTCAATCAGTTGGCAGAATGGGAAGAAAATCAACAAGCTGGAGTTGCTTTTTTAACATAGCTAACTCAGAATCAACAGGTCTGATTGAGAATATTTCATCTATTATGTGTGACCTAGCTATACAGCCATTCCATTTTTTTTTTTTTCAAACTCTGGTGATTACTTTCCTCTGGTGTCTGCACTGCTGTGTCTTTCATACTTCCACACAACATAATACTAGGGTGCCTCTAACAGGACTAAAAGCCTAAAAAGGTACACTGAAAGAAAATGAATTATTGCTGTGTTGATTAGATATAAAAGTGTACTTTATTTATGCATCAAATTACTATATGTATGTAATTTTGTGTTATTAACCATTAACAATGATGGGTATATTAGAAGTTAAAACAGAAATAATCATAGGTAGTGGGATACATTAGACAAATTTATGCTTACCATGAAAAAAGGCAAGAGGAACAGAAAAGACAGGAAAAACTTTTTCTCCATCATTAAAGCCAAAATGAAATATGCTATATATATAAATCAAACTGCAATAGAAAATAAAAAATATAATTCAGCAATATATATGAGATAAATATACATGGCTCTCAATGGAAATTTCTTTTAAACCTCATGATAAAAAAAATAAAATAAAAACTAAATTTTGCTTTAAGGATTTGATTGACAGTTTTATGAATTACAAATATTAAAAGCATCATAGTTTAAAGTACTAAAACCTAAATTAAATACATTTTAATTTAATTTAGTTAGCTTTTCAAGCAGGAAAGCCTCTTACAGATGTAATTTTAAATAATTAGAAATCATCTTCTTTTTGTTTGTTTCTGTCAAACATCAGCATGTTTCAGCCATAGGTTTACATATGTCCCCTCCCTCATGAACCACCCCATTCCACCCCTCTAGAGCCCAGGTTTGAGTTCCCTGTGTCATACAGCAAATTCCCACTGGTAATTTATTTTCAGTTCAGTTCAGTTCAGTCACTCAGTCGTGTCCAACTCTTTGCGACCCCATGAATCGCAGCACGCCAGGCCTCCCTGTCCATTACCATTTCTAATTTATTTTACATATCCTTAAATTTATCAAAATTTGGATTAAAAAATTAGAATAAAATGATAAAAAGTATCAGACTAAAGTCTCACAAGATAAAAAAAGCACAACTTTTGATAGCATATTTTATTATAAAGCTTATTTATTTCCAATAAGTATTCATCTTATTTTTAATTTTATGACTCTTCAACAATTTAAGGGAAAAACTGAATTTAGGCCCTTTCCTTGAAAGCTAGCATACATAAGTCATAAAAAATGGACTTTTACTTTAATAGAAATTACTCTTCACTGAAGAATTCACTTTTTATAATAAAAATAGTTCCCTAACCCATCTATATTATTAAAATAAGTTTAAACAATATGGACAATAGCAAATAAAAGTATTTCTGTCAAGTGTTTGTAATGTTACATATAGATCCCTGCTAACTTCTTAATTCTAAGAGGCAAACATCGCAGGAATAAAGTGTATGGCACTTACTCTCCAAAAGTTCCATCACCAATCTACTCTGGTAACATTTTTATGAAATACAAATGACCATGGTTTAGTCATATAATATATTTATTTAGCTGTGTTAAAATTTTTTTCAAAGGAGATAAAAATCTAATCAATAAATATTTGCCAGTGAACTATGAACTTAAGATTTAATTTCTTTAGGAAATGTGTTGTGATTTCTACTACAGGGCAAATGTTAGAATAAGAATTATAAAAATCTTTTCTTCATTTTACTTATCATTTGTATTATCACATGCAATGAGAGCACACCATTAACTAGCATACAGAATCTATGCTACTGCTTGACCTCATCAATGACTTACCTAAAAGAAACTTTTCTTTTTATTGTAGCAGTCTTCCAAATAATGTTTTCTTTTCAGTCAGCTACACTGACTTAAAAAAATACAATGAAAAAACAAAGTATTACATTGATTTTAGATTTAAAAAATCATGTTGTAATAGAAAGAAAACAATGAATCAAAGTTTTTGCAATTTAATGATTAATGAGTTGATATTTTAGTTTTATTACATTGTACCATGAGAAAAATCTAATTTTCTGATACTTACATTCACAATTGTCTCCAGACTCAAATCACATTTTCTCTTGGATCATATTCAAAATTGTCTTGAAGAATGTCTTAAATCTGGAGGTCATGACCTAAAATATTGATATAATCATTTTATTTCAACGAACAAAATCATTTCCATGATAAAATCTTCAAAGAAAATGCCACTAATAAGATGATATTTTTATTAAGCTGCTCTGATTTTTTAAAATCTTTTGCTTACAATAGTTGAGTTTTGTCACAAATATTTGTTGTTTTCCATCATATGGGAGAAGTTTATGTCAATTTTCATTTATCCAGGATGGTTGAAACACTGAGCAATTTGCTATTTTACTTAAGTAAATATCAAAAAACTAGAATACAATAAAAGAATTTTCAAATTAAACTGTTTTTTAAACTTCCTTCGGATAATTTGAGCTTTCCTGGTGGCTCAGATGATAAAGAATCCATCTGTAATGTGGGAGACCTGGTTTGATCCCTGGGTTGGGAAGATCCCCTGGAGAAAGGAACAGCTACCCATTTTATCTAATATTTATTGGAATGTGTTAGTTTTGGTTTTTTAAATCTAATTCCCTAGCTGATGTGGTTCCTCACAGACAGAAACCACATTAATCTTTCTTTTCTTTGTGTCTGGAATAAATGAAAAAATGAAGAAATAAAGTACTTTAGAAGCTTAAGCTTACAATCCAGAACACTAATCATAACTATTAGTGAATTATCATTTCTCTTATTAGCAGACTGTAAGTAGTGTTTGAATCTATACTGACACTGAAAATTGAGGGAAAACTTCAGCATGCTTACTTTTTTACAAAATAAAAGTCCTTTATTCCATCTTTGAATTCAGTGGTTGGTTGGGTATTTGGATTGAATAAACAGTAGTTTACCGTACTGTCTTTGGAAGTCATAAAACTTAAGCCAAATTTAAAACATTAGTAGGCCACATTTTTTCTGTATTAAATATGTATAAAATACAAAGTTGCAAAGGAAAATGTAAAGGAATATTATTTTATTTGGAAATCAGATTTGTATGAAACAATGCTTTGATGATTTACACAATGCAGGATTAAATTATCCTTAATGTGTACATGGGCTCAAAAATTGAAGGAAAAGTTGCCTCAGAAAACATGTTTGAAGTTTCCCTATGTCCAACATATTTGAAAAACATTTCATACAACACTAGCAGTTATTTTTCTTGCTTAGCTAATGGGTTTCAAAATCGGAGTTCCAAAAAATATCTTAGTGAAATATCTCTTAGTGTTCAAAGGATCATCCTGGCACCAATAATTAAGATGAGTCTATTCAACTCACAGAATATTGATCAGTGCAAATAATTCCACTTTCATAGCTTTCTTACTTCACCCTATTCCCTAGTGATCTGGAAAGTAGGCTACTAGGAACAAGATTATATTCTGCACTGTATATATTTGTAGCATTCCTAATCAATGGGGCAGGTTTATGATCCCTGGTTTTATCAAACTTTGAAGCAGCAATTTTGGGTGGCAGTTTCTCAACAACATGGTGGATACTTGTACTCTTTAGATCTGGTAATGTCTATTTCATACAGTGATCCAATTTGCTTGAGTCATCTATCCTACAAAGGATTTATCAAATTTCCTTCCTGGCAGACATATGGCATGAAAATGCTAGTGATGGAAGAATCACCCCTTTTACCAAGATTCTTACATCTTACATCAATTCTTACATCAATAATGTAAGAATCATGACTGGGCATACAAATAATGCCACTGCAGATACATCTGAAGGTCAGTTTAGATTAAGCTTCATATTTATGAGTATGGCATGATTATTGTCAGAAGTATGCTTAATTGAATGCCTCAGCTTGCATTTAATCATACTTAACCAACGCACTGGTTCTTTGTATACAGCTTCTCATATGTTCATTTAGCAAGTAGTTCTCTCCTCTACGTTTAGCTTATTCCAGATTTATCTTTCCTGAAGTTCACATTATATTAATTGATCAAAGATGTGAAGTAAATCATTGTAAATTTCTCATATCTAGTTAAATTATTTATTGACAATTGAGTTCATGTTGCTTGCTGAAATATAGTAAGTCCCATTCAATTCTGAAGAGAGATCAAGTACATAATTAAAGGAGGTCAAATTAAATGACTAATCATGCCAGTGGATTTTTCCAAGTGAGCTCAAGTTTGTTTAACAGGAAAAGCACTGCTTCAAAACTGAGAAAGCTCTAATTTAAACTCTTAAGTGAATCTTTAATCACAGTGGTACTAGCAGTAGTTACTGGCATTTTCTCTTTTTAACTGCTAGCCTAGTCTCACAGATCCTATAAATACTATTATCACATCTCAAAATTAAAATAGAAGATTTGGTTTTACTATTAGAAATAAATTTCTTTACTGTATACATGAAATAAAAAATAGTTTATAAATAATCTACAAGCTTCTTGCTCAAAGAATCACCAAAATAAAATTTAAATGATTTATTTCATCACAGAAAGATCTTTGACTTAAGACCGCAAATAAATTTTGAAATATAGCTTCCTAATCACTCATTGCTTTGTGTAGCATCATTCTGGGTTCATTTCTTAAAACTGCAGTAGATCAGCAACACAAGGCAGTTCTCCGTTTTCTTAACAGTTTGGCATTTCCAAATCCACAAAATTTAACCAATCTTCTTGGCTTGATCGGTGTAAAAAAAAAAAAAGTTTTATTCTACCTAAACATAATAAATCAGTGTGACTTAATCATTTACCAGAACACAAAATCATAAATCCAGTACCTTTCAAAATTGCTTCTTATTTTCTCAAATTTTTATTATACATGTACACACTTCTCATAAATTTTTCTTAGTAAAAATTCTTATTTTTAGTTGATTCATCTAACCCTAATATTAAAAGTGTATGTCCACTCCAAAATTAAGACCAAAAAAACAACTTTAATCATCCACTCCTCGATTTCCAAAATATCCTGGATTGTCACAGGCCCTAAGCCATGTTCTTTCCTCCATTTATTTATCTAGTTACTATAAAACTGGCTAATAGAAGCATTTCCCACAAATATCTAATTTGCCATTAAGTATCTCGAACCTTTGTGTGAGCAAAATGAGGCTGTTTCCTATCCAAGTACATGCTTTCCTTTATGGCATATTACACAAGCTCCATTTTTCCTGATTCAAAACAAGGAAGAAGCACTCTTTGCTCCCAATATCCTACATGTCTATGGCAAATGTCAACTTCTTTCTCTCATTCACACTATGTGGAACAGATTGTGAAAAGTGTTCAAGTACAAGATCCTGGTTACTTTTTATTATCTTCTCACTGCTTATTTTTTGTCAAAACCTAAGTCTTTGTGTTAGAATGATTCTTGCTAATTACCATCTTTACTTCCACTTAGAGTCTTTTTTCCCCACCCTCATCCTGACCTGGACTGTTCCTAACACTTTGAATACATGAAGCAGTAAGAAAATTAAAATATAAAGAGACTTCTCTTTCTTGAAGATTTATTACTGGAATGTAAGAAACTCAAATTATTAAGCCTTTTTTTTTTTTTTAATAGTAAGTCTTGAGGCTTTCATTATTGAATGAACAAGTAACAAATCACTGTTGTAACATACACCAGGGTTCCACAGAGTGTGGGTTAATGGATCACCTGTATCAGAATCATCCCCAGAACATGCTGAACACATTAGAATGTCTAGGTCCCGGAAGAGAAACTCTGAATCAGAATCTTCAGAAGAACTTGGGAGTATTTTTTGTAAGGAAATTCTTGGCCTGCTAAATTTTGGGAAGCACAATACAAACACATCATCCTCATTCGGCCATGCTGAAACCTGGACACACTTACATTCCTCTGTCTCTAGGTGCTGGCCAAACTATTTTAAAAGTGCTATTAAGTATAAATCAAGCAAAATATTCTGCAGGGTTCCCAGGCACAATTACTACCTCAGAACTTCCAGAGCAAGTTGCTCAAATATATATGTTAAAACATTTCATGTAACATAATTATTACTCTATACTGTTCGTGCTTCTGGATTGTGAGTACATGAAGAATAAGACATGCACCATACTTATTAGGTAGTTAGGATAGGAAAAAGGAATCCAAAATAGCAGTGGCTAAAAGACAAAGAAGGGAAAAGGCCATGAAAACAGAATAAAGGAAGGTCCGAGGACCAGAGTAAGGACCTCAGGTGAAGCAAACAGCCTTCGGGCAGGCTCAAGGGGAAGAGACAAAAACATATAAAGAGAGGAGCCAAAACTGAGCTGGGGGCTTCTCTTCTGTTCCCGTCTTTTGGGTTGGCCCACCCTCATGCCTCAAGGATGTATTTTCCTTTGCTTTCTAAATAAAACAGAGCTATAACAGTGGTCCATCCATCCCTTCAAATTTTTGCTGCAGTGACACAGAACCAAGGAAATTACTCCCCAGACATGTTCATCCCTGTGACTTCAAACCCTAGCAAAGTGGGGTATAAAGGGGGTACACAGAGAGTATGTTTTGAGTAGGTTATTTACCAAATGAATTCAATCACGTTGAGGAAATCTGGTGTTACAGGATGTTCTTAGCTGTCTCAAACATATTATAATTTTCTGACACCTTTAAAAAGTCAATGCCCAGATTGTAATCCAAGAGATTCAGGTTCAGTGCATCTTAATTGTGGCCAAGGGATAAGCTTTTTATCAAGTTTCCTAGGTAATGCTGGAATATGCAACTAGTGTTGAGAACCAGTGGTACAGACCGAATCCTGTGGTAGGCAGAATAACCAGCCTCCAAAGATTCCCATACGTAATCCCCAGAATCTGTGATTTTAAGGTAATGGACCTTAAAATAGGAAGATTATCCTGGATTTTCATGAATTATCCTGGTAGGCCTACACTAAGCCCTTCAAATAGAAGGGGAACATTGGCGAGTCCGTCAGAGCAGTGCAGCAAAAGCAAGGAAGCAGAAGATAATAGCAACAAAAAAGAGTTGATCCACTGTTGCTGGCTATGCCATGCAGGAGCTCATGTGCTAGGACCAGAAACCAGACTCTAGAATGACAAAGGTGCCCCTTAAGCTAACAGCCAGCAAGCAAATGTGCACCTCAGCTGTACATCCTCAAGGAACTGAATTTTGCCAACAACCCGAATGAGTCCAGAAGCATATCCTCTTCAGGACCTTCAGAAGAGAACACAGCTCTGCCAACACTTGACTTTGGCCTTGTGAGACTTGAAATAGAGAAACTAGACAAGCCCATAGAGTTTCTGACCCATAGAGCAGTGAGATAATAAAAGTGTTGTTTCAAACTACTAAATCTGTGGCAACTTGTCAGAGCTGTGAGAAAAAACTAACTAGAAATCCTTACCCTTATAAAATATTAATTTTCCCATTAAAACTCAGTGGTAATTTTCTGCTTGCCAACTGGCCAGTCCTTCCTCTTAACTTTAGAATGCAGATCCTTTTCAGTTTATGATGGGGCTATGTCCTGATAAATCATAAATTGAAAATATTATAGGAGGAAAATGCATTTAATACACCTAACATGCCAAACACCATAGTTTACTTTAAACATACTCAGAACACATTAGCCTCACGTAACACAAATACTATTTTATAATTAAGTGTTGAATATCTCATGTAATGTACTGAGTGTGTGTTAGTCACTCAGTCATGTCCAATTCTTTGCAACCCCCTGGACTATAGCCCGCCAGGCTCCTCTGTCCATGGTATTTTCCAACCAGGAATACTGCAGTGGGTTACCATTTCCTTCTCCAGGGGATCGTCCCAACCCAGGGATTGAACCCAGGTCTCCTTCACTGCAAGCAGATGCTTTACATCTGAGCTACTAGGGAAGCCCAATGTATTGAATACTATACTGAAAGCGAAAAACAGAAAGTTGTATGAGTACAGAATGGTTGTATCAGCTGTTTATCCTCACGATCTTGTGTATGACTGGGAACTTTGGCTCTTTGCCCTGTCCAGAATCACAAGAGAATATCATTCCACATATTGCCAGCCTGGGGAAAGGTCACAATTCAAAAGAAAGTAGGATTTCTACTGAATATGTATTGCCTTCACATTATCATAAAGTCAAACCATGTTAAGCTGGAGACTGTCTGTATATTCATTAATACTGCAAGGCAATCACATTAGCTAAGAGAATTTCTTTAGCTGCTCTTAAATTGCTGTATGATTTTGAGGAAATCAACTCAACTTTTTTCTGCATGGTTTATCCAACTAGAGTAGAGAGTGGGTGGCATCACCGACTCGATGGACATGAGTTTGAGCAAGCTCTGGAAGTGGTAATGGACGGGGAAGCCTGGAGTGCTGCAGTCCATGGGGTCGCAAATAGTTGAACACAACTGAGCGACTGAACTGAACTGTACTTACCCAACTAGAGAATAAATACTCTACTTGATCTTTAGCTTCTTTTTTTCTCTTGCATCCTAGTTAGAAGATGTATGCTGGAGTCAGAGAGCCATAACTACAAACTTAAGCTTATACAAACTTAAATTCACCAAAGTCTATTTCTTATCCTCAAGCGGGTGTACAAGTAGTGGTGTAATCAATGCTTCCTAGAATTTTTTATCATAACTCATCAGTGTGTTAAATTGCATGATAATGTAAAGAATTTGTCTTATAATAAATACCCCCAAAGCATTAGCTCTTGCTATTATCATTATTACTGAAAAAAGTGAAAATGTTAGTTGCTCAGTTGTGTCTGACTCTTTGCAACACAATGAACCGTAGCCTGCCAGCCTCTTCTGTCCAAGGGATTCTCCAGGCAATAATATTGGAGTGGGTAGGCATGCCTTTCCCCAGGAGATCTTCCCGACCCATGTTATAACAATTTGTTGCCTCAACACTAATCTCAACTGAATGAACCAAGAAAAGTCCAGCATACATATTTTACTGACTTGGCCAAGATCACATAGATACTTAGGGCTGACACCAATTTAAGAACTCAGAATCTCTGACCCTGTATCTGGGCCCCTTTGCCCTGAACGATCATGACTCAGAAGACTGAGTCTTTTATTTGGATAATTAAGGATTAATAAGTGTAGAATACATTTCTATTTTGCACTTTCAGTTATTTTACGTAACCATTCATTCATTGCATTGCATTTTATTTTTATTCATAAAACACATTTTTCACACAATTTCTTCTTTTAATTCTTTTCCTTAGAAAATTTCCTTTTTTTTAAACATGCATTATTTAGAAATATTGTGATTTTTTTTAACTTACATTAGTAAATGGCTTGACAATTCAGACTTGCCATTCTAAATTACCAAAATAAAAAGAATATGTATTGTCTCACTCTTAAGCACTTTAAAATGCAACTTAGATGACGAAATGCCTCTAGAAATTCAGTTTGTCATCTTACCTTAATTATTGAGTAATTACTTTTACCTAGTTGTATTGGGAGACAGAAGTGAACATAAGATTTGTGCTGTCAGTGCAAATATTCATCAAGTTAGAGAGTGGTAATTTTATGCTGATTTTAGAGACTTAGTTCAGTGCTTATACAAACAGTCCATAAGAAAAATTCATGAGGTTCTAAAAAGGAATGCTTTCACAACATTTAAGACAGGAAGCCAAGGCTGGGCCTTAGGCAGTACACTGTCAGTCAATAAGTCAGAGCAAGTTACACACCTTCCAGGTGTCTCATTTGTAAAACAAAGGAGTACGATATGATAAATATTGAATAAAGGTTCAAAATTTATATCTTAAAAGATAGTTAATATAGGAAGAGTTTTGTTGCAAGTAACCCAAGTCCAAAATATTCTTGAATCAAAGTCATTCCTGACACTGTTTTTCCTGGCTCAGGAAGACTTTCTCCAGGTCTCCTACTACCAATTACCCAAAAAGAGTGAGTTTAAATCTAAGGCAGTTGAAAGTGGACCACTTGGCTAAATGCTTTTTCTTTTATTATATGAGAATTCAGGGAAAACGTATCTAGACCAAAAATAAATACAAAAGTCACATCTTGCTTTCACCTCTTTATATACTGCCTCTTTTTGAGAGCCACTATTACTTTTGTAAGGCCATTTACAAAAAAAAGTTTAGTTCTCTCTTCTGCACTGCACAAAATTGAAATTAGAAAAGCAAACATACTTCATAAGCCCTCTTGCCAGACTTCTCAGAATGGAACCCGATCAGTTCATCTAGGCCAAGCTAAACTTATTACCATCATCACTGAAATAGCCTTAATGCTTCTAATACTGGAAACCAACAATTTCTGAAATTTGGCAACACTGAGTTTTTATCTCTTTTTTCACTTAACAGAAAATGACCTAGGTAAAATTTAAAAATCATAGGGTGCCAGAAATTACAGCACATGTTAAGGAATGATTCAACAATATACTCAACAAGTTAATTAATGAGAGAGTAAGAAAGATTATTACTTTTAATTCATCAAAATTGTATGCATTACTTAGCATATAAAAGGACATCTAATATTTTAAAAGGCAATAAAAACTCTCATAAAAACCTCCAGAAAGTAGTTTTGAAGAGACAGACACAACTGAGTGTTTAACACTTACTTTAATAATAACTATTAAACTCCAAATGCTAAGAAAACATATATTGTAAATATTGTCCCATTGACTAATGATACAGTTTTCCTTTTTTCAGAGAATGACTGAAATAAAGTAACACACAACTGATATTTATAATTATCATGATCGAGGAACACTGTATGATATCAGTTACAAGCAGAGGCAGTAGTTATGCTGGCCACAAATATGAGTTAAAACTTTGTGATTTTAAAACTCAACTCAGCCTCACACTTGCAAGTTAAACAACTTCAATAAGAATTGTTTTCTCATTTGCAAAATAGTTTTAAACCAGAAAACTATTGTGAAAATAAAATGAAATAATATATGTAAACATTTTACAACTCAATAAGTGTTAGCTGTTTTTATTATTATTACATTACATTAAAATTTTTGAAATGCAAATAAGTTTAAGTTATTTTGTTTAAGCTATTATAAGTTTAAGTTCTTTGCCATAATTTTAATAGCATTATAGGTGAAAATTAATCTTATATTTCAAGATGATTGTCATAAGCATCTTGACTCTCTATGCAGAAATGTTTCTATTCTGTCATTTAAGTCAGTTATGAAAATATCAAGTTAAATGAGTGATGACAAGTCTATTCCCAAATAGGTCCTAGTTAATAAATAACTGCATATTTCCTAATACTGCTCTAGCAAATTGTCTGTACACACTATAATCAGTCACATTGTAAAGAATAAACAAATTAATCCAACTAAAAACAAGATATAAAACCTCTCAAATTTGACTTTAATTTTATGTTAACTGTAACAGCCTTTACTAATAATGTATTGGATCCAAAAAGAAAAACATTGACTCTATCTATGTTTACTTGCTTATCTAATGAACATTCCAGGTTGAATAGCTGAATAACCATTAACGAAAGATAATACTGTGATTAAATTTTGGACTTCATTTTGCACTCTAAAGTACTTACTCACAGGAATTATTTTCCCATTGTGGGTATAATTAGCCATTTCCGATAATTTTGGTCACCTTCTTTTTATTTGAAAGAGGCAAGTGGCCAAAAATCAGCCCAATTAGTAAAAGGTGGGAGGGAACCTAAAAAAATGCTTTGTACTTGATGGGACACTTGCTCCAGGAGATTTAATATGGAAAGAATTGCTTGTCCAAGAGCATAGAAACAAAACACATCTTTCCAGCTCTTTGGATTATAAACTTTATACCTACTTCTCCACAAAGTCAGGAGTCAAGTTCTATGCAAAAACATGTTTTCTTCCTCAGACAAAAAAATAAAAAAAAAATATGTAATTCTATTGAAATTTTAATTTAAATTAATATAGTAGTCCATCATAAACGTTATGGTATTTTTGTTTTTTGACGTTTCCCATTTCTCTCAAATCAAACATGCATACAGCGTTTACTAGCATGTAGGAAGCATAGAAACTCTACTGATATGGTCAGTCCAGCACATTTTCTTTTTTTTTTCCTGATAAAATGACCCTCTATTTCCGCTGGAAAATCTATTCATTCTGGTTGAAGTGAGGCTGCCCTGCTGAGGTGGGAAGTGACTGAAAAGAGGTCAGATTAACACAATCCTCTGATTTAGGTTGATTTAGGCATGGAAATGTGGTCTAAGCTATACCATCAAAATTCTCCCCAGGACATTTATTTTAGTGTTATCTGGGAAGATTTTCTGTTGGAGTTGCAAAGCAAATAGTACATTGTTATTGAGCTGTCCTCACACATCCTTCTTGGCGAAGGAAATTCCTTCAGTATTCTTGCCAAGGAAATCCCATGTGCAAAGGAGCCTGGCAGGCTACAGTCTGTGGGATCACAAAGAATCAGACCTGACTGAGTATGCATGCATGCACTCATACATCCTTCCTACCATATGGAGAAAACCTGTTTTAAAAGTGAAGCCAAGCAGAGATCAGCTGAGAGCTGGAGATCGGTAGAGAATCCCATGACATTTTCATTTTCTTATAGGAGTGAAAAACTGATAATTTATATACAAAAATGCAAATTTGTATCCCATTTGTGGCATGTTTTAGTTGTGTTATTATAAGCTATAACAAAAAAGAAACAGCATACAGGAGAATTAGCATGAAAAAAAGAAAAATTATTGAACTATAGTTCATTCCTGGAAATAAACCCTGGTTAAAATTTTTATATCACAAATATTTCCCTTTTATAAAGTTATTAATAAGTTTAAAAAAAGTGAAAGGAAAAAGGAAAGAAGGAAGGAAAGGGAGGAAATAAGAAAGGGGGAGCAAATAAGGAAGGCAAGAGAAAAACCAATGTGTGTGTGTCCGAGGTGAATACATGCTTTATTTATTTATTTATTTATTTATTTATTTTTGCTTTATTTAAATTAAATCTATTTTTTCATTACTTTTCTAAAATATCAAACAGAATGTTTATAATACTGAAATTTGTACCATTACGTTTCTTTTTCTCACAACCATTAAACATAACTCTGTCTTAATTTTTTAGTATACTCATTCATTCATTCAAACATGTATTTAAACATAAAATGTCTTTGTTTGAAATATTTATTTCAAAACCTATGCCAAGTATTGGATATCCAGAAATGCTTTAATTTTTTTATCTTGAGGTAGTAAAAAAATTTATAGGGGAAAAAGATATACAAATGTTGTTAATAAAGTGTGCATGCATGCTCAGTGACAGTCCTGTCAGTCTCTTTGCAACTCCATGGACTATAGCCTGCCAGGCTCCTCTGTTCATGCAATCTTCCAGGCAAGAATACTGGAATGTGGGGTGGGAGGTGGGAGGGGGGGTTCATGTTTGGGAGTTCATGTACACCCGTGGCAGATTCATGTCAATGTATGCCAAAACCAATAGAGTACTGTAAANAATCTTCCAGGCAAGAATACTGGAATGTGGGGTGGGAGGTGGGAGGGGGGGTTCATGTTTGGGAGTTCATGTACACCCGTGGCAGATTCATGTCAATGTATGCCAAAACCAATAGAGTACTGTAAAGTAAAATAAAGTAAAACAGATGCTCAAAAAAAAAAAAGCTAAATTAATAAATAAATTTAAATTAAAAAAAAAAAAAAAGAATACTGGAATGGGTTGCCTTTTCCTACTCCAGGGGATCTTCCCAACCCAGGGATCAAACCCATGTCTCCTGTATCTCCTTCATTAACAGATGGATTCTTTACCACTGCACCACCTAAGAAGCCCAATAAAGTGTATAGATAGTCAATATATATTTTTTAGTGTTTGATCAGAGAATGGTGCATTTTACATGGGAGAAGTGTGTGTGTTTGTGCATGTACATGCATGTGCTGCGGGAGAAACATACACAATACGACCCTTAAGTAGAGTTTCAATAAATCTGTAATTTGGTGGACTTCCCTGATGGCCCAGGGGTTAAGACTCTTTCTTTTCACTGGAAGGAGCATGGATTCCATCCCTGCTTAAAGAACTAAGATCCTGCATGCTGCATGGCACCGCCAAATATTTATTTTTTCTTTTAGTTCAGTAATTTGAAAGTGTCAGGTACTAAACAGATGCAAGTATATAAGAGGTAAGACCTTCCTGAAAGACAGGGATGCAGATTAAAGATGGTATCTTCTGTCATGTTGAAGAGTTTTGATTTAATGCTGTAAGCTAGAGATTTTCATTTCTGTGCCCACTCTAATTGCTGGTGATGGCAGCAAGCACTCTTGCCCTGAGCAAAGACTGGGTTGAGTCTTGACTCAGTAAGCTTCCCTGAGGCATCGGTGATGTCTGCCATGGGCATCATCCTGAGAAGTTGTGACATGTTTTCTAAAAATTTTCTAACCCAGCTGCAAAAAAATAATAATGATAATTGTAGAAGAATTAAGCAGTAGAACACTACGTCAAGATTTTCCTTTTACAAAGTAGGAGGATTACTTTAAAGATGGTGACAAGGGCAGTTGTACAGAAAGAGACAAATTAGAATACCACAGTGACTTCTAAGGAAATGAGGCAAGAAAATAATCATGGAGGCTGGAACTAGGATTGATAATGATGGGCATGGGTAGGATTATTTAAAAGTCAGAGATTTTAAATAGATTTAATCTATGAAGATATGAGAATTCAGCTGAGTGTAATTAATGAAGTCCCTCATTGAAGTCCTTAAAGGAAGTCCCTCAATTCTAATATGAGTCTCTGGCTTCCAATAAGGAATATAAGGAATACAACAGAGGAAATAGGTGGTGGGAAAATATATGAGTATAGATGAGATATTTTGATGAAGAAAGTGCCTGAGTATTTGTCTACATAATTCTGAAAATTAGTAAGGAAGGGCCTTGAAATAAAATGTTCACACTCATCATCATATAATGGAACAACTGTGGTTGCTGCTGCTGCTGCTGCTAAGTTGCTTCAGTTGTGTCCGACTCTGTGTGACCCCATAGACAGCAGCCCACCAGGCTCCCCCATCCCTGGGATTCTCCAGGCAAGAATACTGGGGTGGGTTGCCATTTCCTTCTCCAATGCATGCATGCATGCTAAGTCGCTTCAGTCATTCCAACTCTGTGCAGCCCTATGGACAGAAGCCCACCAGACTCCTCCATCCACAGGATTCTCTAGGCAAGAATCCTGGAGTGGGTTGCCATTTCCTTCTCTCAATAGAACAGCAAAAGGTGCCATTTTGTCCAGAAAGGCTGTCTATAATGGGAAGAGAATAGACAGTATACTCTAATAGAGATATGTATGGAATTGAATTAGAGCACATTTCAAACACTAGTGGAATTTTAGACAGTCCTTCCTTCAAAAGGAAAACTGTGTTAATAGACAGTATAGGTAGAGCATTCTATGGACTAGGAACTAGAAACACAAAGGCATAGGTTCTAAAAGAGCAAGGCTTGTGTGAGTAGGGTAGAGGTGCTGGCCTATAGGAACTTGAGCTTCATTAGGGAATCAGTTGAGGGAAACCTGGATATGTGACTTGAGACATTTCCTAGGCACCATGTCCCATGATGCTCTCTACTACTGCTGTAATGTAGCACATACCAAACAACTTATTTTTAATTATTTAGTCCTGTGACTAAATCTGGGTTATAATTTAAAAATAGATTTTCCAGTGCAAGAGAAGTTGCACAGGAAGAAGCTCCTTGCTGAATTAAACCATGCTTAAGTGAGAACGGCTGCTTAAGAACAACACGTTCCCTGTGAAAAATGATGGCAAGTCCCTTTCAGCAAGTCTAACCTTTACGGAGTGCTATTATCAACTCAATTGTATGTTTTTTCCTGTTTCACAAACATGTTCCCAAAAGACTTTTAAAATAGCTTTCTTTCCTGCTAAATTGTTGTGCCAAGCACTTTTTCTGAATCTTAGCCTTAACTGGACCAGGATGTGTTAAAGAAAGAAAAAAAAAATATGCCCTGTCACGCTTGACATAGGTCTTAACAACATTAGTAAAGCATTTTTCTAACCTGACTATCCCTCCTCTCACTGAATCTTAAGACAGTGCATCTTCATGAAAATGCAAAATACCCTGAAGAAACAGCAGAAGAGACAATTTACCAAAACAGGTCATCATTTTAAATCAAGTGAAAAATCTGTCCACTGAAGTAGGAATTTTTTCCAAATAAGAGAAAAAAAAAAAACCACTAGGGAAAATAAATGTTTGTTTTGTAAAGTTAAAATAATCTAAAGAAAATAAATTAATCATATGAAATGGTTCTTTAGGTACCCATGTTGATCTTTCTTTTTTTTTTTTTTTCTTTTGGAGGAAAAGAAAAGAATCATAATATCCTGAAATCTGTCTTGGTCACTTCAAAACAAATCCCATGCATTGCTGGGGCACGTCTGTCAAACTGCAACTCAGGTAGTTCTGCTATGTGTGTCTGTCTTTCCAGAGAAAAGTGTTTCCACAGCAAAAGTCTTTGTGAACAGTAATAAAACTAGCAATCTCAGAAAAGGAAAAAAAAAAAACAAGGAGGAGGAGAAGAGAACTAGGAGGAAGAGGAGAAGGAATAAGAGGAAAGTAAATAAAAGATAAACATAGCTTGAAGGGCCACTTTGTTGGAGGTTATGTCTAGAAAACTCACATGCAGCTTTCTGGGACAGGATTCAATGCATCTATCTATTGGAAGATTATGCTGCTTTTGGCAGCAGATAACAACTTTTTAAAACTAACAGTGGGGGGCTTTGGGGGGAAAAAGACAGAAAATGGTAGAAAGCAAATGAAGGGCAGAGCACAGGTTTTTGCATCAGTGGGCTCTGATTTGAGATACCAGCTGTAATATTTACAAACTGGAAATACAGCCTTTACCTGGGTTTCTGTAGTTCTCAGATGAGCATAACATTTCTATCTTAAGTATACTTGTGATGGTTAAATGTAATAATCCACATAATCACCTATCTGGGAAGCAATAACTACTATGAAAATAGTGGTCTCTCTTCTCCCCTGTAGCAGAAGAGAATGCCAAATTTTGCTTTAATTGATTCCAATGACAAGACTTGCAATTTGGGTTAAAATTATATGTGAATATTTAACAATGCCAGCTCTCTCCACTTTCTGTAAAGGAGGAGATTATAGGCCATCAAAGTCATGGCATTTAACACGGTCAAAAGGAAGTGACAATGAATACTATATCCATAAGAAGACTTATGTCTTCTTATGAAAACTACTACTTTGCTTTCTACATAACACTGCTAACTCTTGCTCTGTTAGAAGGTACCATTTCATGTATATACACATATATACTGTTGTTTCTGTTTAGTTGCTAAGTTGTGTCCGACTCTTTCGTGACCCCACAGACTGTAGCCCAACAGTCTCCTCACTTCCTGAGATTTGCCAGGCTAGAAGACTGGAGTGGGTTGCCGATTCCTCCTCCAGGGAATCTTCCCGACCCAGGGATCAAACTCGAGTCTTCTAAAGTGCAGGTATAATCTTCACCACTGAGCCCCCAGGGAAGCACCCTATTTTAGGGGGCTTTAGGGGGTTTCCAGGATCTTCCCTGACAGCTCAGCAGTAAAGAATCCACCTGCTAATGCAGGAGCCACAGGAGATGCTGGTTTGATCCCTGGGTCAGGAAGATCCCATGGAGGAGGGCATAGTATGGCAACTTGCTTCAGTATTCTTGCCTGGAGAATCCCATGGACAGAAGAGACTGGTGGGCTATGGTCCATAGGGTCGCATAGAGTTGGCCATGACTGAAGTGACCGCATGCATGTATGCATGCATATATGAAAATATGTGTATGACATACATACATCAGGGCTTTTTCCTGAGAAACTAATAAACACTGGCACTCAAGTCTCCTCTTTAGATTCCCAGGACAATGTTATTAAGGAGGTAAAATCATTTTACTTTGTCACAAATACATACCTTATAAAGATTTCTGCATCTGCATTATCAATTGTTGTTTTTGATTTTCTTAATTCCTTGATTTTAAAAAAGTAAAACTGAAGGTGTCAGATATATTATCTGGAAATATCAGGGAGTTATTATGTGGAGACAGAATGGTGCAAAGATGTAATACGTAAACAGGTGAAGGAGAAAAAAATGCAGCACTTCTTCATTAAGCTTATTTTGTGGTCAAAACAAAATTTAATACAGACATATAAACACAAAATATTAATAATTTATTATTTATTAATTGAATCATATTATTTTTGTTTTATAATATAATGTTCCCTTTTAATATAAAATAGTATGAATATGCACAATTGCACTCATCTCACACGCTAGTAAAGTAATGCTCAAAATTCTCCAAGCCAGGCTTCAGCTTGCTGTGGTTCATGGGGTTGCAAAGAGTCAGACGTGACTGAGCGACTGGACTGAACTGAGTAAGCTTTTAGTAACAGCCCAATATATCCAGTCCTATCCCAAGTCACTGGGTCCCTTGGACCTCACACCGTACCCACCCTGGCACAGTCGAGATTCTCCTAAAATGCGAACTATGCTCCTGCTTCCCAATCCTTCATTCAAGCTGCTTCCCAATCCTTCATTCAAGCTGCTTCTCATCTCTAAACTGCCCTCCCTCTCACCTCCCTGCCTGGTGTAATCCTAGCTGTCCACTAAAATCCAGCTAAAATATCATCACTTTTGTAAAAGTTCCCTATCTTCATACCCCACGCACAATTAACTGCTTCCTTTCCGACTTCAGAGAATGTGTACCTATCTATGTCTCACTCTTTTTCTCAGGAACATTTCAGTCTTCAAGTCAGCAGTTCTAGGTAATCTCCTTTTATCACTTCACCACTTATGACCTTTCAATGGGTTTCTGTCACCTACTGGACAAATTGTAAATTCCTTAGCAGAAAGTCCAGTATGAGTCTGCCTTCAGGTCCCTCAATCTCTCTCTAGCCCCCACTCACAGTCCTGAGAGCTCTGTAAGGAAGCACCCGTTCTCAAAGCACCACACTTTCGTGAGTTTTACACTCCTGTGCTTGCTTTCCTGCCCTGAAGACCTTCCCCAACCCACCCCCACTTCCTCTTTCCCCGATCTCCCCTCACGCTCTCTAGTGAAAGGAGAGTGCTGGGAGTCAAAACTACAGCAAACCAGTAACAGGACATCAGGTTTGAGAATCAGGAATAGGCAACAAAGGAGATGAGAAGCCAAGGAGACCTGAGTCAGAGCCAGAAGGAAGGCGCTGAGCTGGCCTCTCCCAGCAAACCTGGAGGCGCGGGCAAAGCCTGGGGTCTGCCCTCGAGAAGCTCTCGTGGACAGACAAAAAACAAACGTCCACAGTGCAGTGTGTGACGAATGGCGCTATTTGAGGAAAGACACATACCAGATACACAAAGAGACACATACTTAAGTAAAGGCACATCAATGTGAGATTTAACCAAAGATCAAGGAGATCCCTCTTCAACTCCAATACCATCACTGCTGTGGTGTATTAACTACTAAATCCTTGTTGAATTATTTGCCCTCAGGCATGTCATTTAATCCTTCAGATCTTCAATTCCCTTATTATGAAATAAGAGAACTTGATCAGAGATGGAGGATTTTTTGAGCAATACAACATTCACAAACAAAAGCAGAATCCTAGAGACACTAAATATGTGGACTTTGTCAGCACGAGGGGAAGAGAATGACTTCTGGGTACTCAAGTAGATGGGAACATAAAACTGATGGATGGGATTTTATGTCACATCAGTGAATATGACATTGAATTTTAAAATCTTGAAAACTGCAGCTTATATGGATCTGCTGACACAACCTCAACCATACTAGCAAATGCACTCCCATAATCAGGTTGTTATGGCAACAAGAATACTTGGGTTAAAGAGAGGAAGAGAATATGTGTGCGTGTGTCTCAGATTGTTGCTACTCTTATTATTTTAAATGTTTTTGCACATAATCTCAATCTAATTCTCCACTTAGCACACAACAAGCCTCTTGTTAATGTTTCAGGATAAACAAGGAAAATACAATGAGCTTCATAAAACTGATTCTTCTGGAGGGGTTCAAAGAACACTGAGCCAGTACCTATCCCCAGCACACCTCCTCTCCAAAACCTCCCTGATCTCTCCAGCTAAAACCGTCTCCTCTTGCGTGCAAGGCCCATTTCACTGACTATTCCACAGCCACTTTAGTAACTACCACACTAAGGATAACATTGTTTGTTTCTATGCTTGTCCCCGCCGCCTCTGTGTCAGCTGCCTGGAAACAGTTTATCCTCAGTGACCTTTACCTATCCACCCTAGAATGCTTCAGATATTTTAGGTGCTAAATTGTTCAAAGACTAAAATATCAATCCTATCAAATTATAAACATGAAATCTCTACAGAAGATGTTTTTACTTTATCCAACATATTTCTCATAAAACATATTTCACTTCTGTTATTACTCATGAGAATCTGTTCTACTAGAGGAAACTGACAAGCAAATGGTATGTCTCCTGGAAAGAACTATAGGCTGGGATTCCAATTCTTGAGGTTCTACTGCTCTACCACGTCTACTTTCAAACAGTTGCAAGATCTGCATCTTTGGGTAAATGCCAACCCCTCAGATGCTCAGCATTTTTATCTAGAAAATGAGGTGTCTGGATCATCTGAGGACAGCCCTTTCTGCCAATGGGCCAGGGTGAACAAGAAAACAAAAAACAGAGATATCTGGACAGGTCAAGACTCATAGAAGATTTTTTTTAATTTATTCTCAAGCAAATAAGGGTGGGGATGGAAATATGCATGGGCATATTCTCTCCTACAGTGGCTTTTTCAAACCACACCCTGTACAGAAAGATTGATATGTTAATTTCTTTCCTACCTCCCTGGAATACCTGCAAGGAGAGAAGTTATGATGAGTGTGTATTACACGTAAATAGTGCAGACAAGAAAAATCAAAAGTGAGGTTAGAAGTCATCATTTAACACAGAGAAAAAGGCCTATTTACAAAGATTACATGTAAGAGTATGTTGACTCACACAAAAAGTATTTAAGTATTTAAGAAGGTAAAACACCAATCCACAGCCCAGACTGTTCAACATTTTCTCTTCTGATCTTCCTCTTCCCAAACCTGCTCCCCAGGGAGCTTCCCTGGTTTCAGCAAATGGCATCCCCATCCGGCTACTCAAACCAGACTATTGAGCATTCACAATTCTATCACTTCACTCTCCATCACTCAATTCATCAGCAAGTTCTTTCATATTCCAAAATATTTAATCTATCCATTTCCTTTCTTTTCCACTGTTATTACCTGAGTCTGAGGAACTGTGATGGACTGAAAGTGTGTCCCCAGATCCATATGTTGAATTCCTAATCCTCAAAATGATGGCACTAGGGTGTGGGGCCTTTCGGGAGTAATAATGAAAGTCAAAGTGGAGAGTGAAAAAGTTGGCTTAAAGCTCAACATTCAGAAAATGAAGATCATGGCATCCGGTCCCATCACTCCATGGGAAATAGATGGAGAAACAGTGGAAACAGTCTCAGACTTTATTTTGGGGGGGCTCCAAAATTGCTGCAGATGGTGACTGCAGCCATGAAATTAAAAGACGCTTACTCCTTGGAAGAAAAGTTATGACCAACCTAGATAGCATATTCAAAAGCAGAGATATTACTTTGCCGACTAAGGTCCGTCTAGTCAAGGCTANTATGCAGGTCAGGAAGCAACAGTTAGAGCTGGACATGGAACAACAGACTGGTTCCAAATAGGAAATGGAGCACATCAAGGCTGTATATTGTCACTCTGCTTATTTAACTTATATACGGCGCACATCATGAGACTGGACTGGAAGAAACACAAGCTGGAATCAAGATTGCTGGGAGAAATATCAATAACCTCACCACCCTAATGAGGCAGAAAGTGAAGAGGAACTAGAAAGCCTCTTGATGAAAGTGATAGTGGAGAGTGAAAAACTTGGCTTAAAGCTCAACATTCAGAAAACAAAGACCATGGCATCTGGTCCCATCACTTCATGGGAAATAGATGGGGAAACAGTGGAAACAGTGTCAGACTTTATTTTATTTTTGGGGGCTCCAAAATCACTGCAGATGGTGATTGCAACCATGAAATTAAAAGACGCTTCCTCCTTGGAAGAAAAGTTATGACCTACCTAGATAGCATATTCAAAAGCAGAGACAATACTTTGCCGACCAAGGTCCATCTAGTCAAGGCTATGGTTTTTCCAGTAGTCATGTATGGATGTGAGAGTTGGACTGTGAAGAAGGCTGAGTGCCAAAGAATTGATGCGTTTGAACTGTGGTGTTGGAGAAGACTCTTGAGAGTCCCTTGGACTGCAAGGAGATCCAACCAGTCCATTCTGAAGGAGACCAACCCTGGGATTTCTTTGGAAGGAATGATGCTAAAGCTGAAACTCCAGTACTTTGGCCACCTCATGCGAAGTGTTGACTCATTGGAAAAGACTTTGGTGCCGGGAGGGATTGGAGGCAGGAGGAGAAGGGGACGACAGAGGATGAGATGGCTGGATGGCATCACCGACCCGATGGACTGGAATCTGAGTGAACTCCGGGAGTTGGTGATGGACAGAGGCCTGGCGTGCTGTGAGTCATGGGGTCACACAGAGTCGGACACGACTGATCGACTGAAGTGAACTGAAAGATTGATATCTATTCAAGGGACAAAAAACCTGGGAAGTGAAAAATCTAAACACCTTGGTGTTAAAACATGGGAATATACTTTATGACACAGTTGAATATGGTCTCAGAGAAACTCAAGTAAGTAATGACAAGACCAAAGCTAATGACCTTTGAGACACTGGATTCACATACCCATTACCAGCTATGTAATCTTAGGCAAATTAGTGCTTGCTGTAACCATGAGTTTATTCAGCAATAAAAGAGAAATATATTAATAGTAGAGGATTGTTAAATTTACTTATTTATAAAAAGCTCATACTACAGCATTATTTTACAGAGTTGGCATTCAGTAAATATCAGTTCTTTTAGTTTCTCTTTAGTTAAGAGGATGTTTTAAAAAAGAAAATAAATACTCTAAAAAGGATTTGCTAGTTTTTCTTTGAAAAGGCTCAGGGGCAAAAAAATCTCTTTTCCAACAGGATCTCCCTTAAACTTTAATACATGTATATAAATAGAGCACTTCTTATACTTGAAAACTGCTTGGTGAAAAAAAATCTATACTATTAATGATATCATTTATTTTGTATCATCATCACAATGCCCCTGTAAATGTCTTCTCTATTAGTCTTTTTAACTTGTCATACAAGCCAGGATGAAGTCCTAGTTCAGAGATGACTAATTAGGATCAGATTAGGTATTTCTTAGTTATGAAATAGTTGAGTCACACTCTCAGTCTACATCTTTTGATCTGAGGGTGGTGACATAAAATTTGCAGAAAGCACTTGGGGTATGATGCATTGGTTAATTATTTAAACTTACTGACACTTATGCCAGAGATGCCTGATTCTTAAGTCTGTAATGCAATGACCAGATTTTGTTTCCACTCTTGGTTCTAGTTTTATCCTCTGGAGCTACTACAAGAGTTAGTGGAAATCTTATTTATGTGATAGTCCTTCAGCTATTTAAAGTCAGTGCTTGGGGGAGGGATAAATTAGCAATAGTGGATTAACTGATACAAGCTACTATACAAAAAATAGTTAAGCAACAAGGATTTTATAGAACAGGGAAATATATTCACTATCTTGTCATAACCTATAATGGAAAAGAATCAGACACATATATATAGCTGAGGGCTTCCCAGGTGGTGTTAGTGGTAAAGAACCTATCCACCAATGCAGGAGATGTAAGAGATAAGGATTGAATCCCTGAGTCAGGAAGATCCCCTGGAGGACAGCATGGCAGCCCACTTCAATTCTTGCCTGGAGAATCCCATGGACAGAGGAGCCTGGCAGGCTACAGTCCATAGGGCCACAAAGAATTGGGTCAGACACGACTAAGGTGACTGAGCACACACGCATATAGAGCTAAATCACTTTGCTGTATACTTGAAACTAACACAGTATTGTAAATCAACTATATTTCAATACAAGATAAAAAAAGAAACCTATGAAAATCTGAATAAAGTATTACTTTAACTAACAATAATGTAAAAAATATAAAGTCAATGTTCATTTCTCAGTGCACTTTTCAATAAAGATTATTATATAAAACAGTTTATAAAAGAACAATAAATTTATAAAAGTACAAGTAGAATCAATTTTCCAGAAATAATTCATGATATCTGGTCCTACAGGATGGGACAGTTCCAACATTTACCAAACAATCCAAATCAATACTGCTGTAAAATAAGTAATTAGTTTTAAAAATCATGATAAAGTTGAACTTTTGTTTATATCTTTTTGTATAGTATCAACATTTGAATATCTGTATAATTTTAAAACTTCTTAATAAATGCTGACTTTTCAAAATGTTGAACTGACATTTTAGGGACAGGAAAGGAGAGGTTATAAATGTCCTTTTCCCTGTCTAAGTTATTTTTGTTACAGAGTAAAGAATGATTCCTTGGTGTCTCAGATGGTAAAGAGTCTGGCTGCAATGTGGGAGACCCGGGTTCAATCCCTGGGTCAGGAAGATCCCCTGAAGGAAATGGCAACCCACTCCAGTATTCTTGCCTGGAAAATCCCATGGACAGAGGAACCTGGCAGGTTACAGTCCATGGGGTTGCAAANTTTATTCAGCAATAAAAGAGAAATATATTAATAGTAGAGGATTGTTAAATTTACTTATTTATAAAAAGCTCATACTACAGCATTATTTTACAGAGTTGGCATTCAGTAAATATCAGTTCTTTTAGTTTCTCTTTAGTTAAGAGGATGTTTTAAAAAAGAAAATAAATACTCTAAAAAGGATTTGCTAGTTTTTCTTTGAAAAGGCTCAGGGGCAAAAAAATCTCTTTTCCAACAGGATCTCCCTTAAACTTTAATACATGTATATAAATAGAGCACTTCTTATACTTGAAAACTGCTTGGTGAAAAAAAATCTATACTATTAATGATATCATTTATTTTGTATCATCATCACAATGCCCCTGTAAATGTCTTCTCTATTAGTCTTTTTAACTTGTCATACAAGCCAGGATGAAGTCCTAGTTCAGAGATGACTAATTAGGATCAGATTAGGTATTTCTTAGTTATGAAATAGTTGAGTCACACTCTCAGTCTACATCTTTTGATCTGAGGGTGGTGACATAAAATTTGCAGAAAGCACTTGGGGTATGATGCATTGGTTAATTATTTAAACTTACTGACACTTATGCCAGAGATGCCTGATTCTTAAGTCTGTAATGCAATGACCAGATTTTGTTTCCACTCTTGGTTCTAGTTTTATCCTCTGGAGCTACTACAAGAGTTAGTGGAAATCTTATTTATGTGATAGTCCTTCAGCTATTTAAAGTCAGTGCTTGGGGGAGGGATAAATTAGCAATAGTGGATTAACTGATACAAGCTACTATACAAAAAATAGTTAAGCAACAAGGATTTTATAGAACAGGGAAATATATTCACTATCTTGTCATAACCTATAATGGAAAAGAATCAGACACATATATATAGCTGAGGGCTTCCCAGGTGGTGTTAGTGGTAAAGAACCTATCCACCAATGCAGGAGATGTAAGAGATAAGGATTGAATCCCTGAGTCAGGAAGATCCCCTGGAGGACAGCATGGCAGCCCACTTCAATTCTTGCCTGGAGAATCCCATGGACAGAGGAGCCTGGCAGGCTACAGTCCATAGGGCCACAAAGAATTGGGTCAGACACGACTAAGGTGACTGAGCACACACGCATATAGAGCTAAATCACTTTGCTGTATACTTGAAACTAACACAGTATTGTAAATCAACTATATTTCAATACAAGATAAAAAAAGAAACCTATGAAAATCTGAATAAAGTATTACTTTAACTAACAATAATGTAAAAAATATAAAGTCAATGTTCATTTCTCAGTGCACTTTTCAATAAAGATTATTATATAAAACAGTTTATAAAAGAACAATAAATTTATAAAAGTACAAGTAGAATCAATTTTCCAGAAATAATTCATGATATCTGGTCCTACAGGATGGGACAGTTCCAACATTTACCAAACAATCCAAATCAATACTGCTGTAAAATAAGTAATTAGTTTTAAAAATCATGATAAAGTTGAACTTTTGTTTATATCTTTTTGTATAGTATCAACATTTGAATATCTGTATAATTTTAAAACTTCTTAATAAATGCTGACTTTTCAAAATGTTGAACTGACATTTTAGGGACAGGAAAGGAGAGGTTATAAATGTCCTTTTCCCTGTCTAAGTTATTTTTGTTACAGAGTAAAGAATGATTCCTTGGTGTCTCAGATGGTAAAGAGTCTGGCTGCAATGTGGGAGACCCGGGTTCAATCCCTGGGTCAGGAAGATCCCCTGAAGGAAATGGCAACCCACTCCAGTATTCTTGCCTGGAAAATCCCATGGACAGAGGAACCTGGCAGGTTACAGTCCATGGGGTTGCAAAGAGTTGGACACAACTGAGAAACTTCACTGCTGACAGCTGAAAGAACAGTCCAGGCTGTAAGAAAACTGCTGAAGTACCATTGATGCTGGAAATTACTCTTCTCTAAGCCAAAAATATTGGTGCTCCCTAGTTGCATTTGCTAGTGGTAAAGAACCCGCCTGACAATGCAGGAGATGTGAGAGATTCAGGTTTGATCCCTGGTTTGGGAAGCTACCCTGGAAGAGGGCACAGCAACCCACTCCAGTATTCTTGCCTGGAGAATCCCATGGACAGAGGAGCCGGGAGGGCTATGGTCCATAGGGTCATAAAGAGTCGGACAGGAATGAAGCAACTTACGGCACAGGCGCACACGGTGAAGATGTTAAAGCTCAAATTTAGTTCAGTTCAGTTGCTCAGTTGTGTCTGACTCTTTGCCACCCCATGGACCGCAGCATGCCAGGCTTCCCTGTCCATCACTAACTGCTGGAGTTTACTCAAACTCATGTCCATTGAGTCGGTGATGCCATCCAATCATGTCATCCTCTGTCATCCCTTCTCCTCCCGCCTTCAATCTTTCCCAATATCAGAGTCTTTTCCAATGAGTCAATTCTTCACATCAGGTGGCCAAAGTATTGTGGTTTCAGCACCAGTCCTTCCAATGAATACTCAGGATTGATCTCCTTTAGGATGGACTGGTTAGATCTCCTTGCAGTCCAAGGGACTCTCAAGAGTCTTCTACAAGACCACAGTTCAAAAGCATCAATTCTTCAGTGCTCAGCTTTCTTTATAGTCCAACTCTCACATCCATACATGACTACTGGAAAAACCATAGCTTTGACTAGAGGTACCTTTGTTGGCAAAGCAATGTCTCTGCTTTTTAATACACTGTCTAGGTTGGTTATAACTTTTCTTCCCGGAGCAAGCGTCTTTTAATTTCATGGCTGCAGTGGCCATCTGCAGTGATTTTGGAGCCCAGAAAAATAAAGTCTGTCATTGTTTCCATTGTTTCCATTTCACTGTTGCCATGAAGTGATGGGACCAGGTGCCATGATCTTAGAGCTAAAAAGAGACCTTTAAAAACCACTGGTTCCTTTGTTGGCAAAGCAATGTCTCTGCTTTTTAATACACTGTCTAGGTTGGTTATAACTTTTCTTCCCGGAGCAAGCGTCTTTTAATTTCATGGCTGCAGTGGCCATCTGCAGTGATTTTGGAGCCCAGAAAAATAAAGTCTGTCATTGTTTCCATTGTTTCCATTTCACTGTTGCCATGAAGTGATGGGACCAGGTGCCATGATCTTAGAGCTAAAAAGAGACCTTTAAAAACCACTGGTTCAGCCCTCTCTCTTATTTTACTGATGAGGAAGTCTAGCCAAAGGGAAAGAAAAGGGATTTAAGGTTATTCGACCAGTCAGAGGTGGGACTGACTTTCCAATGTGAATTTAGTGCTATTTCTACCATTCTTTGTGGCTTTCTGTTGATAAGAAAAGTGCTGTTATGAAATCCCTAAGAATATGAAGGTTTTATATTTCAGTAAAGAAACACATAGCCAGACTTGACTTGTATGGTCTGGCTTTTGGTGACAACTATATGGTGGATCATCCTATAAGTAGCTTGGACTTCAAGATTCCTGGGTTAAGAACTGTAGGGAAGGACAGAGTATATGAACTTTCACATCACTAATCAAGCTTGACTACAATGTTAACTCATGCGTGCTTCCCTTTGCAAGGCTCCCTAGGGTATTAAAAAACCATTTTCCCAGAGAGCTGACTTACAGATGTATTGGTTATTCTCCTTCTGCACCACCTTCCCAAATTCCTTAAACTCCTTTCTCTGTCCCACATGGTTGTACCAGCAGTAGCTGTGTTCCCTTGTAACTCCAGCTCGTGCCTGGTGCTCCTCAATCCCCTCTGCAGATCCCAGCTCTCCCTGGCCTGAGGGGTGAGAGCTTCCCACTGTCTTTAGTCACTGGGTACCTTACCATCCCTTCTTGTTTCCCTTAATCCCATCTACACCTCTGATATAGACCTTTCATTACATTTTATTCAGAACACAGACTGAGTATATATTCCATTTCTTGCTGAAATCCCAACTGATACACAAGCCTCTCTACTTATTTTCCATAAAATACCTCAAATTGTAGTGAGGTTTTAGGTTGCATCCCTTAAGAAGATAAAAACAGGCACACTGTGACCCACACAGAAAGTTGGCCTCTCAAGAATCCTTTTGTAGAAATCACTAGCTATCCCTATTTGCTAGTGGCAGAAAATAAACACCACATATTAACTTTAAAAAAGCTGTAAACAACAGACAGCACCAGTTATGCATATTTTAACAACAGGCTTCCATTTTAAGCGGGTTTGACTATAATGCAACAATTTAAATGTCTCATCAAAACTCATTAAAGTACAATGCATCTGTGTAGCTACTTCCATAAAGAAACATTTTTAGACAGTAACTGGCAAAAAAAAATTTTTTTTTTAATGAAAAACAGCCATAATATTCCCCAAAGTGCTCCTGCTTCTCTAGGAACTTTGGAGTATCTATCCCCAACAGGCTTTAGTCTCATGGAGAGATAAGGAGAGACCTGAGTATGAACCCAAAGTTAATCAAGGCCAAAGAGAGAATAATTTACTTCTTCTGGACATTAGGAACTTAATATAACTGTTTTGCCACAAGAGCTAAGGCAACAATTACACACCCACATACAAACACACACATTCATCAAGTTCCATTAAGGATCTTCTACACACTTCTCCACTTTGAAGCTTTTTGTTTTTTAATGACATGTCTCAGCAAAAGCCCTTGTCACACAATCATGGACTTTCTGATTTGGATATTGTGGAGACCAGTCCTCTAATCAATTCATAGATACTCTCCACAAATCATGCCTGACACCCTCAACACCTTGTAATTGCTTCAAATCTTCTTTATGGGCTTTCTTCCAAAGCACTATAACAGTTTCTTAACCCATAAAGTCACTTTTCTGAGTTTAAAAAGCGAAAAAACAAAAATCCCTTCAATACAGGGTCAGCCTGAACTAATGCTACAGATACATTTCTGAGTATATTGAAATTCCAGGGAATTAATACCTTCATTCATTAAACAAATATTTATTCAGTATTTTATAAACAAGGCAGTGTTTTAGGTATTGAAGACACAGCACAGTTAATGATACAGACAACAATCCTTGCCCTCATGGAACTTATATTCTAGGTGGGGGAAGACTGGCATAAAACAAAATGAAAAAGCTATATCAGTCATTAAAATGTGATGAGTCCTAGGAAGATACATAGACCAGGGGAGAGTCAGAGGGAAAGCCAAGAGGAGATAAAATTATAAAAGACAGAATGAACCAGGTAGATGTCTCAGTGTTCTAAGTGAAGAGAAGAGTAGGTGCCAAGATTCTAAAGCAAAATTATTCCTGGGGAATCCAAAGAAAAGCATAGGGCAATGGTCCCCAAACTTTTTGGCACCAGGGCCCAGGTTTGTGGAAGATAGTTTTTCCATGAACCTGGGTATGTGGGGGATGGTTTCAGGATGACTCAAGTGCACATTTATTGTGTATTTAATTTCTATTATTGTTATATCAGCTCCACCTCAGATCATCAGAGATAGATCCCAGAGGTCTGGGATCCCTAGCACAGCGTCCAGTGTGGCTGGGCAAAGTGAACAAGGGAAGGGAGTAGGAGAGATACAATTAAAGAAGTAGTGAAGTTGGAAGACATATATAAGGCATTGTAGACCATTGTAAGGACTTTGACTTTCATTCTAAATGAGATGAGAAGCTACTAGAGGGTCTAGACGTGACAAAGTCTGATTTAACGTTTTAAAAAGATCACTCAGGAAGTTGTATGGAGAACAAGCTATATTGTACTATATGAGTTAAAAGATTATTACAATAACTCAGCCAAGAGACAGTGGACCAAGGAGGCAGCAGTAGAAGCAGTGAGAAGTAGTCAGATTCTGGATGCATTTTAAGGGAAGAGTTGATATGATTTCTAACAGATTGGCTGTGAAATGTCTAGTGAAAGAAATAGGTCAAAGCTTCATGACTAGAAAAATGGAGCTGCTATTAATTGAGATGGGAAAAATTGTGGGAGGAACAAGACTAGCAGAGGTAGGAATGGAAGATCATGAATTTGGTTTTTGACATGTTGACTCTAAGATGCCTATTGTATATCCAAGTGGAGGCCTTGAGTAGGCCATTGGATATATTTGGGGTTGGAGTTTTGTGGGGAGATTTGGGACTGAGATAAACTTAGAAGGTAGCAACAGATAAATGAAATTTAAAGCTATGATGAGGGATTAGATCACCAAGAAAGTAAGAACAGAGGAGATCAAAGATATAAGGACAGAGCCACTGAAAAGTAGAGCCACTTCAATGTTGAAAGACAGGATAGATGGAAAAGAACCAATAAGAAAAATGAACTAGAAGCAACTTTTACAAGGAAATAATACCCAAAAAGGGTGGTGTTCTGGAAGCCAATGTAAAGAGTATTCCAAGGAAAGGTAGTGATCAGCTGATCAATGCTGCTGATAGCCAAGTGAGATGAAGGATAAAAAATGACTATTGCTTTTCAACTGTGGAAGTCATTGGCGTTCTGACGAGAATAATTTCAGTTCATGGTGGCAACAAAAACCTGATTAGAGTTGGTTTATAAGAGGATGAAACCAAAAGAAATGGAAATAATGAATATTGGCAACTCTTTCCAAGACTGGAACTGACTCATTGGAAAAGACCCTGGTGTTGGAAAAGATTCTGATGCTAGAAAAAATTGAAGGCAAAAGGTGAAGGGGGTGGCCAGGGAGGAGATGGTTGGAAGGCATCACCAACTCAACAGACATGAGTTTGAGTAAACTCCTGGAGATAGTAGAGAACAAAGGAGCCTGGCGTTCTGCAGTCCATGGGATCACAAAGAGTCAGACATAACTTAAGACTGAATGACAACAACAACAACATATACCTTGCTATGCTTAGTCACTCAGTCGTGTTCAACTCTTTGCAATCCCATGGACTGGAGCCCACCAGGCTCCTCTGTCCATGAGATTCTCTAGGCAGGAATACTGGAGTGGGTTGCCACTTTCTTCTCCAGGGGTTCTTTTCAAACCAAGCTCAAACCCAGGTCTCCCACATTGCAGGCAGATTCATTACCATCTGAGCCACTGGGGATACCTTGAGAAACTAGTATTAAAAAGCTACACTTATACAAAGATAAAACAATAAATACATTAAAATATAATTCTAAAACTGTTGATGCAACCCATAGGAAGATGGAGGGGAAAACAGAGAAATGAAAACAAAGAGAAAAAATAGAAAATAGAAAATAAAATGGCATATATAAATCTTATCAAATCAATAATTGCATACACTGTAAAGACTAATGACACCAATTAGAAGACAAAGATTGGTAAAGTGGATTAAAAAAAGAACCAAATTTTATGCTGTTTATGAGAAACTCCAGGGAAGGCAATGGCACCCCACCCCAGTACTCTTGCCTGGAAAATCCAATGGACGGAGTAGCCTTCCAGGCTCCTCCATCCATGGGATTTTCCAGGCAAAAGTACTGGAGTGGGGTGCCATTGCCTTCTCCGCCCTATCTGTTACTTCTCTTTAACTTAAGCCTTCATCTAAACTGAGCAGTCATTTTCTTCCTATTACCTAGACTAGATTTTACCATGCATTGAGCAGTTGCTTTTTCTTCCCCAGACGACCTATGATTTTCACCTTTCCAGTCAGACTTTTCCATCACCTCATATTTTTTAATTGCTTGCCTTTGTTTGTTTACTGAGTTGTTTGGGGAGGAGGAAGAAGGGAATTAATAATTTCTATAATCAAAATCATATTTTTTTGTTTCCACGATGTTTGCCATTTGTATTATTGTCATCTGAGACATTTGAGTCTTAAAGTTTTCATCAGTGGTTTAAGTAAACAGAACCATTCTCAGAGAAAAAGACTTACTTTAACACTAAGCTGCATGAAATAGGACTGAAAAATGACCTGTCAGCTCTCTGAGTAGGACAAATGCTTGAGAATTTTATCATGAACATCAAGAAGCAGGAATGGAATTTAGGCCTGACACAAAATCAGTGTCAAGGTCAATTAAAGCAGTTGATTAAATGGAAGCACTTTATAGAACATGTGTCAATAAATACAGTAGGTGTAGACTTAAGAGATTTGAAATAGAATTCTTGAGGATTTTAAAATACTTCTTGAGGCGTTTCTTCCCCAACCCCTTGTTGAGCACCCAATTGAAATTGTGTGGCAGATTTGCAAAGCAAAAACGGAATTGCATGAATTATGCACTGTGTTCTTAACTGCAGGTAGGTAGTCTCTGTTACTGGAACCATTGTCACCTACCCCCTCATCTTGTCTCTACATCCAAAAAAGATAACTTATGCTATTAGACATGCCATATTGAATTACAGGGAAGAAACATGCAGGGTATCCAACTCCCTACATCCCAAACTGAAGCACTAAAGTTACACATTGAATGTGTTGTTCAGACAAAACCCAATAACTTCCCTTTGATTTTTACAGTAGTTTATGCTGTCTGGAAATTATGGGCTGGCACTTCAAAGTTACATTTTAAAAGAGGAAAATGAGTATTTTGGAATAATATTTCTTTTGGTGTACACTATGTCAGAATGCATTTTTTTTTTCAATTGGTGAAGATCGCTGTTTGCTGGGTTTTATCTTTAAAGGCAGAAGAGATTGGAAAATGGCATGTGACTTAATTACATCTTTTTGTCTTAACATCTAACTGTTTCTTCATAGAATTACCTGTGAAAGATTATTTTTACTGCGACTGAAAACTGTCTGAAGATGAGAGTCAGTTTCAGTAAGAAAAGCAGGGAGTAAGCAGAGCTAACATATCAAATGTGAATGCCATGAAGCCTGAATAGAACACAACACGGATAAACGGATTTGTTCCACTCCATTAAGTTACACTGAAGTTGCAGAAGTTTGTAGGACTCTGATGTACATAGAGATAAAAGTGGTATGTGTTTTTGTCAAACTGTATACTGATTGTTCAAAGCTCTGAGGGTGAATAATGGTAGAGCAGCAGAGGAGTTAGAAGAGTGTGAGCTTCTCATCCCAGCTCTGTCATTTACTAGTTAAGTGTGGGCAAGTGACCTAATCTGATTTGTCTGTCTTAGGGTAATTGTTTATTATATGAATAATGAGAAGTAAATAAATCATTATCAACATTAAGCAAAATGAAAACCCAATGCCTGGCATCCGTATATTGAGTCCTCAGTAAGTGGTACTTATTATTATTTTTATTTACTATTATTATCCAACAAAAGATTGTCATACAAGCAATGGCCAAATTGTTATTTTAAACTTTTCAAAAGTTTTATAATAAATTAATGCTAGTTGTAACCTTATAGATGAAAGTTCCCATACACTTGAAGAAGCTGTGGAAAAATTATTTTATAACATTTTTCTATTTTCTCAACTCTGCTGTATCCTCTTCCATGATTATTCATAAGATTTGAGCACTTCTTCTGAAAGTAAGTACTTGTCAGTCCTCCTAATGGTCTTCAAGGAGAGAGATGTCAAAAAATTCATCTGAAGCCTATTTTGGTGTTTAAACATGCTGAGCCCGTGTCTCGACAATTTGACATTCGGTGGAAGCAATAAATGATGATCATATCATCAGGAAATCAGATCCATTCCTCAAGATAGTCCAGTGACCCATTCCTTTCATATTCCTGTGAGGGGATTTATATACTTAGAATGGTTGTGTGTATATGTGTTTCCATGTATGTATATATGCATGTATATTTAGGATGCCAAGACCCCAAGTTCAATCCCTGGATTGGAAAAATCCCCTGGAGAAGGGAGTGGAAACCCATTCTAGCATTCTTGCTTGGTGAATTCCGTGGACAGAGGAGCCTGGTAGGCTACAGTCCATGGGAGTAGCCAAGTCATGGAGTAGCCAAGTGTTTGTAGAATTGTACTAGCCTTACTATTAGTCAAGTAACATAATGCATTTTATCTATGTCCTACCTCATCCAACATGTGCAGTTCTTTGCCTTATTTGGTTGCGCATGAATATGGAGAGACTCACCTGAAAGGCATCTCTCTTTTTTTGAAAGCTTTTTACTTGTTAGAATATATTATTTTTTTGAGAATATATTATTATGCAACGTATTTGTTTTGAGACTATATTATTATACAACTTATTTGTTTGAACATGCTACTTAGTCTTTTATTTATCTTCATCTGTATCCACTAAAGTATGTATGTGTATTTACAAACTATGATAAAATAGGCACTTGCTAACTACTAGGCAGTCTTCTAGGTGCTTTATGTATGCTAGCTCATTTAATTAGTTCCTGTCACAGGCGTATGATTTAAGTACAAATTGCTGTTCTACAGAGGAGAAAATTTTGGCACAGAAAGGTAAAGCCATTTACCCAAAGACACATGCTGCTGCTGCTGCTGCTAAGTCGCTTCAGTCATGTCCGACTCTGTGCGACTGCACAGACAGCAGCCTACCAGGCTCCGCTGTCCCTGGGATTCTCCAGGCAAGAACACTGGAGTGGGTTGCCGTTTCCCTCTCCAATGCATGCATGCATGCTNGCTGCTGCTGCTGCTGCTAAGTCGCTTCAGTCATGTCCGACTCTGTGCGACTGCACAGACAGCAGCCTACCAGGCTCTGCTGTCCCTGGGATTCTCCAGGCAAGAACACTGGAGTGGGTTGCCGTTTCCCTCTCCAATGCATGCATGCATGCTAAGTTGCTTCAGTCGTTTCTGACTCTGTGCGACCCTCTGGACAGCAGCCAACCAGGCTCCTCTTCACGGGATTCTCTAGGCAAGAAGACTGGAGTGGGTTGCCAGTTCTTTCTCCCCACAAACACATAGCTAGACGTGTAAAATAGATAGGCAGTGAGGATATAGTGTATAGCACACTGAACCATAGATACCAACTTTTAATAACCCACCATGGAGTATAACCTGCAGACATGTTGTTCTCAATCACTAAGTTGTGTCCGGCTCTTTGTGACCCCATGGGCTGCAGCATGCCAGGCCTCCCTGTCCTGCACTGTCTCCCGGAGTTTGCTCAAACTCACGTCCATTGAGTCAGTGATGGCATCCAACCCCCTCATCTCTGTCATCGCCTTCTCCTCCTGCTCTCAGTCTTTCCCAGCATCAGGGTCTTTTCCAATGAATCGGCTGTTTGCATCAGAATCTCTTTGCTGAGCACCTGAAGCCAACACAACATTACAAATCAACTCTACTTCAGTTTTTTTTTTAATTGATTAATTTATTTTAATTGGAGGCTAGTTACTTTACAATACTATAGTGATTTTTACCATACATTGACATGAATCAGCCNAAGATATTGTGGGCACTCTCTTACACAGAATGAATGGTGGAAACATTAAATTGAATGTTGATTGAATGAATGGTGGAAAAAATCAGTAGATATCGAATACTTATTGGGTCACTCTGTAAGACAGTGGGACATTTGAAAAATGGCCAATTGTCCTTGTTTAAGGCCCTCATGACTTTCTAAGGGAACATAAGATATAGACTATTTTTTTAGATTTTTGTTTATTTATTTATTTTAATTGGAGGCTAGTTACTTTACAATATTGTGGTGGTTTTTGCCATACATTCACATGAATCAGCCATGGGTATACATGTGTTTCCCATCCTGAACCCCCTCCCACCTGCCTTCCCATGCCATCCCTCAGGGTCATCCCAGTGCACCAGCCCTGAACACCCTGTCTCATGCATTGAACTAGACTGGCTATCTAGTTTACATATGATAATATACATGTTTCAATGCTATTCTCTCAAATCATCCCACCCTTTCCTTCTCCCACAGAGTCCAAAAGTCTGTTCTTTACATATGTGTCTCTTTCCCTGTCTCGCATATAGGGTCATCGTTACCATCTTTCTAAATTCCATGTATATGCATTAATATACTGTATTGGTGTTTTTCTTTCTGATTTACTTCATTCTGTATAATAGGTTCCAGTTTCATCCACCTCATTAGAACTGATTCAAATGCATTCTTTTTAACTGCTGAGTAATATTCCATTGTGTATATGTACCACAGCTTTCTTATCCATTCATCTGCCAATGGACATCTAGGTTGCTTCCATGTCCTGGCTATTGTAAACAGTGCTGCGATGAACATTGTGGTACACATGTCTCATAGACTTTTAGCAACATTTCACACCCTTGACCATTCCTTTTTATTTAAACATTCTGGTCTGGTCCATTGGGTAGCTCTTTCAGCTTGTGGCTTGAAGTTCTTATGCATAGTATCTTGTACTCAAAAGCACCGTTTTGGGCTCTGTTACTGTAAAGATAAGTTGGTATCCACTTGCCTAATTTCTATTGAGAAATATATCCTTTGCCTAATGCTTTACAATTTTAAGCATGGTTTTTGAAAATTAAAATAGCAATTCACACACCAGAATTGAATCAACAGGCAGAATTTGGAAAGTATTTCTGACAGTTATAGCGGTTTTCCCCATGTCTTTTGACTGACTGACACAACTATGTGGTCAGTTAATCATATCGTGAACGTGAACAAAAAGGAAGAAAGTGGAAATAAGATTTGTTATGGTGGGAGGAGTCCTTCTAAGACATGTCTGTTCCTGAGCTGAGATATTCTCATTTACCTTAATCTTTCCTTAAACTACATGCTAAATTCCAAATTTGAATCTTCATCCTGTTTTCCAAACTTCATTTCACTCTTTTCATGTAATCCAGTGAAAACACACTCTCTTAGAGGACCTGAGAAAATCTGGGGTACTTAAGGATTTGAAAAGAATAATAATTATATCATGGTAACTCCACCACCCAGATTCCTGGGTCCCCTGATAGGATTTCCCTTTTCAGAGAGAGGTGAACAGGTAGGTAAAAAAACACACCATCTTTGCAACCTTTAGGAGAGGACAACCTAAAAGAGGTCTTAGAGTTATATGCAAGTAATCAAACCATTTAAGGAGAAGGAAATGGCACCCCACTCCAGTACTCTTGCCTGGAAAATTCCATGGTTGGAGGAGCCTGGTAGGCTGCAGTCCGTGGGGTCGCAATGAGTCGGACACGACTGAATGACTTCACTGTCTTTCTTTCTAAAGTTCCTTTTGGAGAAGGAAATGGCAGCCCACTCCAGTGTTCTTGCCTGGAGAATCCAGTGAACAGAGGGGCCTGGTGGGCTATAGTCTATGGGGTTGCAGAGAATCAGACACAACTAAGCAACTAACACACACACACACACACACACACACACACACACACACCATTTAAGAGACCCTATTGTCAACCAAAAGTATCACAAAATTACCTGATTATTTTACCTAAAAATGACCTAGAATTACCTAAAGACATTACTTTCATATCACTTCCCCTACCCAGTTGCTCCCTCAGAGTATATGGAGCAACCGGAAAATAGTGAAGCTTGAGTTATTTATTTATTTATTTTAAATTGAAGTTAGTAGGGTGTGTCTTTATGCTGATGGGGATATTCCAGTAAAAGGAAACTGAAAGTTTTAATTAATTCCTCCCACCATTAAACTCAGGCATATGTCATGTCAAAATAAAAATTTGCTGTTTTTAAATTACCCATGCCATTTGAGTAACAGGTTTCCTATTTCCACTGAAAATTCTGTTTACTCAGGTTGACAGGGACATTGTTTCCTAGTCATGGGTCCTCAAATTGATGAACAAGGGTTGTTATTCTCAAAATTCACCAATTTGACATAGTGACTCTGATTATCTTCTTGCAATAAAAATCAACCAACCAATGAGCAAAACTAATTTCTGATTACGTACTTTCAGGTTAATAAAGAAGGAAAAACTGATTATTTGTAGATGCAGCTTATTTTTAAGAAAGAAAATATTTTAAAGTATGCTGCATAGAAACCAAGTTTCAAAGAAGAGCTGTTGTTTTTTATTTTTGTAACTGTAAAGTTTGGGTCTTATTGAGTGTAAGGATGGATCAGTTTAGAAATTAGATTGATTCAAGGCTTTCTGAAATTGTACAATTTAATTATTTGCATCATTTACAAGTTTCCTTTTATTTTTATTTGAAAGACATTTAGCTATTTATGAGGATACTTTTTTTAATCAGAGGAATTTCTTCACAAAATTAAAAATGTTTTAGCAAAATCATTTCAAATCATATTGTGATTATTAGAACAATCCCACATTGTAATAAATAAAAATAAAATACCTCAAAAAAAACCAATTTAGGAATACTGAGAAAAACATAATTCATAAGCTCACCACTGTAACACAACAAACATGATTAATATTTTATATTTCTCATTAGACATTTTCATATATATAGTTTTTCAGAGGTAAGTCAATGAGTAAATACAATTTTGTGATTCATTTTCACATAAATGGGTGCATACAATATATGCTATTTCATAGATTTTATCCTAGCTTATAGGATATCCCTTGTATGAATATGAAATTATTTTTATTATTTTCTTATATTATTACTTATTAATTAATACTTATTTTTGAAAGCTTAGACTGCTACACATGTTTGTTTTTTTAAGGTTGCACCATATGGGATCTTAGTTACCCAACTAGGGATCAAATCTGTAACTCCTCCATTGGGAGTGTGAAATCTTAACCACTGTATCACCAGGGAAGTTCCTGCCATCCATTTTTTATTGTTATATATATATATTTAAATACATATAATTGTACATATATTTTATTAAAATTTTTTGAATTTTGATTGGATTTCTTCCTTCCTAAAGTTCAGGAGATTTAAAATAAACTCAACTACATTTGACATGGCCAACTATCCATACTTCATTTATTTCCCTTTTAAAATGACTTATTTGTATCACACTTTTTTTGTGTTCATGGGAAAACAAAATGAACAATATACTCACAGATGCAAGCACAAACATCTCAAGTTACATAATTTTGAGATTGTACCATCTGACTCTATATTGTGCTACAATTTATTGCTTTTTAATGTGGAAGTACATGAAGATAAGCAGCTATTGAAAAGAAAACTAGGCAAATACTATTTTTTCTTAAGTATCAACAAAAACTTGCTTGAAAGTAATGATATCATAGTATGTAAAAGGTAGACAAATACAGTTTTTGCTTTCTTAAAGAGGACTTCAGAATTCACTCCATATTTAATAGCTAAAGTGATATTGTGACAGAAGTAAAAATACAGAACCCTTAAGAACTTTAAAACAGCAAAGAAATTTTTTACTGATTACATTTTAAACCACACATCAGTTTTCTGAGAAGTTAAACATGAGAAAACAAAAACACTTCCTGATTTAAATATATGTGTTCATAACACTAAGTCATCTATTTAGATTTATTCAATTTATTAAAAATTCAGTCTAGCAGCCAAGCACCTTAAACAATATCAAGCATATTACCTAAACATTGACTAATAAGTTTCAATGACGTTTTGAGAGCAGTAACTAGAAGTAACTAACAACCAAAATTTCTTTAGCTTCTGTATACTTTTCATATGCTTTATGACAGTCAAAATTTCAAAACAAAAACAGAACTTACCTATACATTTTAATCCTTAATAATGAAGAAGTCCTTTTTTCTGCCTATGCAACTGCTCTGAGATTTCCACTCAAATGAATGACTCTTATATGTTATATGTGATCTATGAAAGAACTGAAGCAAAGGAGGAAATTCCACACAATTAAAACCTAACTTGTTAAACAAGTCTGAAGGAATCAACTTGAACCAATCATATGACTTGTGGAATGGACAGGAAATCTTACAAATCAGTAAAAATTTTATTTATACTGGTAACTTGTGATGAAACATAACAGGTGATATGCAGTTTGTGAAAGGCTATAACTACTCCATAGACTGCAGCATCATAGTTTTTAATTTAAAAAGGATGGGACACTCTTGCCCATGTTATCGTGTTGTCACACACCTTATTTTTTCCCACAGCAAGCAAAAGACTATCAGAAAGTGCTTTCCATAGATTAGTTGGTAATACTCCCTTCTCTTTGATAAAATTCTCTTTTTCTCATAGCATTTGAAATCAGAGAAGTAATTGAGTATGTATACAAATTCGTGAGATAAGCAAGAAGAACAACTGAAACTAAAATTCACCTAGTCTTTCTCTGAGTATGTCTTTAAAAAATATTTGAATTCAGTATTGCAGCAGATGAATGGGCAGCAGAGTGCAGAACGAGAATTCCATGTAGAATAGCATGGAAGTGAGAAAAGCTATTTCTGTGCATACTATTGGGAAGGATAGGAGATAACTTTGGAAGGTTATGCTGAAGTTACTTTGTGAGAAATAATGAATACTAAATTATTGTAATTGTATAACAGAATTAGGAAATTTGAATATGGATTTCAACTTTTTCACCAATTAATTGTGAAGCTTAAGCAAAAAATTACTTATGCCTTTATGAGTCTCATTTACTTGCTGAAAAAATTAGGTGCTGATTACTTGGTCTTCTATGACTACCATGTAAATCATGGATCACTAATGAATTCACTCCAGGACTGTAACTCAAGAAGTGTTCAATTACACATTTTTAAAATATAATGTGCAAAGCTTTGCATAGGAATATGAATGAATGCACGGGCTCCTGCCTACGATTCCTTTATACATTTTCATATCTCATGCCTGATATCCTGACCTTTCTTTTTAAAAAGAATAAAACAATATATCAAAACAGTTGAACAAAGTTACCTAAACAAGCCATTTTCATTTTACATGTTAACCTTGAATGTACAGATCTTTTTCACAAGTTATATCATAGTGGATAACTTTGTATTGTGCTTTTTATGCTCAATATTATTTCATAGGCATATCGCTGTGTTACTAATTTTTATTTCTAATGGCTTCTATATTATTTCTAGTAGCTATGTATATATTCAGTAGCTGTATAGCTGTATTATGACTTATTACATAGTTATATATAACATTATACATTATACTAAATTATATATATGATACTATGTATTATATGAAGCTGTATTATAGTTTTATATTTTAATACAATTTCAAGTTTACAGAAAATTTGCAAATATAGGACCTAGATCCATCAATTGTTAAGAATTTTAATGGCTAAATTTTAATCATATGCAGCCATATAAAATCATACCACACCAAATAGATTCATCATAAAATACTGAAACCATCTCCTAATATGAAGTATTTTGACCAATTTCATGAACATGTTTTTTTAACCCCATTGCTAAATATTTCCTTGAAATAAATGAAAAACTGTTTATTGGGGCAAATTATTTAAATATTTTAATGACCTTTAAAATTTGCTTTTGTTTCAGTACTTTTTTTAAGGATGTGAAGTATATTGTCTTCTAGTTTTTGTTGACAGCACTTTCCTCAAACTATACGTGTTCTTTCTTTTCCATCTCTGTATTTCCTAGAACAATCAGCAAAGTCCTTTTTAATGAGAAGGTGCTTAGTCAGCATGTATTGTTTGACTGTCTAATAACTAAATGAATTAATGCAGATTCTGGTGTCCCATCACTATTCACACAGAAATTGGGAATGAGTCAGGGGAAAGGCATGGGGAAAACTGTATTCAGTCTGAAAGCATCTTCCTGCTTTCCTGTGATGAGCTCGACGCGGAAGGAGAGGTGGAGCATGAAATTACGGTTTGTGAAGCAAAGGGATTGATCTTAACAGGGACTAATTCAAAAGATGTTGACTGTTAATTTTCAGATCCTCAGGGAGTGGCAGGATAGGGCTTGACCTTTTCTATCCTACAAAATTGGCCATTGCAAGAATAAGGTGTATAGAATGACATTGTACAAAAAATATCAGAATCTTCTTGTCTGCCATGGGCTTGATTTTATTCTCACAACTGTACATTCATAAGACTAAGATAGTGTGACCTAGGACTGACAGGAACAGGCTTCAAGGAAATAGATGAGATCATTTATTTAGACGGAGGATAAATCATGTAGTGTACACACTGTTGAGGCTGGTTCTTTTGCCTGCCTAGCCTGAGGGGGAAGACCATGGTAAAGACAGTATCATCAGGTACACAAATATCTGAAAAAAGTTCTGGCTTTGAGAGAAGTATGAGTCATTCAGTTGAACCCATCATAATCATAAGAGCAGAAGAAAGCAACCAAAAGGCAGATGATCTAAGAAGGTGTGGGCCAGGGTGTTTTCTTTAAATTTGGAGTTTGCTTAGTCATCACGTTCATGCCAGCACAGTCATATGGCTATAGTTGGTAATGGATTTGTCATGACCTCCTTTACAGAGTTATTGTATAGATATAAAAAAAAAAGATAGTGGATGTGCTCACCATTTGAAAGTTGTAAAGCGTTGTTTAAATATGCATGATTATATTTACTGTAAGTGTAAATTTAAAAGTTGGGTAGTAATTTGATTCTTTCAGTGTGGCCAAGTTTAATTTTGTGGGTTATGACCTGTAGGCAGCGAGAGGTAAGGGGACATATGCAGATAAGTATGTTCTAATATGTTTCAACTGGAGATGGACATGGAAACCCACTTCAGCATTCTTGTCTTGAAAATCCATGAATAGAGGAGCCTGGGGGCTACAGAGCCTGGCAGGCTATAGTCCATATCCATTGCAAGTTGCACACAACTGAGGGACTGAGCTCGCACACATGCATTATGTTTCAAAGGCTTTTGTCTATTCAAAAGACATGTGATAGAGTACATTCTTTGGAGTTATAATATACCTGGAATCAAATCTTGGTTGTTCTACTTACCATCCAAAAGGGTTCACCAAAATTATTAATCTGTGTCTGCCTCAGGTTTCTTACATGTACAAATGATGTTAAAGTACCATTGTCATGGAGAAATGAAAATTCTAAGAAATCAAATCAAATGAACTAACCAAGGTAAACCACCTGGCAATGCAACAGTTATGTGGTCATTCCTTCTGCACTGAGTCTCAAAACTATTTTTGTACATGTGTAGAAGTCACAATTACTGAGAGGTGGAAAGCACAGACAGTTTGAAAATAGCCCTGAGGGTTTCTAAAATACACTCTTTCCTAGATTCACATTTTTGGCTGTGATTTGCCAAAATAATCTGATTTCTATAGCATTCCTTCAAACATGGTTTAAGAAATCCAAAGCTTATTAAAAATCTGTCATTGCTTTTATGTTGAGAGCCAACTATTTTCCTATGCTTTTCACATGTAAATTTTTTAAAATCCAGTTTCTGATAGTAAGAGGTCAAAGAAGCATCTTGGTCATAAGCCTTTTTATCGTTAGAGGAAGAAACTTGTATTCTTTACCCTTCGCCTAAGTTCTCCACATCAGTTGGCCTTGGGCTGCCTAGACTTGTTTCTCCTATAAAAAGTAATTTCCATCATCCTACATATATATGAAAATTTGACTCTTTCCCTTTTCCTCCATATTCAGAGAAACAATCAAGGCAAATATAATACATATTAATAAACAATGTAAATCATCTCATCAATTCAAAGGTCTGGCTGGTAAACTCAAATTAAGTGAAGTCGCTCAGTCATGTCTGACTCTTGGCGACCCTATGGACTGTAGCCTACCAGGCTCCTCCATCCATGGGATTTTCCAGGCAAAAGTACTGGAGTGGGTTGCCATTTCCTTCTCCAGGGGATCTTCCTGACCCAGGGATTGAACCCAAGTCTCCTGCATTGCAGGCAGACGCTTTACTGTCTGAGCCGCCAGGGAAGTGATCTTTTATTTGGTTGATAATAGGAACAGTTGGTGGCATTAGTGGTAAAGAACCTGCCTGCCAGTGCAGGAGATGTAAGAGACTGGAGTTCTGTTACTGGGTTGGGAAGATCCCTGGAGGAGCACATGGCAACCCACTCTAGTACTCTTGCCTGGAGAATCCCATGGACAGAGGAGCCTGGCAGGCTGCAGTCCATATGGTCTCAAAGAGTTGGACACGACTAAAACAAATTAGCAGCAGCAGAAACACTATGAANTGGGAAGATCCCTGGAGGAGCACATGGCAACCCACTCTAGTACTCTTGCCTGGAGAATCCCATGGACAGAGGAGCCTGGCAGGCTGCAGTCCATATGGTCTCAAAGAGTTGGACACGACTAAAACAAATTAGCAGCAGCAGAAACACTATGAATACACGTATCCATTGTAAGTATCTGTTTTAAAATTTATCCCATTATCAATTTATGAGTTTTAGTTTTAGCTGGCTTTTCAATACTACCCAGCAATACAGCCAGGTTTCCCTAATCAGTGCTTTGTTGTTGTCGAGTTGCTAAGTGTGTCCAACTCTTTGTGACCCCATGGACTGCGGCATGCCAAGCTTCTCTGTCCTTCACTATCCCCCAGAACTTGCTCAAACTCATGTCCGTTGAGTCGGTGATGCAATTCAACCATCTCATCTTCTGTTGTCCCCTTCTGTTCCTGTCCTCAGTCTTTCCCAGCATCAGGGTCTTTTCCAATGACTTGCCTCTTCACATCAGGTGGCCAAAGTACTGGAGCGTTGGCTTCAGCATCGGTCCTTCCAATGAATATTCAGGGTTTAGTGTTTACAAAAACCATTTCATATCGTATCTATTCTTCTCCAAGTGTTTATTTTCTATCCTTTGTTTCTACCTTTGCTTTCAATGAATGACTTACAGTTCTACCGTTGGAGAAAAAGATGGAAGCCTCTAGGTGGACACTCCCTCAACTACTTGTCATTGAATCTGTAAATTTTATGCCTCTGCCTGCNGCTGGATGGCATCACTGACTCGATGGATGTGAGTCTGAGTGAACTCCGAGAGTTGGTGATGGACAGGGAAGCCTGGCATGCTGCGATTCATGGGGTCACAATGAGTCAGACACAAGTGAGCGACTGAACTGAACTGATAATACACTTAACTGCTTCATTTGGGATCTGGGAGTTAAATGAATGGTGAACACTAGAATGTATGGCAGATTTCTTTATTTTGTTGCTATATTTGGAAAACTATAGTTTCTCTTATATTACCATCATCAATTACCCTTGTTCCTGACCCTGTATACTTTGAACTATTCTAGCCTAGGAACAATGATAGAATCATAATAATAGTGACAAAGCATGGCTCTGCCTTGGCTCATTCTGATAGAAGTGACAACTCCCTACCCCCTTAAGACATCTTTCAAATATCTCTGGAAATGTATAGGGAGTATTTCCTATGCACCCTATAGCTACCCTATGGCATTCACAATGTCCCTTCCCCTTATCCTCCTTGTCTGCTGTAACTCTCCTTGACCTGTTTCCACTAATGCCAAAAAGTCACAGCTATGCTGCTGATGCTCTACAAAGGGACCACTGGTGCTGATGCTTGATAGGGACATTGCTTTCTGTTCTGGTGTCTATCCACATCTACATCAATTCTGCCACTGTCCACTTTGGAGGGTGCTCACATCCACAGCAAGGGCACTGGCTCTTGCTGCTGCTGAAATCACTTGTTTGGTCCTCTGTCTCTGTAGGAGTTTCTGGCACCATGACTGCTGACACAGAGCATTCTCATCTATCTGAGAGATTATAATGAAAACAGCCCTTTTAGCTGTTATTCAATGTCATTTCAGCCTTTCAGACTAAGTCTCAGGCAGAAGTCCAGATGGCTGGGCCAGAGGACAACCAGCATTTACAGTGCATGGGCTGTATTCAGAAAACAATGCATGGACTAAGTACAGAAAGCCATCTCTTCTCAAACCACAGCCCACTGTGCTTTTAACCAAGCAAGTGTGCATCTCACTTCTTTTCAGTTAAAGTGAATTCCAACTTTTGGAGATGATGGGTATGTTTACAGGAGAGATTGTGGTGACAGTGTCATCAATATATACTTCTCTCCAAACTCATCAAGTTGCATACAATACATATGTACAGTTTTTTGTATGTCAATCACATATCAATAAAGTGGTTTAAAAAATAAAATAAAGTGTATAATAGCCATTCTATCCCAGAGTTCCTTTCAAATAAGCCCCCTGGTGGGCACATTTTTAAAATTAATTTATTTATTTTCATTAGAGGCTAATTACTTTACAATACTGTAGTGGTTTTGCCATACATTGACATGAATCAGCCATGGGTGTATATGTGTTCCCCATCCCGAACCCCCCTCCCATCTCGCTCCCCATCCCATCCCTCAGGGTCATCCCAGTATACCAGCCCTGAGCACCCTGTCTCAAGCATTGAACCTGGACTGGCGATCTGTTTCACATAGATAATCTACATGTTTCAATGCTATTCTCTCAAGTCATCCCACCCTCGCTCTCTTCCACAGAGTCCAAAAGTCTGTTTTTTACATATGTGTCTCTTTTGCTGTCTTGCATATAGGGTCATCGTTACCATCTTTCTAAATTCCATATATATGTGTTAATATACTGTGTTGGTGTTTTACTTTCCGACTTACTTTACTGTGTATAATAGGCTCCAGTTTCATCCACCTCATTAGAACTGATTCAAATGTATTCTTTTTAATGGCTGAGTAATATTCCATTGAGTATATGTACCACAGCTTCTTATCCATTCGTCTGCTGATAGACATCTAGGTTTCTTCCATGTCTTGGCTATTGTAAACAGTGCTGCGATGAACATTGGGGTACATGCGTCTCTTTCAATTCTGGTTTCCTCAGTGTGTATGCCCAGCAGTGGGATTGCTGGGTCATATGGCAGTTCTATTTCCAGTTTTTAAGGAATCTCCACACTCTTCTCCATAGTGGGGTAAGCACATTTTATCTGATGATCTGCTCAGATGTATTATACATGAATTCTCAGGGAAAAAAATGTTTCTGCTATTAATACATATCTACAATCACATAGGGGCATCAAAATATTATTTTGAATACATGACAGGAGAAGGGAAAGCATCTGATTAGTAAAGTTTTATGAGCTACATATCCTTTCAACATAAAACTTCAGTTTGAGGATAAGGGTGTTAATATATACAGCATACCTACATGCTATTAAGCTCTGGGGCCAAGGCAATAATTGGTAGATTATGTAGAGGTGATAAAAATCAAGGCAACCAAACAAATAAAAGTGCATTTATATAAATCCACTAAAACTCTCCTTTACTTGTTCTCAGCTTTTATCTATTTAATAATACTTATTCATTATAAAGGAAGTAATGTACATTTAATGTGTTATATTGAATAACCCTTGTTATGGCTGTGCTTACATAAAGTCTACATATACTAATACTAACAATAATAGCTAATATTTAACTAGCCAACACATATAACTTTTTAAGCATTATGTGTAGATTATTTTGCTCCATTCTTATAAACCTTTGAGACAGGTTCTATGATCACTCCCATGTTACATACGAGGTAACTAAGGCTTAGAACAAACAAGCAAGCTCCACAAGGACACAAAACTGGTGAACAAAGAAACCAGGAATCAAACCGAGACAGTCAGACCACAAAGCCTATGTTTGTAACAGCTTCCTCTTAAAGCTGATGGGGACTACTGACATCTGAGGTACAAGAGCAAAGAGTGATGCACTCTTACCCTGATGGACTAGAATAGATGATTTCCAGGCTTCCACTGGCCTGCTATGGTGGATTATCTTGTTATGGATTTCTGCTCCACCTGAAGTCAACTAGAAAAGACCATTTCTTGGGGGCATTTGAGAGGTGCCAAAGACAACTGGAACTTGAGGGAGCAAGATCTCAGAAAACAAAAACACAGAGAGGTGAACCAACAAGCAGCTTTTCCCTTCAGGATATTTGCCAATTCAGGGTGTAGTCGAGAGACTGACAGGGGAGAAGGCTGTGATTAAGAGTCAGAGAAGTCAACAGACCTTTTGGCAAACTTAAAAATCCAGAAGAAGAAAAATGGATTTGGGGCTGTCAAGGGAACCAGGACTTTAAAGATCAACATTCCAGATAGAAGAGAGACAAAGAAAAGTGGCCTGACAGTCTGTTCTTTTCCATCTTGGGAATTTGCTGAATTCATCACCTGTGCAGGACAGCAAGCTAGGTAAGAAGTAGAAAGCTGCCAAAAAATGGAGCCAAGTTTTCAAGTAATTTCTTAGTTTTGCATTCCCACAAAGGAATTAGTAATCAGAGCTGCTCTTGGTTGAGATCCATAGGGAGCTGCACTCCCAGCCTCTAGGGTGAAATAGAGATAGACTGAGACTAAAAAAAAAAAAAAAAAAAAAATTACCTTGCAACCAAGTTCAGTCCCTGAAAGTGATCTGCCTTGAAATAGTCTGAGCACTAGAGATTAGAGTGAACCTGCTCTAGAGGAAGATGTCATTCAGAATCTCTACAATTTCTCACATACAATATCCAAGCTATTTTTCATTCATAATGTTCAGCAATTTCTCAAGCATAAAGAATAACATTCAATCTGGTAGCAGAGAAATCATCTCTTATCAAAAGACAAATTCAGGAAAGGATGAAGAACAATGGAAAGATTCATATCTTGGAATGAATGGGAATATTCATGTCATTTCTTAAATATAAATTAATATTGACTATATAAAACCCCCCTCCCACCTCCCTCTCTGTGCCATCCCTCTGGGTCATCCCAGTGTACTAGCCCCAAGCATTCTGTATCTTGCATGGAACCTGGACTGGCGATTCGTTTCTTAGGCAAAACCAATACAATATTGTAAAGTAAAAAAATAATAATAATAAAAATAATCAATAAATGATAAATGGTAAAAAAAAAAAAAAAGAAAAGTAGCTACCTGAGACATAAAAGAAGCAGAGAGTAAAGAACATTTTTCCAGCCTGAAAAAAAAAAAACACCTGTACCCCTCATTTTCCCTTCTTTCTTTCAAATCTGTCCCTCCTAGGATATTGCTAACCCAAATGAATGGCATCACTTCCAGCCTATTTACCTAAGACAGAAACATGGGGATCAGCTGACTCTCTTCTCTCATAACACCCTAGGCTATGTCACTCGATGTCTCAATAAATACTTCTCACATCTTACCTCCTGAATCTATCTAAAATCCACTCATTTCCATTCCCAATTCTCAGCATTTCTCATTTACACTTTCAAAACCCTCCTAAAGTGATCTCTGGTCCTCCAAGCATGTGGTCTTACTAATTCACTCTTTGCTTTTAGCACACGTGACATTTCTAGAACACAAATTTGGTCATGCCATTTTCTTACGTAAAATCCTTCAACAACTCTCCATTGCTTTCAGCACAGTGATAAAACACCATACCATTGCTGAAAAGTACAACCTGTCCCCGGCCTAACTTTCCAGCCTCACCTTGATTGACTGTTCCTGATCCCTCCTGCCAACCCCAGAACTCTCAAGTCACTTTCTCATAGGAACCTTGCCCTTTAGGGGTAGTGAACTATGATATGTTTTCCCAATTCACTCTTCTTTCTTCTTTTCTCTTCTATACCCTTCAAATTTTTCTTAGGTTGAACTGAAATACAACCTCTCAAAAAACTCAACACCATTCTCCCTTCTTAAAAACCACCACAATATTGTAAAGTAATAATCCTCCAATTAAAAAAATATTTTTTTAAAGTTATGAAGCATTCTTGATAAAAAAAAATACCCACCCCCACTTGAATATGATTAAGATTTTAGCTATACCTGTCAACTTACAGAAAACACAGATAGTGAGGGACATGAGGATGAAATCAGTAAAACAGAGAATGTGGGAAACTCCAAAGAATAAGCTAATCAGCTTCTTCAACAGATAAGTTCCAAGAGCAAAAAAGGAATTGGAAGAAGAACTCACAGGTTAGACTTAGAAAAGATACAAATAATCATATATAGATCTTAGTGTCAGAATTCAAAGAAACAAATCATTATATAATTTCGACATTTGAATGCTTATTAAATATTTGATGACATTAGGGAAATACTGTTAATTTCTCAGGTGTACTAATTGGTTCTATTTATTTTAAAAATTCCTATATTTTAGAAAATCATACTGAAATATTTATGGATGAAATGACATGATGTCTGAGTTTTGATTCAAAATAATAGAGTGAGCCAGTGGGTAGGTATTAATGATACAAGATTAGCCATGAATTGACCATTGTTGAAGCTGAGTAATGGGTACCTGGGAGATCTTAATACTATTATCTCTGTTTTTGTATGTGTTTGATATCATCCATTATAAAGTTTTTAAAACAACAATATCTAAAGAAAATTTGATAGAGAACTTAGCTCTTCATTAATACATTTGGTTATTTGTGTTATCATAGACTTTTAATGCTTTTTGGATACTTTTCTTCCATCAAGATTGAAGCCAATAGACTTCAAGTGCTAGTGGGTTATTTTTAGCTCTGCAGGCCCAAGAACTTGTCAATGAATTTGTAAGCAGCCCCTGAAAGCTAACAGATAGTCCGACTTCACTAAGACATATTTTAACTCAACCTTTACACCTGGTGTCCCCATGCTGCACTAACCTCCAACCCAAGTGTACCTCTTAAATCTTTTCGTCACTCAGTGCCTTGCCTAATGTTGATTCTTTTCTTAAATTCCCCTTCAGTAACCCCACAACAAACTCCATGAACAAGATAGCATCTAAAGAGAGATCACAAGGGGTCAGCAAGCCTGCACACAGTGAAATATGACAAAAACTCTGACCCCCTCCCCAATGATTAACTAACTTTTCCCTTTAAAAACTTTCTTGGTTGAGCAGAATCTTTGGAGTTGGTTCTGGAACACAAGTCTGCCTTCTCCTGAGGTTGTCAGCCTCCTGAAAAAAAAAAAAAAACCTTCCCTCTCCCAACCAATGCTTGTCTTTCAAGTGGCGAGCAGGCAAAACCTGAGTTCAGTAACAGATTCAGAATTTCATCCTAACTCTTCTCAAGTCTCTGGTCTTTAGCAGAGAGGTTTTGATCTTACAAGTATTGGTGTAAATTATTTTAGTGAGTTGGGTAGTTCTTTAGTAGCAGATGGACAAAATGTTTAGATAGGGATTTCTACTGATGTACATTTATGGAATCAATGAAGACTCAGTTCTTGTTGTGGGAGAATGATAATTAAGACATTATCCTAACTCCTCTGGCAGCTTATACTATAGTAATGAAAACAAGAACTATACACAAATCATCAGAAAACAAAGCCGCTAGTATGGAGAATGTACCAGATCAAAGGAAGGAGAGACTCAAGGCAGGAAGATCACCTCAAGGAATGCTCTTATACAATAATCCAGGTAAAATATAATGAGGAGCTGATGGCCAGGACAGTGGTAGTAATGAGTTCAGGGCAGGGATGTGCCCTCCCTAGATGTCATCTTCTTTGAGCCTTGGTGATGGTGGCTTTTCTCAACTCCCTGACTCACATCCTTTAGTCTACTTAGTTCCTGTTTCAATGCAGGGTCCTGGAGTGTGTATAGCCAACATCAGGATCAACCCCAACAGTGCTTATGTTGCTTTGCTAAAACATGTCAAGATGCAGAAATTTTCCAGACACTAAGGCATGACATCTCTTAGGGAACACTGAAGATGGTATGCCCCACATTAGGTGTAAAAGGCATCCCGTCGAGGAGATGAGGGTACCATTAAGGGAGGGGGCAGGGAGGGGACCTATAACAATCATGTCCTCATGATCCCTAAGAGAATATCAACACTAGAAAGCCATTGAAGTGAAATATCATATTAACAAATTGAATAAAAATCATATGGTCATCTCAATAGATGCAGAAAAAACTTTTGACTAAATTCAACACACATTTATGAAAGTCATTGAAATAACAGCTGTCACTGACCCCCTCCCCCAATCCCATGCAATTCACTGCCTAATAAAGTACGAAGTGATGCTGAGCAATGTGGTGTCACGCTGACATTTTGTCCATTTCTAGAAACTTCCAAGTTTCTCACCGCTTCAAGCCATTTCAACATATCATTCTAACTAAAAAGCTTTTCTGCAAGCTCTTTTTCTCTCTCACATTCTCATTTTTCAGGTCTCAGATTAGGAGTCACAGCCTCAACAGAGGCCTCATCTCATATAACTCTAAACCAGGTGCCCCTAATCACTTTCTATCCAAATATCCTTGTACAGTATACTTTTTAGCAGCAATCACCTTATAGAATTAGCCTATTCCTATTTTTTCTTGTCCTTTTTGTTTCTTTTCCCCATCAAAACACCAGCTTCCCAAAGGCAAAGAAATCATGCCAACCTTGTTTTTTGTTTTATCTGTATTGCCTTTAGTGTTCAATAAATACTTGTTAAATGACTGAGTCAATATTTAGGTTTTCTGATTAACCTTTGCAACTTAATAGGAGCCACCACCAGTCCTTCCTTTGACTAGCTTCTTAACAATGGCTCAATCAATAAGGTATTAAATGTTTGCTTCTAATCATGATGAGATCTGTGGGGTTTTTGCATTAACAGTCTTGCTCTTCAAAATGTCTACTAAATTCACAGCCCTATAGTCTTCTGAATTCTTATGAAATAAACCTTTGGTTGAGCTATTTGCCATATATCAGTGCTTGTTCTAGCCAACGGTATCCAAAAGTGCTTTGACTACCATTACCAATTGGGACTATTAAAGAATATATAGAATATAAAGACATAGAGAGTTTATATTCTAAACTCTTCATAGGTCTAGCACATAGCTCAGTAACAAAATAAATACATTTCAGAGGCATTCAAAGTCAATAATTCAATAAGTTCATGTTTTCTCTCTGCTCAGCCTACTCTGCAACTTTGCCATCTGTCTTCTAAGATTTAATCATCAACAAAACACCTCCGAGGAGGTTTTAAACTTAATTGCTATTTGTGTTTTGATTACGGAACTATAGTTAAGAAGTTAAAAAGCAGAGAGGAGTTGTAAATAATAACTGGTCACACCACCCCAAAGCAAATAGGAAAGCTCCTCTAGTGTGTTTCAGGCTTCAGCAGTTCCTCTTTCTCCACTGAAATAGAGCAGAAGGACAGAAACGTGAAACCCTGCTGGCATAACACTGAACCCCACAACACATGATTTTCCTGATAGCCCCATTTACTTCTTAAGAGGTCACTCATTGTTTTTAACATTCTTTCCCCCTAGTGTAATTGGAAATTCCTGTTGCCAGGGACACAGGGTCAATCTATTGTTCACCAGCTCAACAATCCAGCCTTAGTGTTTTGAGTTTGGATCTACGATCAAATAAAGCAGCCCTCCACTGAACATCCTCAGGGGCCCAGAAAAGGCAGGTATCCTTGAATCAAATTGAGATAACATTGAAATTTTTTTCAAAAAGTATAAAGTAATAACAAAGTAATTTGTTTTTGTAACATACACATAGATTCTTCTAGGTAATACTCAAGATAGGCTGGTAGGTATTAATATTAGATACATTATAAGTCAAACCAGAGAGGAATTTAGGTAAAAGATGTGTACTTGGGTTTTGTGCTCTATTACAGTTACAGAATCACAGAAAATCAAAGATCAGCTCATTACTACACAAAGGTGATCTGTGGACCAGCAGCATTGGCACCACTCTGTATCTTGTTTTAAATGTAGAATTACAGACCCCACTCCACACCTACTACATAAAAGTTCCATGTGTCCTGCCTAACCTAGTGGATAGAGATCATCTTTAGAAGCATCTAGTTCTTCTCAAACTTTAATGGATATAACTCCATGAGAATTTGTAAAAATTAAATTACTGATTCTTCCATAAGACTGGCATAGAAAGTGGCATCTCCTGTAGGAGCCATTATTAAATATTCAAGAATGTCTTTTATGTTAGCTAACACTATAGAATAAAAACACCTTCATGTTGATGCCTCTCAGAGAAGTACCTTTTCTTTAGCCTTGGAGTAAGCTTGCTGTTAGACTTCCTGATGGCTCAGATGGCAAAGAATCTGCCTGCAATGCAGGAGACCCAGGTTCAATCCCTGGGTCAGGAAGTTCCCCTGGAGAATGGGATGGCAACCCACTCTATTTTTCTTGCCTTGAGAATTCCAAGGACAGAGGACATGACTGAGCAACTAACACTTTCACTTTTGGGGCTTCCCTGTTGGGATGTGCTTGAGAGAAACACCCAATAAACCTCCCAGTGACCATTCTTGATGAGCGAATTTGGACTGACAAGTAGACAGATATATTGACTAAAAAAAAAAAAAAAAAAAACCCAACAGTGAAAGTCACTCTGTGTTCAATTCTGGGACCCCATGGACTATATAGTCCATGGAATTCTCCAGGAAAGAATACTAACAAAACAAATGCATGACCTAAGAGTTGAGAAATATTTTTTATTTGATGGAAAAAACAGAGGACTTAAGCATGGAAGATGTTGTTTTTCAGTCTCTTAGTCATGTCCAACTCTTTGCGACCCCATGGACTGCAGCACGCCAGGATTCCCTGTCCTACACCATCTCCTGGAGCTTGCTCAAACTCATGTCTATTGAGTCGGTAATACCATCCAATCATCTTGTCCTTTGTCATCTCCTTCTTCTCCTGCATTCAATCTTTCCCAGCATCAGGGTCTTTTTTAATGAGTCGGCTGTTCATATCAGGTGGCCAAAGTATTGGAGCTTCAGCTTCAGCATCAGTCTTTCCAATGAATATTCAGGACTGATTTCCTTTAGGATTGACTGGTTNTGGTCATAGGGTTGGAGAATAGTGAGCAAGAGAAGAATGACAAGAGATACTTTTGAAGATGTGGGCAGGGACCAGATCTTTGGTTCAGTTTCATGACCATAGCATGCAAAATGATTTCAAAGCTTCCCTTTGTGGCTGGGATCCAACTCCCTAGAGGGAACCTCAGGTTGAAAGTAAGGAAGCCTGTGTTTTACTATTATTCTGTCATGAATTTATGTGTCTATTTTAATGAGTAGCTACTCTTTTTTATAATTTTATTTATTTGTTGGCTGTCCTGGATCTTCTTTGCTCCTGCAGGCTTTTCTCTAGTTGTGGCAAGTGGGGGTTACTCTATATTTGTGATGTGCTGGCTTCTCACTGTGATGGCCTCTGTTGTTGTGGAGCAGGGGCTCTAGGGAACACAGGCTTTAGTAATTGCAGCACATGGGCTCAGTAGTTGCAGTTCCTGGGCTCTGGAGCACAGGCTCAATAATTGCAGTGCATGGGCTTAGTTGCCCTGCTGCATGTGGGATCTTCCTGTACCAGGGATCAAACCTGTGTCTCCAACACTGGCAGGCAGATTCTTTACACTGAGTTACCAGGGAAGCCCATCGCTGCTCTTTTTTTCTCCTTTATGTTTTTTTTTTTTCATTGGAAAATGAGAGGATTAGATTGGACTTTATTTAAGGTCCCTTCAAGCTCCAATATTCTATGATTTATAAAAATAACTTTCAAAAGTCTGACAGAAAGTTCTGATCTGTGGGTTGGTTTCAGCTGAGCTGTGTCAAACCTTGTCACTTATTTCTGGGGATATAAATCTTAAAGAGTCTTCTATAGATTTTACATTTTAATGAGTTTTCTCAAAGTTAATTTTAACATATTTTAATATTCTCTGAAATAAGGGATAAGACATAATATTTTTATCCTAAACGGCCTTCAAAATGTGACTTAAAAAAGACTTATTTATGAATTTTTAAATTGTGGCAGTTTGTATATGGATGAATTATTGAAGATGTTTAAATAATAATTTTTAAAATAAATAACAGCTTTATTGAGACATAATTCACATATTTAAAGTATACCATTCAATGGATTTTAGTATATTCAAGAGTTGTGCAACCAGCCACACAAAAATCTTTACAACATTCCTCTAATATAGCTATGGTTTATAAGTTTAAGATATGACCACAATAGAGTCACAATAAAGAATGAACTTAATCTTGGAGTTAGTAAAAACCTGTAACTATCTGCATATACTGGCTGCTTAGATGTGTATTTGTGTTGCTCTGATAGATGCCAAAAAATCTGACTATCACATGAATTGATATCATTTGCTGAAGGCTGTTAGTTTGAATGGAGACATTTAGGGAAATTCACAGCCTTTCGTTTTCTAACCTCAGTACATGAACCAAACAATTAGGCTTCTCTTGCTGCCTACTGTGCTCGTTTTGCTACTGACTTCTAATCTACCGTGTGACACTGTGGCTAGCTGGGAGAGGAGAACATTTAATTCTGAATTTTGAATGGTTAGGTCTCAAATTGCTCCTGCTGTCAGCATTTTATCCATATAGCATACTACATGCTTTTCCTTGCTATCCAGTGTTCTTAAATATTTTTGGAACTCTTCCAAGCATTTCTATGATAAAGGACATTAAAAGAGCAGTTAGAATATAATAAAAATCATGACGATGTTAAGGGTTTGAGCTCCAGCCAGTGGTCCATCAGCTAATTACAGTTGAACACTGGTTGGTAAAACTATGAATAAACTAAATGGACAGAGAATTGTATACTACTTGGAGGTATTTTAGAGATGCTCAAAATTACACCTATATGTGGACTAGGTGTAAAATAAATCTGCCTGCCATATCAACAAACAAAGGATGTTGCGGTCATCAAGCCATCTACAGCAACTATAGCTGCCCTCCATGGTGAGCCTTGAGGGAACTCAGGATGGAAACAAACAGGCCACCTGCCACCAAACCATCAGCCACTGTGATCACCCCCAACTGTCACCCTGAGGGGTTCAGGACTGAGAAAAGCTGGATACTGGCCCCAGATAGCTAAGGAGCATATCAAAGGAATGATTTCAGTAAGCCCAGACTCTTGCATCTTCCCATTCATAGAAAAGTGCTAAATATATAAACTTGAAATGTCTGGTTTTTTTGAATTAACAGTAATCTTTGGAAGTTCCAACCACCTGGTTTTTCTATATATCCTGACTTCTCCAGTATCTCTTTTAAGCAGTTCCTCAGAGCTATCTAGGGGCTCAGAGCTATCTGAGGAACTGTTCGGAAGAGGTAACAGAGGAGCCAAGATATATAGAAAAACCTGGTAGTTGGAACTTCCAAAGATTACTGTTAATTCAAAAAAACCAGACATTTCAAGTTTATATATTTAGCACTTTTCTATGAATGGGAAGATGCAAGAGTCTGGGCTTACTGAAATCATTCCTTTGATATGCTCCTTAGCTATCTGGGGCCAGTATCCAGCTTTTCTCAGTCCTGAACCCCTCAGGGTGACAGTTGGGGGTGATCACAGTGGCTGATGGTTTGGTGGCAGGTGGCCTGTTTGTTTCCATCCTGAGTTCCCTCAAGGCTCACCATGGAGGGCAGCTATAGTTGCTGTAGATGGCTTGATGACCGCAACATCCTTTGTTTGTTGATATGGCAGGCAGATTTATTGTACACCTAGTCCACATATAGGTGTAATTTTGAGCATCTCTAAAATACCTCCAAGTAGTATACAATTCTCTGTCCATTTAGTTTATTCATAGTTTTACCAACCAGTGTTCAACTGTAATTAGCTGATGGACCACTGGCTGGAGCTCAAACCCTTAACATCGTCATGATTTTTATTATATTCTAACTGCTCTTTTAATGTCCTTTATCATAGAAATGCTTGGAAGAGTTCCAAAAATATTTAAGAACACTGGATAGCAAGGAAAAGCATGTAGTATGCTATATGGATAAAATGCTGACAGCAGGAGCAATTTGAGACCTAACCATTCAAAATTCAGAATTAAATGTTCTCCTCTCCCAGCTAGCCACAGTGTCACACGGTAGATTAGAAGTCAGTAGCAAAACGAGCACAGTAGGCAGCAAGAGAAGCCTAATTGTTTGGTTCATGTACTGAGGTTAGAAAACGAAAGGCTGTGAATTTCCCTAAATGTCTCCATTCAAACTAACAGCCTTCAGCAAATGATATCAATTCATGTGATAGTCAGATTTTTTGGCATCTATCAGAGCAACACAAATACACATCTAAGCAGCCAGTATATGCAGATAGTTACAGGTTTTTACTAACTCCAAGATTAAGTTCATTCTTTATTGTGACTCTATTGTGGTCATATCTTAAACTTATAAACCATAGCTATATTAGAGGAATGTTGTAAAGATTTTTGTGTGGCTGGTTGCACAACTCTTGAATATACTAAAATCCATTGAATGGTATACTTTAAATATGTGAATTATGTCTCAATAAAGCTGTTATTTATTTTAAAAATTATTATTTAAACATCTTCAATAATTCATCCATATACAAACTGCCACAATTTAAAAATTCATAAATAAGTCTTTTTTAAGTCACATTTTGAAGGCCGTTTAGGATAAAAATATTATGTCTTATCCCTTATTTCAGAGAATATTAAAATATGTTAAAATTAACTTTGAGAAAACTCATTAAAATGTAAAATCTATAGAAGACTCTTTAAGATTTATATCCCCAGAAATAAGTGACAAGGTTTGACACAGCTCAGCTGAAACCAACCCACAGATCAGAACTTTCTGTCAGACTTTTGAAAGTTATTTTTATAAATCATAGAATATTGGAGCTTGAAGGGACCTTAAATAAAGTCCAATCCAATCCTCTCATTTTCCAATGAAAAAAAAAAAAACATAAAGGAGAAAAAAAGAGCAGCGATGGGCTTCCCTGGTAACTCAGTGTAAAGAATCTGCCTGCCAGTGTTGGAGACACAGGTTTGATCCCTGGTACAGGAAGATCCCACATGCAGCAGGGCAACTAAGCCCATGCACTGCAATTATTGAGCCTGTGCTCCAGAGCCCAGGAACTGCAACTACTGAGCCCATGTGCTGCAATTACTAAAGCCTGTGTTCCCTAGAGCCCCTGCTCCACAACAACAGAGGCCATCACAGTGAGAAGCCAGCACATCACAAATATAGAGTAACCCCCACTTGCCACAACTAGAGAAAAGCCTGCAGGAGCAAAGAAGATCCAGGACAGCCAACAAATAAATAAAATTATAAAAAAGAGTAGCTACTCATTAAAATAGACACATAAATTCATGACAGAATAATAGTAAAACACAGGCTTCCTTACTTTCAACCTGAGGTTCCCTCTAGGGAGTTGGATCCCAGCCACAAAGGGAAGCTTTGAAATCATTTTGCATGCTATGGTCATGAAACTGAACCAAAGATCTGGTCCCTGCCCACATCTTCAAAAGTATCTCTTGTCATTCTTCTCTTGCTCACTATTCTCCAACCCTATGACCACCATTCTGTTCCTCTCACACACTATAGAACTTTTTTTTTTTTCCCACTTGCTGTTTCTTCTGCCTAGAAAGCTCTTCCCCCAAATGCATCTTTGTATGACTGGCTGGTATCTATCCTACAGATCTGTTTAAGTGACAATTCTTTAGAGAGGACTTTCCTTAATACCCTATTTCCAGTAGTCACTAGCCTGTCTTCCTCCATCATAGCACTGGCCTCGTTCCATTACTCATTCTTGTGGTCCTTGTCATGTTACATTTGCTTGCGCTTTAAAAAAAATGATACAGATCTGCCCCACTAGACTGTAGCTTTATCATAGCAGAGTTCCTGGCACACAGTAGCTGCTTAATATATATATACATGTCAAAGGAAGAAATAAATCTCTGAAGTACTTCTTGAGTAGATTCCCTATTGCTTGATGTCTAAATTCTTAAATGCCCTGTTTTGATTTCCCAGGAACCATGAAAAGCCTAGACAGAATGGGAATAATGAGCAGGAGAGCTAGACCAAGTTGCCCTACTGGAGGTCTCTAGGAATAAAAAAGATTCAGAGAGGTAAGTAAGCTAAGCTAAAGTCCTTAGAGACTCAAGCTTGATATGTAATGATCAGTTGAGGTTGACAAATCTAAAGGACAAGAACAGCATCAAAAAAATGTGAAACAAAGTCAAGAATCAGTAATAGTGGCACAGGCAAGTCCAGAGATGTGCATGTTAGTTCCTATGTGAATGTTGAAAAATAGGACTTAACTTTATTGTTTTGGGGGCATGTGATGTGTGAGTGTGTAGGACTGAATTAAAGCTACAGGATCAGGGCTAAAATGAACCATAATTTTAGAAGATTCATTTTCCTTCTCCAACTTCCATGGTGGATTGGCAGTGTGAAATTCTGTTAAAGTTAAGGGCACCAATTAGGGTCACTTCTTACCTTTGGTAGAAGTTTTACTATAAAAGTCCCTGGAGGAGAGATACCATATTTTATTCATATACTATGTACATAGTAGATGTTGAATAGATAGTTGCTAATTGAATAAACAATTGAATAAATGGATTGTTCAAACAAATGAATGTTCAACAGGGCCAGTCATGGCAACATTCTAAACTGTGAATGGGCACTCATTATCAGAGAAATGCAAATCAAAACCACAATGAAGTACCATTTCATGCCAGTCAGAATGGCTGCAATCCAAAAGTCTACAAGCAATAAATGCTGGAGAGGGTGTGGAGTAAAGGGAACCCTCTTACACTGTTGGTGGGAATGCAAGCTAGTACAGCCACTATGGAGAACAGTGTGGAGATTCCTTAAAAAACTGGAAATAGAACTGCCTTATGACCCAGCAATCCCACTGCTGGGCATACACACTGAGGAAACCAGAATTGAAAGAGACATGTGTACCCCAATGTTCATCACAGCACTGTTTATAATGGCCAGGACATGGAAGCAACCTAGATGTCCATCAGCAGACGAATGGATAAGAAAGCTGTGGTACATATACACAATGGAGTATTACTCAACCATTAAAAATAATACATTTGAATCAGTTCTAATGAGGTGGATGAAACTGGAGCCTATTATACAGAGTAAAGTAAGTCAGAAAGAAAAACACCAATACAGTATACTAACACATATATATATGGAATTTAGAAAGATGGTAATGATAACCCTGCATGCGAGACAGCAAAAGAGACACAGATATATAGAACAGTCTTATGGACTCTGTGGGAGAGGGAGAGAGTGGGATGATTTGGGAGAATGGCATTAAAACATGTATAATATCATATGTGAAATGAATCGCCAGTCCAGGTTCGATGGCTATACTGGATGATTGAGGCTGGTGCACTGGGATGACCCAGAGCGATAGTACAGGGAGGGAGCTGGCAGGCGGGTTCAGGGTGGGGAACATGTGTATACCTGTGGTGGATTCATGTTGATGTATGGCAAAACCAATATAATATTATAGAGTAATTAGCCTCCAATTAAAATAAATGAATTTTTTAAAAAAATAAAAATTTAAAAATAAATAAATAAAATGTGCATGGGAAAGATGTAGAGTATTAGTTGACTCAATCTTCAGAAAGATTTTTCCTTCTTCAAAGGTTAAGTTATACTCTGTATTATATTTGAACATTGTATACGAGCTGTAACTCAGTTCTTGGCCTACATCATCCTTGAGTATCTGCCCTCCTTTTCCATCTGAACCTTCTTCAGTCTTTCTCTCTGGCTCTCTAAGAGAGTGTGGCACTTCCTCACTTTAAAGTATGTTGTTTCCTGGAGAGGGCATAGAGGACTATCTATATGTGATCCGTAGATTTAACTAAGCTATGAAAATAAATATTAATTGTCCCAAAGTACACTGAATATCAAATTTAAAATGACACATAGCCCTTTAAAGGTCTATCTGTATTATAATGATGAATATTCTCTCTCTTTCTCTTTCTCTCTCCCTTTCCATCTCTCTCTTTCAATTCTGAAGCTCTGAAAGAGAAGTATCTTAAAAAAATGACTATCCCTTGGAAGTGGTGATAGAGTTAGCTTGTTTTTACTTACTCTTAGCACTGGAGGAAATATGAACCTACTTACTTCAACCTGTTTTCTTAAGATAGCTCAAGTGTGATTCTTTTTTTTTCCTGTCTCCAAAGTTTACTGGTTACAGACACTGATCAAACAGCCCCTGTCATCTTTGAGGGCCATTAAAAGGAGCAGTCCCCTGTGGTAATGGTGTGGAGAAGTATCTTAGCATATAAGGAAGGTGAAGGAAAGAATATATATTTATTGAGCAGCTACTATGAGAAAGTCTCACGTGTATTATCTCATTTAATCTCTACAAATACTCAGTGCCATAGGTACCTCTATTATTTCCATTTGCCAGATGAGAAAGTTCATTTGGAATTTTTCAGCCAAGATAGAATAATAAAGATGGGATTTACCTTCTCACTTAAAAGAATCACAAAAATGAAACCAGACAAAATGCATGAAACAGTTTTTGAAACACTGGTTATCAGTCAGTGAAGGGCAGTGATAACTAGGATGGGAAATATATAAGCTGAGCCCTATAATTGCCCCCAACTTACTATCTTCAGATATTTTCTGAACTATGGCATAGAGAATGGGAACTGAGGCAAAGGCAGTAGACTTCTTTGGTTAAACATGTATAGCTGTAAGTCTTATGACAGTAATACAGCCCTAGAGTCCATAGGATAGACCACTAGGGAAGAGAGAGCTGGAGAGAAATCACTGGAGATCTGCAGAGGGCCACCGTTAACTATTCAACACAGTAATTACTGGTACATGTATGAGGAAACTAACTATGTCTGGAAAAGAACCATCTGGAAAAAATTAGAAGAAACTGTCTCATGCTTACACGGGGCTTGAAATAATCCCTATCTCCACTATCCAGACTGAAAAAACTCATAATTCATGAGCACTGGGCAGAGTATACAGAAGGGTCATTCCTCAGTAGTTGGAAATTAGCAGCCCTAGACTGAACACTGCTCCAGATCTAGCCAACAAATCATCAAAGCAAGACCCAAATGAATAAACATATTTCCAGGCAAATTAACTGCATCATAGGAAAAGGCTCAGGAATATTTATAGAGATACAAAAATATCCAGCAGTCATCAAGGTGAAATCACAATGTCTGGCATCAAATCAAAGATTAATAGCCATGTCAAGAGGCAGGAAACACGACCCATAATGAGGAGAAGAGGCAACGGAAACTGACTCAGAAATGACATATATGCTAGAATTAGCAGAGAAGGACATTGAAACGTGTATAACTGAATTTGGTATGTTCAAAAAGTTACATAGAACTGATTCAAATGTATTCTTTTTAATGGATGCATAATACTCCATTGTATATATGTACCACAGCTTTCTTATCCATTCATCTGCTGATGGACATCTAGATTTCTTCCATGTCCTGGCTATTATAAACAGTGCAGAGACACAAATGTATAGAACAGTCTTTTGGACTCTGTGGGAGAGGGAAAGGGTGGGATGATTTGGGAGAATGGCATTGAAACATGTATAATATCATATGTGAAATGAATCGCCAGTCCAGGTTCGATGCATGATACTGGATGCTTGGGGCTGGTGCACTGGGATGACCCAGAGGGATGGTATGGGGAGGGAGGAGATAGGGGGGTTCAGGATGGGGAACACATGTACACCCGTGGCAGATTCATGATGTATGGCAAAACCAATGCAATATTGTAAAGTAATTAACCTCCAATTAAAATAAATCTATATTTTAAAAAAAGTTACATAGATACATTTGTTGTTATTCAGAAGCTCTAATTTTCCTAAAGAGATCTCTAGTCTTTCCCATTCTATTGTTTTCCTCTATTTTTTTTGCATTGTTCACTAAGAAGATTTCTTATATTTCCTTGCTATTCTCTGGAACTCTGCATTCAGATGGATATATCTTTCCTTTTCTCCTTATCCTTTCACTTCTCTTCTTTTCTCAGATGTTTGTAAGGCCTCCTTCAACAACCATTTTGCCTTTTTGCATTTCTTTTTCTTGGGGATGGTTTTGAACACTGCTTCCTATTCAATGTTATGAACTTCCATCCATAGTTCTTCAGGCACTCTGAGAACTTCATCTATTTGTTCAATGCCAGGGTCCAGCCCTGGTGGATCCAGGGAATTCAAAGGGGAGATGGAGTCGGTGAAGAGAGATTTATTTAATTAACAATATAAGATTAGATTAGGAAAGAATAGTGTAGCAAGAAAAATAGTGGAGAAAAGATACTGAATAACTTGGTTTATGTGGAGAGCTAATAAAATCGCAAGACAAGAGGTTTGCACCATCTACGTTGGGCCACCGGCACCCACTTGAATAGCAGAGGGTGCCCCGCCTTGGGCTCCTTTTCTCGTGGGTCTTAGAAGCCAGGGCAAGTAAGTAGACATGGCAAGCCTCCACACCCCAGATGGGAATTCAGCCAGAAAATAAAGAAGACATGAGGAGACCAAGCTGCTTCAGTGAGTGAGGCCCCAATAACTTTATTTTTTAATAAGATGGATGAAACTGGAACCGATTATACAGAGTGAAGTAAGCCAGAAAGAAAAACACCAATACAGTATACTAACAAAAAAAAAAAAAAAAAAAAGCTCCAAAAAAAGAAAAAAAAAAGAGACTTTTATACCTTTCCAACAAATGATGTTGTGTACATTATCTTCTGGCTTTGGAGGCCTGTGAAACATTTTAAGACCCTCTTTTGATAAAGGCTGCTCAACCAGAAAACTCATTTTCCCTTGCAGTGTTTTTTCTTTATATTTCTAATCTATGTGAGCCTCAGAAAGTATCAAAGTTACATTTTCATGAAGCAAAGGTGCAGCCAGTTACAACAAAGAAAGAATCAATTAGCTCAAAAGTCTGATGTAGTTAGTTTCAAGGCTACTATTTTGTTTTCTTACATTCCAACTATGTTAACTAACGCACTCCCAGGTGCACAGTGGATAAGAGATATGGGAATTTAGCAACAAGCATTGGCCCAATAATGAAATCCTACACCAGCACTACTCTAATAACTTTTAACTCTTTGAAAGGCTTTATGTTTTAGGCTTCCCATGCCTCTCACAGTTGGGGGGCTGTAAACAATCACATGCGTAGTTGTAAAAGTCCAGGTAAGGCAAGCTAGAGAGCCATCAGAGGGGTTTTTGGATTGAAACACTCTTTTTATGCCCAGGAGACTTATTATATAAAAGCTGTAAATTAACTTTTTCCTAAAAAAGGTGGTGGGGGGATAGCCACCCCCTGTAATGTCAGAATAATAGGTGGAAAGCATAATGCAGTAAGGCAGGCAGACTCTGGTTTTGGGGGGGTATATGCTCGAGAAAATTCAGCAAGACTCCCTTAAGGCCCGACTCGCCTTTGCCTGTCAGACCCCTTAACCTCATGACCCTTGCCACGGGCAGTTTTAGGCTTCCCATGCCTCTCACAGTTGGGGGGCTGTAAACAATCACATGCGTAGTTGTAAAAGTCCAGGTAAGGCAAGCTAGAGAGCCATCAGAGGGGTTTTTGGATTGAAACACTCTTTTTATGCCCAGGAGACTTATTATATAAAAGCTGTAAATTAACTTTTTCCTAAAAAAGGTGGTGGGGGGATAGCCACCCCCTGTAATGTCAGAATAATAGGTGGAAAGCATAATGCAGTAAGGCAGGCAGACTCTGGTTTTGGGGGGGTATATGCTCGAGAAAATTCAGCAAGACTCCCTTAAGGCCCGACTCGCCTTTGCCTGTCAGACCCCTTAACCTCATGACCCTTGCCACGGGCGAGATTCCTCATGCTGGCTCCCAGCAGTTCAAGGTCACATACTTTACAGTATTCTATCCAGTATCTAAGCCCAGATCTTATTTCAGAGACTCCGCTCTTAGCATCACGTTATACTAGGGTACCTTTTGTTAACTGTTTTGTCAGAGATTTGTAGTTGAACTGTCAGGAATAAATTCACACTCACACACACACACACACACACACACAAGAATCCAAAGAATACCAAGTTAGGGGTAATAGGAGAGATTTTCTTTCAAACCTTGACTTTGCTTCTGTTTATGCATAAAAACATGAGTGCGTTACTGATCCATTCTAGGCCACAGTGATGCTTCCACCAAATTAGGTCTTGGATGCAGAATCTGAAATGAAATGATACAAATGAACTTATTTACAAAACAGAAACAGACTCACAGACTTAGAGAATGAATTTATGGTAAAATGTTGAGTTTTAAGCCAGCTTTCTCACTCTCCTCTTTCACCCTTATCAAGAGCTCTTTAGTTCCTCTTCAGTTTCTGTCATTAGAGGGATATCATCTGCATATCTGAGATTGTTGATATTTCTCCTGGCAGTCTTAATTCCAGTTTGTGTTTCATCCAACCTGGCATTTCACATGGATGGTGCTAGTGGTAAAAGAATTTTCCCTCCAATGCAGGAGATTTGAGAGATGTGGGTTTCATCCCTGGATCAGGAAGATCCCCTGGAGAAGAAAATGTCAACCCACTCCAATATTCTTACCTGGAAAATTCCATGAACAGAGGAGTCTGGTGGGCTACAGTCCATGGGGTTGCAAAGAGTTGGCCACAATTGAATACTCTGCACAGAAGTTAAATAAGCAGGATGACAATATACAGCCTTGTCATACTCCTTTCCCAATTTTGAACCAGTCTGTTGTTCCATGTCAGTTCTAACTGTGGCTTCTTGACCCACATACAGGTTTCTCAGGAGACAGATAAGGTAGTCTGGTTTTCCCATGTCTTTAAGAATTTTTGAGTTTGCTGTGATCCACACAGTTAAAAGCTTTCTTGTAGACAATGAAACAGAAACAGATGTTTTTCTGGAATTCCCCTGCTTTCTCTATGATCCAACAAATGTTGGCAATTTGATCTCTGGTTACTCCTCCTTTGAGGCTTTCCTCGAGGCTCAGCAGTAAAGAATCTGCCTGCAACGCAGGAAATGCAAGAAACCCTGGTTCATTCCCTGGGTCAGGAAGACCTCCTGCAGAAGAGCATGTCAACCCCCTCCAGTATTCTTGCCTGGAGAATCCCATGGACAGACGAACCTATAGTCCACAAGACTGCAAAGAATTGGACATGACTGAAGTGACTGAACACACACACACACACACTCTGCCTTTTCTAAACCCAGCTTGTACATCTGGAAGTTCTTGGTTCAGGTACTGCTGAAGCCTAGCTTGAAGAATTTTGAGAATTACCTTGCTAGCATGTAAAATGAGCACAATTGTGTGTATTTTAGCATTGCCCTTCTTTGGGATTGGAATGAAAACTGACCTTTTCCAGTCCTGCGGCCATTGCTCAGTTTTCTAAATTGGCTGACATATTGAGTGCAGCACTTTAATGGCATCATCTTTTAGGATTTAAAATAGCTCAGCTGGAATTCCGTCACCTCCACTATCATTGTTCATAGTAATGCTTTCTAAGACCCACTTTACTTCACACTCCAGGATGTCTGTCCTTTACTCTTATTTAAAAATTGCTATAGTAGGGCAGTGATAAATGAAAAAAAAAAAATTTTCTGCTATTTTTAACCGGAAGTTTATTCTCTTTCTCATATTACTTTTTAGAAATTCTACAAATGCACATGCATGTACACACTTTCACACAAATAATTGCATATGCTTTATTTTAAGCTTAAATTTAATTCATGAGTATTTCCTGTTATTAAAATTATTTGTAAACCTAAGACTAATAATGGTGCAAAATTCATTTTAGAGCATTGCAAGTATTATTGTTGGATATTTAAGATTTTTTCCCTCATTAAGTAGTATTTACTACAATAAATATAATGAATACTTTAAAGCAATAATCTTTGTGATTATTACTTATTCATTTTTATACAGAATTCTCAATTATTTTCAAAAATGGTTGAAAAAATTCATATTTCTGCCATTAGTAATAGCTCTTTCACTATATTCTCCTTAGCATTTAGTTTTATTATTAAAAAAATATATCTGATAGATTTTTATGTACATATATACATATACATACATAATATATGTATGCTTATGTATGCATACATTATTTTGTATTTCATTGCTTATGTTTCAGAATTTTTCTGGACTTTTTGATTTCTGTGTAAATTACTTATTCACATGTTTAAAGAGTATCCCAATTTCAATTTCTCACCATATGTAGAGATAGAGTGAGTTAAAAATATATAATATTGCACACAATGACTTTTTAAAAGTAAAAAACTTTTGGAAATATTATTAATAAATCAAACTGAAAATTTTCATTTAGCATCTGCTTTGGGCCATAGAAACCTACATGTAAAATATATTCTTTCTGCTTTCAAGTGTTGTAAAATACATCAGGGGCTAAACATAACAATAAAGCATATGTGTCCAAATCATTATGGAACACAGAGATATGAGTGCCTAACTGAGACCCTGGAGTTTAAGAAAACCTTTGAGCAAAATAGAACATTTATTTATTCTGAGTTTATAAAATTCATTTTAGACTCAGTTCAGTTCAGTCGCTCAGTCGTGTCCAACTCTTTGCAACCCCATGAATTGCAGCACACCAGGTCTCCCTGTCCATCATCAACTCCTGGGGTTCACTTAGACTCATGTCCATCGAGTCAGTGATGCCATCCAGCCATCTCATCCTCTGTCGTCCCCTTCTCCTCCTGCCCCCAATCCCTCCCAGCATCAGAGTCTTTTCCAATGAGTCAAGTCTTCGCATGAGGTGGCCAAAGTACTGGAGTTTCAGCTTTAGCATCATTCCTTCCAAAGAAATCCCGGGGCTGACCTCCTTCAGAATGGACTGGTTGGATCTCCTTGCGGACCAAGGGACTCTCAAGAGTCTTCTCCAACACCGCAGTTCAAAACCATCAATTCTTTGGTGCTCAGCCTTCTTCACAGTCCAACTCTCACATCCATACATGACCACAGGGAAAACCATAGCATTTTAGACTATGTGAGTATTAAAAAACTAATTTGAGGGCAATACTTATTTTTAGAAACAGACAAAACCAGGTGCTTATAACCTTCTTACTTTGAGCTCACATATGCTCACTATGCCATACAATCAAAAATGGGGATACAATTTCAGGTCAAACAATTATACTTGATTTTTTTAACCTAATGTGTAAACTGTTGTTGCTCATACCCATTCATTTCTGTGGACAATCACAAAAAAAGTGCATATGCAAGATAAAAGAATGACTCATCTGAGAAAAAAAATTCTTATAAAAATTTTAGCTCCATCACAGAATTTCACAGTGCTGAATACTAAATAAAATTGATTTCTAGACACAACTCAGCTATTTAGTGGGTTTGGATTTATGTTTGTTTGTACATTATATATATATATATATATTACTCTCTTACATTGCTTTACCATAAATCTCTTTTGATAACTAATTTGTGTTCCTGAACATTTTCTTTCTCCAAGGGAACAATTTCCAAGAGTTGTGCTGACTTAGTAGATTTGACGTTTCCTGTTTCTTTCTGGGGAACCCTTGATTCTGGTCTCTTTATTGTTTATGATCTCAACAGAGCCACAGAGCAGCACTGAATAGCTGTGGCTGTGAATGCACATCCCATGTGATCTCGAGTGTATAGCTAAACTCTTATTTGTGTAGAGCAGCAGCCAAATTCAGCCCATTCTTTGCCCATTTTCACTCAATCAGGATAATTTTATAAAATATAATCTCAATAGAACTTCGTTAGGCACAGTTTTTAAAGACTACTAAAAGCAGAAGCCAGTTTAGAAAAAGGCATTTCTTGTCTTACAGTGACTTCTGACTTAAGAGATCAAGAAACTAGAAAGAACATTCTGAACTAATGTTTGTATCCTCTTAGTGTGAGTCCATTTAGACCACACATATTAATGGAAATTTTACCCACATAGAGCCAGAAATCGATTTCTGACAGAAGTATTCATTTAGCCAATAAATGTTCTGAGTATTCCCAATGCATTGGACAGCATGGTGGGTGAGGGAGATACAGTATTTAAGGAGAAAGCCACAGTCCCAAATCTCATGGCTATCAAGCTTGGGAAGTGGACAGGTAGCAAACAAACAGAAAATGATACAGATATAAACAAACAAGCAGAATAATGATACATGATATAAAGAAAATGAACAGTGTTCTGTGATAGTAAGTATAGGGAGAATTAGTTTGGCTATATCTGATAAAAACAATTACTTAGGCTGATGTAAAACTCATTATGATATATGAAGAATGGAGTGAAGAAGAGTGATCTTAGTAAGAACATGTTCAAAGGCCCTGGGGTTGAATATAGGAAGTAAGAAAAGATCTGTATGACTGACTAACAATAATCATGGGGAAAAAGGGGGGGGAAAAAAGAAGAGAATGGAGAAATAACTTTTATTATGTTGGAGCTGGGGGCATCATGTGCTTTGTAGGCCTCAATAGGGTTGTATAATTTATTCCAAATGCTAGGAAAGCCACCGAAAGATTTAAGGTAGAAAAATGAAATGATCGAATTTGATTAGTAAGAACATGTCCAAAGGCCCTGGGGTTGAATATAGGAAGTAAGAAAAGATCTGTATGACTGACTAACAGTAATCACGGGGAAATGGGGGGGAAAAAAAAGAAGAGAATGGAGAAATAACTTTTATTATGTTGGAGCTGGGGGCATCATGTGCTTTGTAGGCCTCAATAGGGTTGTATAATTTATTCCAAATGCTAGGAAAGCCACCGAAAGATTTAAGGTAGAAAAATGAAATGATCGAATTTGTGTTTTAAAAACATCACTGTGATCACTATGTGGAAACTAATTGAATTGATTAGAAATGTCAGTTGGGAGAAAAGTCAGAACTGATTGCTTACACTAGAATGTTGTGATAGATATGGAGAGAAGTGGATAGATTTCAAATATATCTTGACACTGTTAATTAACAGACATCATGGCTTTGGATTGAGAGATGACCATGAGGATGGTGTGGGAATAATTAGAATGAATCCCAAGCTTGCAGCATGAAAAGCTATGGAAACGATACTGTCATTCTTGGAAAAGAATAGACTTCAGAGAAAATTGTTTAAATAAAGGAATTACAGGTAGAAATAAAAAGTTTGGTTCTAGATATCTTATATTTAAGATATTTATAAAACATCTAAATAGAACTGTTTGGATAATTAGAGAACATATGGATATTGAGTCCTAAAGAAAGTGATACATTACAGATGTGAATTTGTATTTGAAGCTATGGAAATGAGGGTGATCGCTAAGGTAGAATTTAAACTAAGTAAGAACCTAGATTTTTGGATGGAAAAGTTGCCCAGATGCCTCAAAAACTGCTGACAAGTTTCCACTGGACTTGGAGATCACTGATGATCTTGACAGCAGCAATTTTAGAGGATAAATGATGGCCGAAATGAGATAGAAGTCAGTTGCAAAGTGAATGGTAGCTCAACAAATGGATTCCCAACTCTTGAGAACTTTGTTCTGTGAATGGTGATCTCACAAAAGGGACAAGAGTGGGAGTCTACAGGATCTTGTTTTTAAAATGGAAGCCATTAAAGCACATTTATAGGCTATTTGTAAAATTCTAGTATATTTAGTGGCATCAGTGTTGCAGGAAAGAGAATGGATGAGTGAATGAGCAAAGTCCTTTGTAAGTGAGAGAGGGGACATCTCTGGTGGTCCAGTGGTTAAAAATCTTCTTTGCAATGCAAGGAACACTGATTTATTCCCTGGTGCAGGAAGATCCCAAGTGCTGTGGAACAACTAAGTCTGTGCACCACAACTAATGTGTCCACATACTGCAACTACTGAAGTCTGCGTGCATAGAGGCCATGCTCTGCAACAAGAGAAGCCACCGCAGTAAGAAGCCCACGCACCACAACAAAGAGTAGCCCCTGCTCCCCGCAACTAGAGAGAGCCCACAGGAGCTACCAAGACCCAGCGCTGCCAAAAAATAAAATAAGTAAATAAATCTTTTCTTAAAAAGTGATAAAGGATAGGAATTAGAGCAAAAATAGAAACATGGATTTTTTTCAGTAGAGGATGAACACTTTCTTCACTATATTTAAAAAAAAAAAGGAAAATGGAACAACAACAAAAAAACAGTATCTATAAAGAGGGGTAAATGAAATATGGTGCAATTTAAGACATTTTGAAAGAGAATTGGCAAAATGTATTGGCAAATGCTAAAGAAAATATCACTGGAGAAGACAAGCAAACAAAAGTATATTTTATTCTGTTAGTATTCCAAGTGATGAGGAGAGATGACAAATCAAGTTCAGACACTCATCTCTGGGATGTAAGGTGGAGTTACCTTGTACTTCCTAAGTTGTTGTTATTGTGTGTTAGCTAAGTCCTGTCAGACTCTTTGACTGCAGCACACAACGCTCCCCTGTTCCTCACTGTCTCCCAGAGTTTGCTCATATTCATGTCCATTGAGTTGGTGATACTATCTAACCATCTCACCCTCCACCACCTCTTTCCTCTGTTGCCTTCAGTCTTTTCCAGCATCAGGGTCTTTTCCAATGAGTCATCTCTTTCCATCAGGTTGCCAAAGTATGAAGCTTAAGCTTCAGCCTCAGCATCACTCCTTCTAATGAATATTCAAGACAAATTTCCTTCAAAATTGACTTGTTTGATCACCTGAAGTCCAGGGGACTTTCAAGAGTCTTCTCCAACACCCCAATTCAAAAGCATCAGTTCTTTGGCACTCAATCTTCTATATGGTCCCACTCTCACATCTGTATGTGACTACTGGAAAAAACATAGCTTTGACTATATGGACCTTTGTTGGCAAAGTGATGTCTCTGCTTTCTAATATGCTGAATAGGTTTGTCATAGCTTTCCTTCCAAGGAACATCTTTTAATCTCATGTCTGCAGTCACTGTCCACAGTGATTTTGGAGCCCAAGAAAAGAAAATCTGTCACTGCTTCCACTTTTCCCCTTCTGTTTGACATGAAGTGATGGAACTGGATGCCATGATCTTAATTTTTTGAAAGTTGAGTTTCAAGCCAACTTTCTCACTCTCCTCTTTCACCCCCAAGAGTCTCTTTAGTTCCTCTTCAGCTTCTGCCATTGGAGTGGTATTCTCTGCCTATCTGAGGTTGTTGATATTTCTTCCAGCAATCTTGATTCCAGTTTGTGATTCATCCAGCTCAGCATTTTACATGATATATTCTGCATAGAAGTTAAATAAGCAAGGCTATTTGTAAAATTCTAGTATATTTAGTGGCATCAGTGTTTCAGGAAAGAGAATGGATGAGTGAATGAGCAAAGTCCTTTGTAAGTGTGAGAGGGGACATCTCTGGTGGTCCAGTGGTTAAAAATCTTCTTTGCAATGCAAGGGACACTGATTTATTCCCTGGTGCAGGAAGATCCCAAGTGCTGTACTGCCTAGTCGTATTCCTTTCCAATTTTGAACCAGTTCATAGTTCCATGTCTGATTCTACCTATTGCTTCTTGACCTGTATAGGTTTCTCAGGAGACAAGTAAGATGGTCTGGTACTCCCGTTTCTTTAAGACTTGTTCACAGTCTGTTGTGATCCACACAGTCAAAGGCTTTAGCATAGTCAATGGAGAAGTAGATGTTTTTCTGGAATTGCATTGCCTTCTCCATGATCCAACAAAAGTTGGCAATTTGATCTCTGACTGCTCTGCCTCTTTAACACCCAACTTATATATCTGGAAATTCTCAGTTCACATACAGCTAAAGCCTAGCTTGAAATATTTTGAGCATAACCTTGCTAGTATGTAAAATGAACACAATAGTAAAGTAGTTTGAACATTCTTTGGTGTTGCCCTTCTTTGGGATTGGAATGAAAACTGAACTTTTGCAGTCCTGTGGTCCATGGCTGAGTTTTCTAAATTTGTCAACATAATGAGTGCAGCATTTTAACAGCATCATCTTATAGGATTTTAAGTAGCTCAGCTGGAATTCCATCACCTCCTCTAGCTTTGTTTGTTGTAATGCTTCCTAAGGCCCACTTGACTTTACCATTTCTGGCTCTAGATGAGTGACCACACACCAAAGTAGTTATCCCAGTCATTAAGACCATGTTTGTATAGTTCTTCTGTGTGTTCTTATCACCTTTTCTTCATCTCTTCTGCTTCTGTTAGGTCCTTACTATTTCTATCCTTTATCATGTCCATCCTTGCATGAAATGTAAACTTGATATCTCTAATTTTCTTGACAAGATCTCTAGTCTTTCCCGTTGTATTGTTTTCCTCTATTTCTGTGCATTGTTCATTTAAGAAATCCTTCTTATCTATCCCTGATATTTTCTGGAACTCTGCATTCAGTAAGATATATCTTTCTGTTTCTCCCCTGCATTTCCCTTCTCTTCTTTCCTCAGCTATTTGTAAAGTCTCCTCAGACAACCTCTTTGCCTTCTTGCATTTTTTTTTCTTTAGGATGGTTTTGGTCACTGTTTTCTGTACAATCTTACAAACCTCTGACCATAGTTCTTCAGGCATTCTGTCTATGAGATCTATTCTCTTGAATCTCTTCATCACTTCCACTGTATAATCATAAAGGATTTGATTTCAGATATTCGGTCATATCTGAATGGCCTAGTGGTTTTCCCTACTTCAATTTAAGCCTGAATTTTGCAATAAGGAGTTCATGATCTGAGCCATAGTCAGGTCCAATACCTTATTTTTGCTGAATATATAGAGATTCTTCCATCTTCAGCTACAAAGAATATAATCAATCTTATTTTAGTATTGACTGTCCACTGATGTCCATGTGTAGTTGTCTTATGTTGCTGGAAAGGGGTGTTTGCTATGACCAGGGTATTCTCTTGATAAAACTGTGTTATCCTTTGCCCTGCTTCACTTTGTACTCCACAGCCAAACTTGCCTGTCATTTCGGGTATCTCTTGACTTCCTACTTTTGCGTGCCAATCCCCTATAATGAAAAGGGCATCTTTTTTAGTCTTAGTTATAGAAGGTCTTGTAGGTCTTCATAGGACCAGTCAATTTCAACTTCTTTGGCATCAATGATTGGGGCATATACTTGGATTATTGTGATGTTGAATGATTTGCCTTGGAAATGAACCAAGATAACTCTGTCATTTTTGAGATTGCACTCCAGTACTGTATTTCTGACTCTTGTTGACTATGAGGGCTACTCCATTTCTTCTAAGGGATTCTTGCCCACAGTAGTAGATATAATGGTCATCTGAATTCAATTTGCCCATTCCTGTCCATTTTAGTTCACTGATTCCTAAGATCTTAGTGTTCACTCTTGCCACCTCCTGCTTNCATTTCTTCTAAGGGATTCTTGCCCACAGTAGTAGATATAATGGTCATCTGAATTCAATTTGCCCATTCCTGTCCATTTTAGTTCACTGATTCCTAAGATCTTAGTGTTCACTCTTGCCACCTCCTGCTTGACCACCTCCAATCTACCTTGATTCATGGACCTAACATTCCAGGTTCCTATGCCGTATCATTCTTTACAGCATCGGACTTTACTTTCACCACCAGCATCGTTTCCACTTTTGGCCGAGCTGCTTCATTCTTCCTGGAACTTTTAGTTAAGTGTCCTCTGCTCTCCCCCAGTAGCATATTGGATACCTTTGAACCTGGGGGACTCATATTTCAATGTCTTCTTTATTTTTTTGTCTTTTCATAGTTTCATGGGGTTCTCCTGGCAAGAATACTGAAGTGGTTTGCCATTCCCTCCTCCAGTGGACCACGTTTTGTCAGAACTCGTCACTGTGACCCGTCTGTCTCGGGTAGCCCTGCCCAGTATGGTTCATAGCTTCATTGAGTTACCCAAGCCCCTTTGCCATGACAAGGCTGTGGTCCATGAAGGGGATTTCCTAAGTAGCTTTATCCAGAGGAAAAGTAAATTTCTCTTCCCTTCGTGATAGGAGTTAGTTTGGGGGTTTTTCTTTTTTCTTTTTTTTTTTCTTGAGCGGTTGATTAACAGTGTTGTATCAGTTTTAGGTGTACAGCAAAGTGATTCAGTTATACACATACATATACCTATTCTTTTTTTTTCAAATTCTTTTCCTATTTAAGTTATTACAGAACATACAGCAGCGTTTCTATACAGTACCTATACAGTAGGTCCCTGTTGGTTATCTGTTTAAGTATAGCAGTGTGTACACGTCAATCCAAAACTCTAAATCTGAGCCTCCTCCCTGACCCTTCCCCCTGATCACCATAAGTTTGTAGAAGGACATGGGCTCTTCTTCTTCTGTGAGAGCTCCAAAATTACAACTCGCTGCTGAACAACTGTTGACAGGAGAATGTTGAATCCCACCAAAAAAAAGATACCCCATGTCCAAGGACAAAGGCGAAGCCTAACAAGATAGTAGGAGAGGTGAAATCGGGTTTAGAATCACTATATAGCTCTATAGAGTCTATACCCACCAGAGACACTGGGAGGGCTCAAACAAAACCTTGTGCACACCAGGAGAGTCCACAGAGACTGAGCCAGACCTGCCTTTGAGAGTTCAAGCATCTCCTCCAGCAGTGGCCTGCCACAAAGACAGGGCTCTGGGTGCAGCAGACCTGTGTTTGGCACAAGCCCTCTTGGAGGAAGTCGCCATTAACCCCACCATAGAGGAGCCAGAACTTACATGGGACTGGGAAAACAGACTTTTGGAGATCACAAACAAAACTTTGTGAGCACTATGAACCAGGAGGAAGGAGCAGTGACTCCACAAGAGACTGACCCAGACTTGCCCGTGAGTGTCCAGGAATCTCCAGCGCAGGTGTGAGTCCACGGTGGCCTGCTGCAGCGTCAGGGACACTGAGCATGGCAGTGTGTGCACCAGATCTTTTGAAGGAGGTCTCCATTATCTTCATTACCTCCACCATAGTTTTGCCTCAGGTCAAACAACAGGGAGGGAACACAGCCTTGCCCATCAACAGAGAATTGGGTTAAAGATTTACTAAGCATGACCTCACCCATCAGAACAAGACCCAGTTTCCCCCTCGGTCAGTCTCTAAGCTTCCCTAAGCCTCTTACCCTTCTCCACCAGAGGGCAAACAGAATGAAAACCAAAATCACAGAAAACTAGTCAAACTGATCACACGGACCACAGCCTTGTCTAACTCAATGAAACTATGGGCCATGCCCTGTAGGGCCACCAAAGATGAATGGGTGATATGAAGAGTCCTGACAAAATGTGGTCCACTGGAAAAGGAAATGGCATACCACTTCAGTATTCTTGCCTTGAGAAACCAATGAGGAGTAGGAAAAGGCAAAAAGATAGGACACTGAAAAATGAACTCCCAGGTCGGTAGGTGCCCAATATGCTACTGGAGATCAGTGGAATAACAACTCCAGAAAGAACGGAGAGATGGAGCCAAAGCAAAAACCACACCCAGTTGTGGATGTGACTGGTGATGGAAGCAAGATCTGATGCTATAAAGAGCAATATTGCTAGGAACCTGGAATGTTAGGTCCATGAATCAAGGTAAATTAGAAATGGTCAAACAGGAGAGTGAACATCAACATTTTAGGAATCAGTGAACAAAACTGGACTGGAATGGGAAAATTTAACTCAGATGACCATATCTGCTACAGTGGGCAAGAAATGCCTTAGAAGAAATAGAGTATCCCTCATAGTCAACAAAAGAGTCCAAAATGCAGTTCCTGGATGCAATCTCAAAAACGACATAATGATCTCTGTTCATTTCCAAGGCAAACCATTCAATATCACAGTAAACCAAGTCTATGCCCCAACCAGTTTTGATGAAGAAGCTGAAGTTGAACAGTTCTATGAAGACCTACAAGCCCTTCTAGAACACCCAAAAAAGATGTCCATTTCATTATAGGGGACTGGAATGCAAAAGTAGGAAGTCGAGAGATAACAGGTGAATTTGGCCTTGGAGTACAAAACCAAGCAGGTCAAAGGCTATCAGAGTTTTGCCAAGAGAACACACTGGTCATAGCAAACACCCTTCCAACAACACAAGACTCTACAGATGGACATCACCAGATGGTCAATGCCCAAATCAGATTGATTATATTCTTTGCAGCCAAAGATGGAGAAGCTCTATACAGTCAGCAAAAACAAGAACAGGAGCTGACTGTGGTTCAGATCATGAACTTCTTATTGCAAAATTCAGACTTAAATTGAAGGAACTAGGAAAACCACTAGACCATTCAGGTATGAACTAAGTCAAATCCCTTATGACTATACAGTGGAAGGAACAAACAGATTCAAGGAATTCAACTGAGAGACAGAGTGCCTAAAGAGCTATAGACGGAGGTTCATGACATTGTGCAGGATGCAGTGATCAAGACCATCCTCAAAAGAAATAAATGCAAAAAGGCAAAATGGTTGTCTGAGGAGACCTTACAAATAGCTGAGAAAAGAAGAAAAGTGAAAGGCAAAGGAGAAAAGGAAAGATATACCCATTTGAATGCAGAGTTCCAAAGAATAGCAAGGAGAGATGAGAAAGGCTTCCTCAATTATCAATGTGAAGAAATAGAGGAAAACAATAAAATGGGAAAGACTAGAGTTCTCTTCAAGAAAATTAGAGATATCAAGGAAACATTTCATGGAAAGACAGGCACATTAAAGGACAGAAACAGTATGGACCTAACAGAAGCAGAAGATATTAAGAAGAGGTGGCGAGATTACACAGAAGGACTGTACAAAAAAGATCTTTATAACCATGATGGTGTGGTCACTCACCTAGAGTCAGACATCCTGGAATGTGAAGTCAAGTGGGCCTTAGGAANTAGGAACCTGGAATGTTAGGTCCATGAATCAAGGTAAATTAGAAATGGTCAAACAGGAGAGTGAACATCAACATTTTAGGAATCAGTGAACAAAACTGGACTGGAATGGGAAAATTTAACTCAGATGACCATATCTGCTACAGTGGGCAAGAAATGCCTTAGAAGAAATAGAGTATCCCTCATAGTCAACAAAAGAGTCCAAAATGCAGTTCCTGGATGCAATCTCAAAAACGACATAATGATCTCTGTTCATTTCCAAGGCAAACCATTCAATATCACAGTAAACCAAGTCTATGCCCCAACCAGTTTTGATGAAGAAGCTGAAGTTGAACAGTTCTATGAAGACCTACAAGCCCTTCTAGAACACCCAAAAAAGATGTCCATTTCATTATAGGGGACTGGAATGCAAAAGTAGGAAGTCGAGAGATAACAGGTGAATTTGGCCTTGGAGTACAAAACCAAGCAGGTCAAAGGCTATCAGAGTTTTGCCAAGAGAACACACTGGTCATAGCAAACACCCTTCCAACAACACAAGACTCTACAGATGGACAAAATGCAAAAGTAGGAAGTCGAGAGATAACAGGTGAATTTGGCCTTGGAGTACAAAACCAAGCAGGTCAAAGGCTATCAGAGTTTTGCCAAGAGAACACACTGGTCATAGCAAACACCCTTCCAACAACACAAGACTCTACAGATGGACATCACCAGATGGTCAATGCCCAAATCAGATTGATTATATTCTTTGCAGCCAAAGATGGAGAAGCTCTATAGTCAGCAAAAACAAGAACAGGAGCTGACTGTGGCTCAGATCATGAACTCCTTATTGCAAAATTCAGACTTAAATTGAAGGAACTAGGAAAACCACTAGACCATTCAGGTATGAACTAAGTCAAATCCCTTATGACTATACAGTGGAAGGAACAAACAGATTCAAGGAATTCAACTGAGAGACAGAGTGCCTAAAGAGCTATAGACGGAGGTTCATGACATTGTGCAGGATGCAGTGATCAAGACCATCCTCAAAAGAAATAAATGCAAAAAGGCAAAATGGTTGTCTGAGGAGACCTTACAAATAGCTGAGAAAAGAAGAAAAGTGAAAGGCAAAGGAGAAAAGGAAAGATATACCCATTTGAATGCAGAGTTCCAAAGAATAGCAAGGAGAGATGAGAAAGGCTTCCTCAATTATCAATGTGAAGAAATAGAGGAAAACAATAAAATGGGAAAGACTAGAGTTCTCTTCAAGAAAATTAGAGATATCAAGGAAACATTTCATGGAAAGACAGGCACATTAAAGGACAGAAACAGTATGGACCTAACAGAAGCAGAAGATATTAAGAAGAGGTGGCGAGATTACACAGAAGGACTGTACAAAAAAGATCTTTATAACCATGATGGTGTGGTCACTCACCTAGAGCCAGACATCCTGGAATGTGAAGTCAAGTGGGCCTTAGGAAGCATCACTACAAGCAAAGCTAGTGGAGGCAATGGAATTCCAGTTGAGCTATTTCAAATCCTAAAAGATGATACTGGAAACTGCTGCACTCAATATGCCAGCAAATTTGGAAAACTCAGCAGTGACCACAAGACTGGAAAAGGTCAGTTTTCATTCTAATCCCAAAGAAAGGCAATGTCAAAGAATTCAAACTACTGCATAATTGCACTCATCTCACACGCTAGCAAAGTAATGCTCAAAATTCTTCAAGCCAGGCTTCAACAGTACATGAACTGTGAAATTCCAGATGTTCAAGCTGGTTTTTAAAAAGGCAGAGGAACCAGAGATCAAATTGCCAACATCTGTTGGATCATTGAAAAAGCAAGAGAGTTCCAGAAAAATATCTGCTTCTTTACCGACTATGCCAAAGCCTTTGACTGTTTAGATCACAACAAACTGTAGAAAATTCTGAAAGAGATGGGAATAACAGACCACCTGACCTGTGTCCTGAGAAATCTGTATGCAGGTCAAGAAGAAACAATTAGAACCAGACATGGAACAACATACTGGTTTCAAATAGGAAAAGGAGTACATCAAGGCTGTATATTGTCACCCTGTTTATTTAACGNGAACCAGAGATCAAATTGCCAACATCTGTTGGATCATTGAAAAAGCAAGAGAGTTCCAGAAAAATATCTGCTTCTTTACCGACTATGCCAAAGCCTTTGACTGTTTAGATCACAACAAACTGTAGAAAATTCTGAAAGAGATGGGAATAACAGACCACCTGACCTGTGTCCTGAGAAATCTGTATGCAGGTCAAGAAGAAACAATTAGAACCAGACATGGAACAACATACTGGTTTCAAATAGGAAAAGGAGTACATCAAGGCTGTATATTGTCACCCTGTTTATTTAACGTATGTGCAGAGTACATCATGTGATATGCTGGACTGGATGAAGTACAAGCTGGAATCAAGATTGCCATGAGAAATATCAATAATCTCAGATATGAAGATGACACCACTTTATGGCAGAAAGCAAAGAACTAAATAGCCCCTTGATGAACTTGAGAGAGGAGAGTGAAAAAGCTGACTTCAAGCTCAACATTCAGAAAACTAAGATAGTGGCATCCAATCCCATCACTTCACGGCAAATAGGTGGGGAAACAATGGAAACAGTGACAGATTTATTAGGGGGGGCTCCAAAATCACTGCAGATGATGACTGCAGCCATAAAATTAAAAGACGCTTGTTCCTTGGAAGAAAAGCTGTGACCAACTTAGACAGCATACTAAAAAGCAGACACATTACTTTGCCAACAAAGGTCCCTCTAGTCAAAGCTATAGTTTTTCCAGTAGTCATGTATAGATGTGAGAATTGGACTCTAAAGAAAGCTGAGCACCAAAGAATTGATGCTTTTGAACTGTGGTGTTGGAGATGACACTTGAGAGTCCCTTGGACTGCAAGGAGATCCAACCAGTCCATCCTAAAGCTAATCAGTCCTGAATATTCATTGGAAGGCCTGATGCTGAAGCTTAAGCTCCAATAATTTGGCCACCTGATGCAAAGAACTGACTCACTGGAGAAGACCCTGACGCTGGGAAAGATTGAGTGTGGGAGGAGAAGGGCACGACAGAGGATAGGATTGTTGGGTGGCATCACCGACTCAATGGACATGAGTTTGAATAAGCTCTGGGAGTCGGTGATGCACAGGGAAGCTTGGCGTGCTGCAGTCCATGGTGTCACAAAGAGTTGGACACAACTGAGCAACTGACCTGCACTGAACTAATTTGTATAATTTTTTTAGTTTCCAAGAAGCAATGTCATGTATTTGTCTTTCTCTGTGTGACTTACTTCACTTAGTGTGATAATCTCCAGGCCCATCCACGTTGCTGAAAATGCATTATTTCATTCACTTTAGTGGCTGAATAAAGTCCATAATAACAACATCATTATCTACTCATTTGTCAGTGAACATTTAGATTGCCTCTATGTCTTGGCTATTGTAAACAGCTGCCTGAAGTTTGGGGTGCATGTATCCTTCCATGTTTTTCTCTGGATATATGCTCAGGATATATTTCCAGATATAGTCCCAGGAGTGGGATTGCAGGGTCATACAGTAGCTCAATTTCTAATTTCTTAAGGAACCTCCATACTGTTCTCTACAGTGGTTGTACTTACATTGCCACTGACAGTGTAGGAGAGTTCCCTTTTCTCCACACCCTCCCCGGTATCTTTTTTTTGTCGAGATTTTGATTATGACCATTCTGACTGGTGTGAGATTTTATATCATTGTATTTTTGCATTTGCATGGAGATTTGCATTTCTCTAATAGCAATGTTGAGCATTTTTTCATGTGCCTCTTGGCCATCTGTATAAGAAGTTAGTTATATGACTTTGAGCAAGCTACCTACAGAAGTTAACCTCCTTCTGCAGACTTCTTTGTTTGCATTTGCTAAATTATATTGTAATTTTGTTTATATGTCTGTCCCCTCCACTGCAGGGTAACTCCTGGTACTTCAGCATATTCTACACTATTTTACCAGTGCTTAGCAGGGTGCTAGGTATATATTAATAGTAGCCAATGTTAAAGTAACCTTCATTTTGTGGATTCCATTGATTCACACACTCACTAGCCACAACAACCAAACTCTTTTGCTTTCTTCTGGGCAGGTTCCCCTCATGTGGGAGCCCTCACACTTTCAACTCCATTTTCAGATTTATCCCCAGCTCTTCTTTGATCCCAAGGTGAACTCCATTTTGCCCACCTGAATGTGTCATTCTAGTTGATATACCCAAGGAAATGTATTTCCAGCTATGGCTGAGGAAGTGATCGCCTTCTAATCTATGTCAACTTAAAAAATAATATAGTCACAACCTGAAAGTTGAGAGTTATATTTTTTCATCAGGAATTTTTAGGACTTCAAGTCTGGAAGGCAGTATCTCCAGTTACCCTGTATCTCCATCTCTGAGGAAGTGAGGAGGAGAGTGAGGATATATAGGAGTTTTTCAGGGAAGGACAGGTAGTCAGAACATCAAAAGATTACTGTTAATTAAAGAAAACCAGAAATCCCAAGTTAAGAAATTTAGCACTTTTCTATGTATGGGAAGATGCAAGAGTCTGGGCTCCCTGAAATCATTTCTTTTATATGCACCTCAGTNGACTTTGAGCAAGCTACCTACAGAAGTTAACCTCCTTCTGCAGACTTCTTTGTTTGCATTTGCTAAATTATATTGTAATTTTGTTTATATGTCTGTCCCCTCCACTGCAGGGTAACTCCTGGTACTTCAGCATATTCTACACTATTTTACCAGTGCTTAGCAGGGTGCTAGGTATATATTAATAGTAGCCAATGTTAAAGTAACCTTCATTTTGTGGATTCCATTGATTCACACACTCACTAGCCACAACAACCAAACTCTTTTGCTTTCTTCTGGGCAGGTTCCCCTCATGTGGGAGCCCTCACACTTTCAACTCCATTTTCAGATTTATCCCCAGCTCTTCTTTGATCCCAAGGTGAACTCCATTTTGCCCACCTGAATGTGTCATTCTAGTTGATATACCCAAGGAAATGTATTTCCAGCTATGGCTGAGGAAGTGATTGCCTTCTAATCTATGTCAACTTAAAAAATAATATAGTCACAACCTGAAAGTTGAGAGTTATATTTTTTCATCAGGAATTTTTAGGACTTCAAGTCTGGAAGGCAGTATCTCCAGTTACCCTGTATCTCCATCTCTGAGGAAGTGAGGAGGAGAGTGAGGATATATAGGAGTTTTTCAGGGAAGGACAGGTAGTCAGAACATCAAAAGATTACTGTTAATTAAAGAAAACCAGAAATCCCAAGTTAAGAAATTTAGCACTTTTCTATGTATGGGAAGATGCAAGAGTCTGGGCTCCCTGAAATCATTTCTTTTATATGCACCTCAGTATCCTGTGTTTTCACATCCCGAGTGTCCTCAGGGATCACCTTACAGAGTGGCTGTGGTCTGCTGGCTGATAGAGGAGAGGTATTCTTTGTTTCCTTCCCAAGTTCCCTAAGGGCTTGCCAGCTCACCTTGGGTGGTGGCTGCATGGCTGCAATCCCGATGACTATGATATCCTTTATTTACTGATATGCTTTGTCTCTTGCTTTGTCAGCACATGTGTGTCCTTGGACAATTCATTTCCAAGTGTTAGACAAGAGCCCATTCTAGGGTCCTGGAAGGGGTTCCCCTTCTGCCACAATATTGCAGAAATATTAAGTAACTTGCCCAAAGTCATTTTTGTGTGCCTAGTCGCTCATTCATGTCCGACTCTTTGCAACCCCATAGACTGTAGCCTGCCAGGCTCCTCTGTCCATGGGATTTCCCTGGGCAAGAATATTGGAGTGAATTGCCATGCCCTCCTCCAAGGGATCTTCTTGACCTGGGAATCGAACTTAGGTCTCCTGCATTGCAGGCAGATTCTTTACCAGCTGAGCTACCAGGGAAGCCTCAAAGTCATTTTTAGTGAAAACCAGTGAAAATTCAGTGAAAATGTGGCAATTCAAAGCCAAGCAGTTTGAGACAGCAACATGTAAAAGAATAAAATTTAAAAACTTCTAACACCATACACAAAAGTAAACTCAAGATGGATTAAGACTTAAATGCAAGGCCAGAAAATACAAAGCTCTTAGAGGAAAACATAGGTAGTACACTGTTTGACATAAATGGCAGCATGATTCTCTCAGATACACCTCCTAGATTAATGGAAATAAAAGCCAAATTAAACAAGTGGGACCTAATAAAACTTAAAAGCTTTTTCACAGAAAAGGAAACTAAAAGACAATCCTCAGAACGGGAGAAAATAATTGCAAATGGAGCAACAAAGGGTTAATCTCCAAAATATATAAGCAGCTTATACAACTCAATATCAGAAAAGCAAACAACCCAATCGAACCTGGGCAGAAGATCTAAACAAACATTTCTCCAAAAAAGACATACAGACTGGCAATAAACACATGAAAAGATGCCCAACATTGCTCATTATTAGAGAAATGCAAATCAAAACTACAGTGAAGTATCACCTCACACCACTCAGAGTAGCCATCATCCAAAAGTCTACAAACAAATTCTGGAGAGGATGGGGAGAAAACCTATATGGCCATGATGGAAAACAGTAGGGAGACTCCTTAAAAAACTAGAAATAAATCTACCACGTGACCCAGCAAGCCCACCACTGGGCATATACCCAGTTAGTTAGTCATTGTTAGTCACTCAGTCGTGCCCAACTTTTTGCAGCCCTGTGGACTACGGCTCGCCAGGCTCCTCTGTCCATGGAAATCTCTGGGCAAAAATACTGGAGTGGGTAGCCAATCCCTCCCCTAGGGAATTTTCCTGATCCAGAATCAAACCTGGGTCTCCTGAACTGCAGGCAGGTTCTTTACCACCTGAGTCCCAGGGAAGCCCTATGAGAAAACCATAATTTTAAAAGACACATGTACCCTAATGTTCACGGCAGCACTATTTACAATAACAAAGACAGGAAAGCAACTTATGTGTCCATTAACAGACGAATGGATAAAGAAGTCATGGCGCATTTATACAGTAGAATATT
>SJYX01011209.1:146064-161887 GCA_006410675.1 Oreotragus oreotragus
TGGCGCTACAGTCCATGGCGTGGAAATAGTAAGAGACAACTGACTCGACTAACACTTCCATTTTCAAAATGGGTTGCATTTGTCTTTTACTTTTCTCCTGATTCTCAAAGTATATAAATTGTAACAAATTGGCTAATCATGTTTCCAAGAGAGAAAACAGTCACATTAAACTGCACCTATTCAAAATGGAGCTCAGGATTTTACCTCTAAACCTGGTACCCCATCAGTGCTTCCCATCTTGGTAAATCACACCTCCTTCAACCATTTGTTCATGCCTGAAACTTAACTAATTCATCTTTCTCTCCTCAAATCATATCTACTATGAAGTCTTTTTTATTCTATATTCTAAATGGATCTTAATTACATTCACTCTTCTCTATTGGTCCCAGTAATGTTCCAACATTTGATTTGTCTTCCCTTATCTACCTTTACCTATTGTCAAGTCCTTCTCTAGCCTTACAGGCAGCATTATTTTTAAAACTATTAAGCTTGTGATACAATCTCTTTGGAATAAAGTCTGACTTTTAAGAAATAAAACTAAGCATATACTTAATACCATGACTAAAAAATTCAATCCTAGATATTTACCTGAGAGTAATAAATATGTCTGTGTATATATATATATATTTTTTTTAATAAAAGCCTTATTTTAAAATGTCCATGAGAGCCAAAATTGGAAACAGCTCAGGAAATGAGTAAACAAGCTGTTGTATATTTATACAATAGAATATAGTAATTAACTTATTATTTTAATTAATTTTTATTAGAATATACTTGCTTTACAATGTTGCATTAGTTTATGCTGTACATAGAGTCAGGTATACATATACATATATTCCCTCTTTTTTGGATTTCCTTCCCATTTAGGTTACCACAGAGGACTGAATCGTGTTCCCTGCACTGANCAGGAAATGAGTAAACAAGCTGTTGTATATTTATACAATAGAATATAGTAATTAACTTATTATTTTAATTAATTTTTATTAGAATATACTTGCTTTACAATGTTGCATTAGTTTATGCTGTACATAGAGTCAGGTATACATATACATATATTCCCTCTTTTTTGGATTTCCTTCCCATTTAGGTTACCGCAGAGGACTGAATCGTGTTCCCTGCACTGAATAGTAGGTTCTCATTAGTTATCTACTTTACACAGAGTAGTGCATGTATGTCAGTCCCAGTCTCCCAGTTGATCCCATCCCCCTTCCCACCGTGGTATCCATGTTTGTTCTCTACATCTGCATCTTTATTTTCTCTTTTCAAACACATTCATCTGTACCATTTTTCTAGATTCCACATATAAGAGATATTATACATTTTTTTTCTTTTTCTGACTTACTTCACTCTGCATGACAGTCTCACTCTGCCTAAGTCTATGCATGTCTCTGGAAATGTCTCTATCTCATTTCTTTTCATGACTGAGTAATATTCCATTGTATGTATGCGCCACATCTTTTTATCTATTCTTTTGCTGATGGACATTTAGGTTGCTTCCATGTCCTAGCTATTGTGAATTGTGCTGCAGTGAATATTAGGATGCGTGTATCTTTTTATAGACTTAGTGACTGAACAACAACATATAAAGTTTCTATGTACATAGATCACTCCCTGAAACTTAAAGTCTCATAGAATGACATTTATCTTCATATAACATTCAGTTCAGTTCAGTCGCTCAGTCGTGTCCGNTCCATAGTTCATCAGGCACTCTATCTATCAGATCTAGGCCCTTAAATCTATTTCTCACTTCCACTGTATAATCATACAGCATTTGATTTAGGTCATACCTGAGTGTTCTAGTGGTTTTCCCTACTTTCTTCAGTTTAAGTCTGAATTTGGCAATAAGGAGTTCATGATCTGAGCCACAGTCAGCTCCTGGTCTTGCTTTTGTTGACTGTATAGAGCTTCTCCATCTTTGACTGCAAAGAATATAATCAATCTGATTTCAGTGTTGACCATCTGGTGATGTCCATGTGTAGAGTCTTCTCTTGTGTTGTTGGAAGAGTGTTTGCTATGACCAGTGCGTTTTCTTGGCAAAAGTCTATTAGTCTTTGCCCTGCTTCATTCTGCATTCCAAGGCCAAATTTGCCTGTTTCTCCAGGTGTTTCTTGACTTCCTACTTTAGCATTCCAGTCCCTATAATGAAAAGGACATCTTTTTTGGGTGTTAGTTCTAAAAGGTCTTGTAGGTCTTCATAGAACTGTTCAACTTCAGCTTCTTCAGCATTACTGGTTGGGGCATAGGCTTGGATAACTGTTATGTCTAATCATACTTTTCTTTGTCAGTTCTTACAAAGTTAACAGATGCTTCTTCCAAGGGGCCTTGTAATTAATAATGCTATAAATAATTATGTGATTATCTGACTCCTCCAGTAGTTTTTAAAAACCACTTGACCATGATCAATTAATGTATCTCCAGTCCACTGCCACCCTCAGCACTTGGCCTGAAATGAGTACCCAGTAAATACCTATCAAAGTTCATATGAAAACTGACTAAAGAGATAGTCTCCTGATTCATTTCAATGTAAGTCATGAATTGTTTGTTTGGTCTAACTATTGATTTTTAAATCCCCCTCATTTATTAAAAGGGTAGTAATTTTTTACAGTGAAAATGAAACCATGCTAAATGAGACTAAGAAAAAAAGTATTTTTGAAAATTTTCAACTGTCAAGTATCCCAGATGTTTTACCAGATTATGGCAAAATAAATAATTCTGACAAGCATTGTAGCTGATTATAAATAATTGTTTTAATAAGTAAATGGGTGTGTTGACTCAAGTAAACATTAATTTTCATTCCACTTAAATTTAGTTACTTATAACATGGCATAAGAAAACAACAAATGTACATTTTGACATGAAATAAAACATGTTATCTTTCCAGAGATCTGGTAGGGAATAGGAGATTAAGAGTATCCCTGTCTATTAGAAGAGCTATAAAACTTTTCTTATCATAGAATTGGAGCCATTGTCAGGGTAATAGTTAAAGTAAACACTAATTTTCATTCCACTTAAATTTAGTTACTTATAACATGGCATAAGAAAACAACAAATGTACATTTTGACATGAAATAAAACATGTTATCTTTCCAGAGATCTGGTAGGGAATAGGAGATTAAGAGTATCCCTGTCTATTAGAAGAGCTATAAAACTTTTCTTATCATAGAATTGGAGCCATTGTCAGGGTAATAGTTAATTTAAATTGCTCTATAGACAAGTCTCTGTGCTACTGGAACTGATTAATCCTCTAGTGATATTTACCATTAACTCTTCTAAGAGAAGTAAAGAGAAAAAAGTCTACATTGCCCAGTTTTAAGATATATACATTAGAAAATTAAGGAGGGAGATATTTATTTAAAAAAATAATAACCAGAACCACAATAAAAAGTATTGCTAAAAGAGAGACTATGAAGTAGTCTTTCAATTGACACGTGTGAGAAAATAAAGACAGCTTTGAGATTATGTATTTATATGTGAGGAGATTTTCCTAATTCCTATCAAATATGAGAGATTAATATTTTGTAATGTGTGTTAAAATCTTTGAATTTATAATGTCACAAATGTTGGATTAGAGGGAGGAAAAAAGGCAGAAGAAACTTTTTTATCTCACTCAGGAAGTCCCACAAAGAACTCACTGTTGCAAGTATTAAATACACACTTTAATTCACATTACAATTACTGTGATAACTACATATATTTCCACTGGGTGAAAATAAGGTCCAGGGAGAACTTGTAAGTTGAACACTTAGCTCTGCAGCCTCAGTCCCAACAGATTTCATTTGGACCTGCATAAATGAGCCAAGTTTACCTGGTGACTCTGAATGAAGGACACTGAGAATTGCATTTGCAAGATTTAAGAACAGAGTATAAGATATTTATCCAAAGTAACTTCCATTTATTCCTCTATTTTGCCAGTATTCTGAGAAAAAAAAAAATGCAGTGAAGGAAGACACCAGTTCTTAAGTGAATAATCCCTTTTGTAAAGCATAATAAATATGCAGCTAATAGCAAATGGGGGGAGGGGAACTAAATTTACTTTCTTCTTCTCGAAACAAGAAAAATACTCTCACTCAAAACAAGATTAGTATCCTCATTAAAATCTTATGTTGAATATGTTGCATTTTTAAGAGAAGCAAATAGAAAGCTAGGGGATTTCCCCAGCAAGTATTTTGTACTGGTCTCCCAAAATCTATCAGGGTAGCATTTAAGAGGTGATTTCATTGCAGTCTGAATTTCACTGAAACTTCTTTGCCTGAAATTCAATTGTGTAGTTCCTCAGATGTGATCAGACTAGGGGATGTTAACTTACTCTAAATTTAATTAATGGGAGACTGGAATGTAAACCAGAATACCAATTTATTCATTTGCAATAAGAATTATTGCTTTATTCTGACCAGAATGTATACATTGCCATGATCAAAATAAGCTTTCTTTATGGCAGAATTACATGAAAACTAAAATAGAAATTTGCTTGTGATCCAAGGAACCAGCATTAAGAATGTGAATGATTCTAGACAGCTTCTGAAAGACACAAACTTGCCAGATAGTATTACTCCTGGTCATTGACAAAATATTCTATGTCTAGGCACATAGACAATTTTTTTTCCTATTCGTTGTTTTCCAAGACCCTATGATGAAAAACGAACCTTTATTCAAATATACTTATGAAGTTTATTTGACCCTGGGTCAGTCTATACTGGGAGAAGGCGATGGCGCCCCACTCCGGCACCCCACTCTTGCCTGGAGAATCCTGTGGATGGAGGAGCCTGGTAGGCTACAGTCCATGGAGTCTCTGAGAGTCAGACACGACTGATGAGAAGCTTCAAGCATGCCAAAGAGAGTACTTTTAGACCAAAGCAGTAGTTTGAATTGTTGAAAAGATACTAGATTTGGCAAGAGAGCAAGATGAGGTTTAATTCTCTGCAAGAAGCAATATTTCTGCAAGATATTAACAGTTGTCTTTTATTCATAAGGTTTCAGAGTCAGAATCATGGAAAGCCTGCTTAAACCACAGCTACCCATGATTTTGTGTGTGGGTGTGTGTCTGTAACTCGCTAATCAAAGGCGAAGTATTGTCACATAATATGTGAACTACTTGACCATCTTTCATGTAGAGCATCCACTAACAGTCAATAGAACTAAGGTTTGGGAGATGCAGCTAAGAGCAGATATTCAAATATAAAAATCAGTTTGCAGTACTATGTAAACAGCATTGGATCTTCTTTATCACTGTTCTCCCATCTGGGAAAATTATGGAAAGTTGATTGGAGGAGCTCTCACTAGGTGACTTGTAATTATCCTCATCACCATCATGAGGAGGAAGAGGGGGAAGAATTAGTTATCAAGGGGAAGTCATAAGTCAGATAGTGGTATTTCTTCAAGTATGACATCTAGATTACCTAAATCAAAATCTTCTTGGCTATTTTACAAAAAGATGTAAATTCCCAAGTTCCCCTGAAGACCACTGAATTAGAATATCTAGAGATGGACACAGAAATGTGGATTTTAAGTGGAAGCACCATGAAATCTGTATGCACATTTCAGTTTGAATATCTATTTAAGTTAGGGAAAAAGACATTTAGTCCCAAAACATCTTATGAGATTTGATAGACCAACTGGCCTCTACTAAGCCATTGGATTAAGCCCATGTCTTTAGTTAAAAAAAGAAAAATAAACTTTTGCAAAGATTTTATAAGTGCCAATATATAGTAGTTTCTCCAGTATCCCTCTAATTCTGTCAGTCATATTATATCTAAATAAGACAGGGAAGGCTTAATTGCATAATGATACACCCTAAAATCTTAAACTAGGGACATTGTATAAATATACCAAAAATAAATATATATATATACATTCATATTTCTTCCTATTTTCTATTTGCATAATTCACAAGAGAACTATAAGGACCTCAAAGTTTCAAACTTGATTATTTGAGAATAAAACAGGACACAAATGAATTTCTAGCCATTAAAGGATAAACTAGGAAAAAATGAAGCATTGTCCAATTTAAATATTTTATTTCAGTATTTACTTCAACCAAACAGGTTTTACACCTCCTAGTATTAATATAAAGTTCTGTAACCTCATATCTCTATAGACATAACTTCATATGCATGTGTCTCAGAAACAAGTATGTCCTTTACCATTCCCTTCACTCCTTCAAATATCTACAGACATTAAAATATTACAAATGTTTCAACCTATGAGATCTTTTTGTTTTGTACTCAGAAATTTTGTGTTTTTTTCCAGTGATGGGTATTTATAAAAAATATAGCTAGATCTGACTATATCTATTTTCTATCTCTTTCCAACCCCTTAACCGATTATTATTAGTTTTTAAAATATCATTGAAATAAATTGTCTGAAATAAATGTTCTTCTATAGTTCTCCACACTAAAAGAAAAAAATAGCACGTTTGAGAAATATTAGTTAAACTTTACATTTTAAACTGATATATAGATGACTTACAATATTGTATTATTATCAAGTGTGCAACACAGTGACTCCATATTTTTAAACACTACAAAATAATCACTATTATGAATCTAGTTACCATCTATCACAATACAAAGGTTCTATAATACAGGTTGGCCGTATCCCACGTGTTCTACATTAAATCCCATGACTTCCTTGTTTTATAACTGGGGGGTTGTACTTCTAAACCGCCTTCACCTATTTTGCCCATCTTCCTACCTCTCTCCTCTCTGGCAGCCACTACTTTATTCTCTGCATCTGTGTATCTGTTGCTGTTTTATGTTTTCTGATTTGTTTTGTTCTAAAAAAGTGAACTCAAACAGCATTAGTATTTCACATTCTGAGTTGTTCCAATTAGAATAATACCATCTAGGTCCTACCATGTTGAGATATATTGCAAGATGTCTTTTTCTAATAGATAGGTAATATTCCATTACATATAATGAAATACGTAACTGTATCACATTCTTGATCCATTCATCTACTGATGGGCCCTCACACTGATTCCGTATTTTGGCTATTGTAAATATTACTGTGATGAGCTTTGGGGTGCATATATCTTTTGAAATTAATATTTCTTCTTTCTTCGGGTAATGACATGGAAGTGGAATGCTGAATCAAACGGTAGTTCTACCTACAGTTTTTGATGAATCTTCGTATAGTTTACCTAGGAGTTATACCACTTTACACTCCTACCAACAGTGTTGGCAGCCTCTGTTTCCTCCACAACTTCTCAGGCATTTATTATTTGTAGATATTTTCACAATGGTCCTTCTCACTAGCGGGAGGTGACATTTCCTTGTAGCACCATTACAGTCCAGTTTTGGGACCCAAGGGTGCAAGGGCAACAGGGATGTGACATCAGACCAAACCACAAGGCAGGATGAGAATATGATAGTCATTGCTTCTAATTTGCTATTTATGTATTAATTTCATTTTGATTTTCTGTTGGGATATAGTTGATCAACAATGCTCTGTTTGTTTTAGGTATACAGCAACATGATTCACTGATACATGTTTTTGGTGGGTTTTTACAAATAGAGGATATTGCATTGTTGAGTACACATAAGAGAAGACTACACATGGACAACACCAGATGGTCAATCCTGAAATCATATTGATTATATTTGCACCCAAAGATAGAGAAGCTCTATACAATCAGCAAAAACAAGAACAGGAGCTGACTGTGGCTCAGATCATGAACTCCTTATTGCCAAATACAGACTTAAATAGAAGAAACAAGAGAAAACCACTAGAACATTCAGGTATGAACTAAGTAAATTCCCTTATGATTATATAGTGGAAGTGACAAAAAGATTCAGGGAATTCAATCTGATGGACAGAATGCCTAAAGAACTATGGATGGAGGTTTGTGACATTGTACAAGAGGCAGTGATTAAGACCATTCCCACAAAAAAGAAATGCAAAAAGGCAAAGATGGTTGTCAAGGAGGCTTTACAAATAGCTGAGAAAAGAAGAGAAGCCAAAGGCAAAGGGGAAAAGGAAAAATATACCCATTTGAATGCAGAGTTCCAAAGACTAGCACAGAGGGATAAGAAAGCCTTCCTCAGTGATCAATACAAAGAAATGGAGGAAAGCAATAAATGGGAAATACTAGAGATCTCTTCAAGAAAATTAGAGATATCAAGGAAACATTTCATGCAAAGATGGGCACAATAAAGGACAGAAATGGTGTGGACCTAACAGAAGCAGAAGATATTCTGAAAGAGATGGAAATACCAGATCACCTGACCTGCATTCTGAGAAATCTGTATGCAGGTCAAGAAGAAACAGTTAGAACTGGACATGGAACAACAGACTGGTTTCAAATAGGAAAAGGAATACATAAAGGCTGTATATTGCCACCCTGCTTATTTAGCTTATATGAAGAATACATCATGAGAAATGCTGGGCTGGATGAAGCACAAGCTGGACTCGAGACTGCTTGGAGAAATCAATAACCTCAGATATGCAGATGACACCACCCTTATGGCAGAAAGTGAAGAAGAACTAAAGAGCCTCTTGATGAAATTGACAGAGGAGAGTGAAAAGGCTGGCTTCAAACTCAACATTCAGAAAACTAAGATCATGGCATCTGGTCCCATCACTTCATGGCAAATAGATGGGGAAACAATGGAAACAGTGACAGATTTTATTTTGGAGGGCTCCAAAATCACTGCAGATGGTGACTGCTGCCCTAAAATTAAAAGATGCTTGCTTCTTGGAAGAAAAGCTGTGGCCAACCTAGACAGCATACTAAAAAGCAGAGACATTACTTTGCCAACAAAGGTCCATCTAGTCAAAGCTATAGTTTTTCCAGTAGTCATGTATGAATGTAACAGTTGGACTATAAAGAAAACTGAGCACCAAAGAATTGATGCTTTTGAACTGTGGCATTGGGGAAGACTCTAGAGAGTCCCTTGGACTGCAAGGAGATCCAACCAGTCCATCCTAAAGGAGATCAGTCCTGAATGTTCATTGGAAGGACTGATGTTGAAGCTGAAACTCCAATACTTTGGCCACCTGATATGAAGAACTGACTCATTAGAAAATGCCCTGATGCTGGGAAAGACTGAAGGCAGGAGGATAAGGGGGTGGGGGGAGACAGAGGATGGGATGGTTGGATGACATCACCAAATCAAAGGACATGAATTTGAGCAAGCTCTGGGAGTTGGTGATGGACAGGGAAGCCTGGTGTGCTGCAGTCCATGAGGTCACAGAGTCGGACACGACTGAGCGCTGAACTGAACTGACAGTGTTGAGTAGAGTACCTTCTCTAGACCAAGATTGCTAATTATGTTTTTTATATATACACATGCAAATACATATATAGAAATACCAATTGATATATATCAATTATGTTTTATGTTTATACATACACATATGTGTGTGTGTGTGTGTGTATATATATATATATATCCCAAGCTTCTATTTATCCCTCATTCTACCTTCCCCCTTTGTTAACCATTAGTTTAATTCTATGTCTTAGAGTGTTTTTCTGTTTTTTTTATCAGTTCATTGGTATCAATTTTTGGATTCCAGCAACAGGTGATAACATATGCTGTTTACATTTTTCTTCTCACTGACTGCATTTACTTTGATCCTCACTTCGACCCTGAATGTCACAGAAATTGGCATTATTCCTATTTTCTTTTAGCTGAGTAGTATTTCAAAGTACATATGGAACACAACATCTTTATCCAAAATACAGAGGATGGACATTTTGTTGCTTTCATGTCTTGGAGATTGTAAACAGTGCTGCAATGAACATATGGGAGGATCTGTCTTTTCTATGTAGGATTTGCCCATAGACACAGCAGAGTGTAAGATTGCCCAATCATAGGGTAGATCTATTTGTAGATTTAAAGGACCCTTTCTTCTGGTTTTTTTAAAATATACATATATATTTTTAAATCTTTAATTAATTAATTTTTACAGGTATATATGAACTCCCTTCATTACCAATTTATATTTGAACCCATTTATATATTCCGCCAATATATCTGTAATTCTTGCAGGGATTGTTTGTAGACATTTTGAGGATGTCCCTTCTGTCTGAGGCAAAGTGAGACTGGTGGTGCTTTTGATTTGCATTTCCCTAATCGATATTAATATGGAGCATCTTTTCCTCTCCTTTTTCCCTTTCAACAGTGCAAGGAAAATTTACCACTAGAAATGAACATCTTGACGCTTGCCCAGTATTAAATTTGATTTCCATTACCTATTTCAAGACATTGATTGAGGGCAGCTGTCATTGACAGCCTCTTAATCCTCATTGACTCCTACAGGCCCCTGAAAGTGAAAGTATGAAAGTCTCAGTCCTGTCTGACTACATGCAACCCGATGGACCGTAGCCTGCCGGGCTCTGTCCAAGGGGATTCTCCAGGCAAGAATACTGGAGTGGATAGGGCCAGTTTTTAAGTTGTTGTTCCAGAAAACGATCACAAGGCGGCAGCATTTCTACACACGCACACGCACACGCACACGCACACGCACACGCACGCACACACACGCACATCTGGCTTGTAAATTAGAGGATACACCCAAGGGCTGGTATTTCGATCCTTCATCTTCCTTCCTCTGCTGCCCAGAATAATCCCACTCCCCTCAAACCGCTCAGCTGTGAATGCGGTCCTTTGTACTGCCAGGACTGGGAGGAAGCTGGCTGGAAGGTGGGAACCCCACCGCTAGGAGACATGGAAACCGGGTAACTTTTCAAAGCGCCTCCAGCCCAGAAAGTCGAGCAATTTTGGAGTGCGCTAACCTTGCTTTAGGTGAAGCTGGGCCTGCGTCGATTTGGATATTGTGGTTTCATCTCGAGGTGAGCAGGCAGTGCAGGTCCAAGGAGGGGCTTCTTCACTCGCACATCCTTGCCAGCTTCCTTGGCCCGATTCCACCCAGCCTTGGGATCAAGGCTGCTCAGGCCCCATGGATGTGACACCCGCCTAGCTCCCAGAGGCTTTAGCTGAATATTGCAACATTGCTTTTGCAGGTTTATTTTCTTCTTTTAATTTTACTTGTTGATTTATTTTTGGTCCTGCTGCACCTTCCTTGCTGTGCAGGTTAGTCTCTCGTTGCAGAGAGCAGGGCTATGCCCAGGCTTCTCCTCGCGGGGGCTTCTCTTCCGCGGAGCAGCGGCTCCAGGGTGAGGGCTCAGTTTCTCAGCAGCTTGGCTGGGTAGTTGTGTTTCAGACTCTAGAGCACACGCTCTGTAGTTGTGGTGCCTGGGCTTGGTTGCTTTTGGGCAGGTAGACGTATTTCAGATCAGAATGGGAAAAGAGTCTCCTGCTTTGGCTTGAAGATTCTTTACCTCTGAGCCACCAGGGTAGCCCTTCTTTTTCATTTTTTTCTTCTATTAAATTCATTTTTTCCCCTTTAATTGAGGAGAAAGGATTTACAATATAGTGTTGCTTTTAGGTGTAGAACAGCCTGACTCAGTGATATATATGCACCTGTCTATTCTTTTTGATTTTTTTTCCAATAGAAGTTATTACAGACAGTTGAGTACAGTACCCTGTCCATCGAGTAGGTGCATGTTTATCATCTAAGTGATACATATACATTGGTGTGTACAAGTCAGTTGGAAGCTTCTAAAATATCCCTCCTTTTGGACTTTTTCCTTTGGTAACTTTAAGTTTGACTTTTGCGACTGACTGTGAATCTGTTTCAGAAGTTATTTCATTCGGTGTTTAATATCCTACTGATATCACCTGTAAGTGATACCATATGCTCATTGTCTTTCTCCATCCAACTGAATTACTAGTTATGATCATGTTTCGATGCATCCATGTTGAAGCAGCTGGCAGCATTTCCTCATTTTCTTAGCTGAGTAATATTCCATTGTACATGTGGAACACAATTCTCCATTCCACACTGGATGGATATTTTGGTTGCTTCCATATATTGCATGTTCTAAACAGTGCTGCATTGAACATGTTGCTGGATGTGTCTTTTTGAGGTACGGTTTTCTCCAGATATACAGCCAGGTGTGTGATTTCTCAATCATCGAGTAGCTCTATGTGTAATTTCACAAGGACCCTTTGTGATCATTACCAGTTTACACTTCCACTGACAGTGCAGGAGACTTCTGTTTTCTCTCCACTCTCTCCTGCAGGGAGTGTTTTTAGACTTTTGAGGATGTCCCTACAAACTGGTTCAAGGTTAGTCTCACGGGACTTTTGACTTGCTTTTCCCTAAGCCTCACTAATAAGGAGCATTGTTCCTCTTCTTTTTCACTTAAAACAGTGCCACAAAAATTTACCACGTGAAATGACCCTTGTGTGGTCAACTCTGCTTTAAATTTGTTTTCCATTATCTATTTTGGACTCTTCTGTTGACTATGAGGGGCACTTAAATTCTTCTAATGGATTCTTGCCCACAGTAGTAGACATATGGTCATCTGAATTAAATTCGCCCATTCCCGTCCAGGGAAGGGACTTCCCTGGTGGCTCAGACAGTAAAGAATATGCCTGCAATGCCAGAGACCTGGGTTGAGAAGATCCTCTGGAGAAGGGAATGGCTACCTACTCCAGTATTCATGCCTGGAGAATCCCATGGGCAGAAGAGCCTGGTGGGCTATTGTCCATTGGGTCACAAAGAATCAGACATGACTGAGTGACTAATGCTTTCACTTCATTTTCTTTTATTCCTGTCCATGTTAATTCACTGATTCCTAAAATGTCCATCTTCACTCTTGCCATCTCCTCCTTGACCACATCTTTTTTACCTTGATTCATGGGCCTAACATTCCAGGTTCCTATGCAGTATTATTCTCAACAAAATTGGACTTTACTTTCACCACCAGACACATCCACAGCTGAGTGTCCCTTCCACTTTGGCTCCACCTCTTCATTCTTTCTGGGGCTATTTCTCCACTCTTCCTCAGTAGCATATTGGATAATGAACAGCACATGAACCAAGAACTTCCAGATGTATAAGGTGGATTTAGAAAAGACAGAGGAACCAGGGATCAAACTGCCAACATCTGTTGGATCACAGGGAAAGCAAGGGAATTTCAGAAAAACCATCTATTTCTGCCTCATTGACTACACTAAAGCCTTTGATTGTGTGGATCACAACAAGCTGTGGAAAATACTTCAGTTCAATTCAGTTCAGTTCAGTCACTCATTCACTCATTGCTTAAAGAGATGGGAATACCAGCCTACCTTACCTATCTCCTGAGAAACCTGTATGCAGTTCAAGAAGTAACAGTTAGAACCAGGCATGAAACAATGGACTGGTTCCAAATTGGGAAAGGAGTAAGACAAGACTATATATTGTCTCCTTGCTTATTTAACTTGTCTAAAGAATACATCAAGAAAAATGCCAGGCTGGATGAATCACAAGCTGGAATCAAGATAACCGGGAGAAATATCAATAACCTCATATATACAGATGATACCTAATGGTAGAAAGTGAAGAGGAACTAAATAGACTCTTGATGAGGGTGAAAGAAGAAAATGAAAAGATGGCTTAATCTCAGTATTTAAGAAACTAAGGTCATGGCATCTAGTCCCATCACTTCATGGCAATGGAAGGGAAAAAGTGGAAACAGTGACAGATTTTAGTTTCTTGGGCTCCAAAATCATGGTAGTCAGTGACTGCTGCCATGAAATTAAAAGATGCTTGCTCCTTGGAAGAAAAGCTATGACAAACCTAGACATCATCTTAAAAAGCAGAGATATCACTTTGACAACAAAGGTCCCTAAAGTCAAAGCTATGGTTTTTCCAGTAGTCATGTGCAGATGTGAGAGTTGGACTATAAAGAAAGCTGAGTGCCAAAGAACTGATGCTTTCAAATTGTGGTGTTGGAGAAGACTCTTGAGAGTGCCTTGGAGAGAAAGGAGATTGAACCAGTCAATCCTAAAGGATATCAACCCTGAATACTCACTGGGAGGACTGATGCTGAAACTAAAGGTACAATAATTTGGTCACCTGATTTGGAGAGCCACCTCATTTGAAAAATCCCTGATATTGGAAAAGATTGAGGGCAGGAGAACAAGAGAGCAACAAAGGGTGAGATGTTTGGATGGCATCACTGACTCAGTGGACATGACTTTGCGCACTGAAGGACAGGGCAGCCTCGTATGCTGCAGTCCACTGGGCTGCAAAGAGCTGGACCTGACTCGGGGACTGAACAACAACAATGTGCTAAGTCGCTTCAGTCGTGTCCGACTCTGTGTGACCCCACAGGCAGCAGCCCACCAGGCTCCTCTGTCCCTGGGATTCTCCAGGCAAGAACACTGGAGTGGGCTGCCATTTCCTTCTCCAATGCATGAAAGTGAAAGTGAAGTAGCTCAGTCGTGTCCGACTCTTAGCAGCTCCATGGACTATAGCCTACCAGGTTCCTCCATCCTTGGGATTCTCCAGACAAGAACACTGGAGTGGGCTGCCATTTCCTTCTCCAATGCATGAAAGTGAAAGTGAAGTAGCTCAGTCGTGTCCGACTCTTAGCAGCTCCATGGACTATAGCCTACCAGGTTCCTCCATCCTTGGGATTCTCCAGACAAGAACACTGGAGTGGGCTGCCATTTCCTTCTCCAATGCACAAAAGTGAAAGTGAAGTAGCTCAGTCGTGTCCGACTCTTAGCAACTCCATGGACTATAGCCTACCAGCCTCCTCCATCCGTGGGATTCTCCAGGCAAGAGTTCTGGAGTGGGTTGCCATTGCCTTCTCCAGTAGACAAAAAGCTCAAATTTATGGCCAGGGTCAGAGCAGGCATTATTAATTGGCCCGGTGAGGGGATCCCATCTAGTAATATCACAGTGACCTGAATAAACAACCTATTTCGGAACATTGCCTGAGGGCAGCTGTCATTGACTGTCTCACAGGCCTCTTGACTCTGAAGGGCTCCTAAGAACCAAGTTTGAAATTGTAGTTCTGGGAAATGGCCACGAGGCAGCAGCATTTCTTCATTCCCCACTCTGGTTACAGGGACAACAGGAGCCTTCCTGAAAGTCCTGTGTCCTGGGTTGTAAATTAAAGTGGAATGTGCCAGGAGACATGCAAGGGCCGGTGTTTCATTACTTCTCACTTTGTCTTCTTGCACCAGAATAATTCCATAATTCTGACACCCTTAAACAGCTCGGCTGTGGGTGCTGTTGTTTGTAGTGCAGGTACTGCAGGAAAGCTGGGTGGAGGTAGGAACCCCACGGCCAGGAGATGAGGAGATCAAGTGACTTTTCCAACCTCTCCGACCCTGGTTCAGTTCAGTTCACTCGCTCAGTCGTGTCCAACTCTTCGCAACCCCATGAACTGCAGCACGCCAGGCCTCCCTGTCCATCACCAATTCCCAGAGTTCACCCAAACTCATGTCCATTGAGTCGGTGATGCCATCCAACCATCTCATCCTCTGTCATCCCCTACTCCTCCTGCCCTCAATCTTTCCCAGCATGAGGATCTTTTCAAATGAGTCAGCTCTTCACATCAGGTGGCCAAAGTATTGGAGTTTCAGCTTCAGCATCAGTCCTTCCAATGAACACCCAGGACTGATCTCCTTTAGGATGGACTGGTTGGACCTCCTTGCAGTCCAAGGGACTCTCAAGAGTCTTATCCAACACCACAGTTCAGAAGCATCAATTCTTCGGCGCTTAGCTTTCTTTATAGTCCAACTCTCACATCCATACATGACTACTGGAAAAATCATAGCCTTGATTAAATGGATCTTTGCTGACAAAGTAATATCTCTGCTTTTTAATATGCTGTCTAGGTTGGTCATAACTTTCCTTCCAAGGAGTAAGCATCTTTTAATTTCATGGCTGCAATCACCATCTGCAGTGATTTTGGAGCTCAAAAAATAAAGTCAGCCACTGTTTCCACTGTTTCCCCATCTATTTTCCATGAAGTGATGGG
>SJYX01011209.1:167504-183256 GCA_006410675.1 Oreotragus oreotragus
TTGCTGCTCTGGCTTTTCTCCTTTTGCAGAGAGGGTGAGCTCCTTTTTAGCTGCAGTATCTGGTCTCCTCACTGGGGCGGCTTCTCTTATTGTGAGGTATGGGCTCTAGGATCCAGGGACTTCAGTTGTTGCTGGGGCCGTGTGCTGCATAGTTGTGGCTCCTGGCTCTCAAGCAACAGCACAGTTGTTGTGGCTTAAGGGCTTACTTACTCCTAGGCATGTGCGAACATTTTGGTTACAGGGGAGACCCATTGGTAGGGGCATTCTCTACTGCTTACTCACCAAGAAAGTCCCTCTTTTTCAGGTTTTTGTTTGTTTGTTTGCTTTTATTTAATTTTTTTTTCTTGGATTGAGGTGGAAAGGGTTGACAATATTGTGTTGGTTTGACAATACAATATTTTATAAGGTGTACAGCAGTCTGACTCTGTGAATCATTTGCATCTAGTTATTCTTTTTCAAATTTATTTCAAATTGAGGATTTTTACAGATAGTTGAATACAGTGCCCTGTCCATACATTAGGTGTTTGCTGATGAGCTATGGGATACATATACATTGGTGTCTATGTGTCAGTCCAAAACTTCCAAAATATACCTCCTTTGACCTTTTTCCTTTGTTAAGTATAAGCTAGATTTCTGTGACTCTAAGTCTGTTTCAGAAGTTATTTCATTCCTATTGATGCTTAAATTCCACCAATGAGTGATATCCTATGCTTGTTGTCTTTCTGTCTGACTGACGTACTAAATGTGATCATGTTTAGGTGCATGCATGCTTCAACAACTGGGAGTATTTGCTCACTTTTTTAGCTGAGTATTATTGCATAGTGGGGCTTTCCTGATGGCTCAACAATAAACATTCTGCTTGCCAATCAAGAGACTCAGGTCCAAGCCCCGGGAAAGGACTATTTCCTGGAGAAGGGAATGGCTACCACTCCAGTATTCTTTCCTAGAGAATCCCATGGACAGGAACCTGGCAGGGTACGGTCAATGGGATCTCAAAGAGTTGGACACAACTCTGGACACAAGCGACTGAGCATCATGCACACATTTTTCCATTACTGGCATGCAACACAACTTCTTTCTTCATTCCACAACAGTTGCATATCTTCATTGCTTCCATATGTTGGGGGGGGTCCTAAACAGTGCTGCATTAGACCCTGAGTGGGATGTGTCTTTTCATGTCCCACAGAGGTACAGCCAGGTGTGGGACTGCCCAAGCGTATGGTAGCTTTATTTATACTTTTCCACGGATCCTTTTTTCTGGCTTCACAGTGATCATTACCAATTTAGCCCTCCACCAGCAGTGCAGGAGACTTCTGTTTTCTCTGCATTCTCTCCCTCAGGGATTGCTTGTAGACTTTTTGAGGAAGTCCCTTCTGACTGNGGATCCTTTTTTCTGGCTTCACAGTGATCATTACCAATTTAGCCCTCCACCAGCAGTGCAGGAGACTTCTGTTTTCTCTGCATTCTCTCCCTCAGGGATTGCTTGTAGACTTTTTGAGGAAGTCCCTTCTGACTGGTGCAAGATGAGTCTGGTGGTGCTTTCATTCACTTTTCCCCAGTCATCACTAATAAGGAGCATCGGTTCCTCTCCTTTTCTTAAACGGTGCAATGAAAATTTACCAGGTGAAATGGACTTCTAATCCACGACTCTATTTTAATTTTGTTTTCCATTATCTATTTCGGGACATTGCTTGATCGACAGCCTTTTCAGGCCTGAAGGGTCCCTAAGGACCAGGTTTGGAAGTTGTAGTTCATCAAAATGGCCACAAGGCGGCAGCATTTCTTCATGCCCCACTCTGCTTCCAGGGCCAACAGGAGCCTGCCTGAAAGTCCTGTGTCCTGGGTTGTAAATTAGAGTGGAATGTGCTAGGAGACACCCTCAGCGGCTTGTGTTATCTTGCTCCTCGCTTCATATTCTTGCCCCAGAATAATCCTGGAGCCCTCAAACAGCTTGGCTGTGGGTGCTGTTGTTTGTAGTGCGAGGACTAGGAGGAAGCTGTCTAGAGGTGGGAATCCCATCACCAGGAGACAAGGAGACCAGGTGAATTCGAAAGCCTCTTCCACCTCAAGCAGTTTTGGGGTGCAGTAAGCTTGGTTTCGCTGAAGGTGGACCTGAGTTGATCCCTCATCCCGAGGGGACAGGCACTGCTGGTTCAAGGAGGTGCCCCTTTGCTGGCACATCCTCGCCAGCCTCCTTGGGCCCGTTCCCGTCCAGCCCTGAGACCAGGGTTTCTCAATCTCCATGGACGTGACACCAGCCCAGCTCCCAGTGGCCCGAGGGGAATATCCGGAACATTTCCATTTGAGTGTTCTCTTCTTCTGAAAGTATGGTTACTATGTCTTTATTTTTGGCTCTGCTGGCTCTTCACTGCTGCCTGGACTTGTCTGTAGGTGCAGAGACCGAGGGCTCCTTTCTGGCTGCGGCGTTCAGGCTGCTCACTGTGGCGGCTTTGCTTACGTGGGCTGCGTGCTCTAGGGTGGGGGAGGGGCTTCAGTGATTGAGCCTCGTGGGCTACGGAGTTTCGGCTCGAGGGTTCCAGAGCACAGGCTCATTAGCTGTGACCCAACAGCTTAATTGCTCCTCTGCATGTTGGGTCATCCCAGATGGGGGATGCAACCCATGTTTCCCGCATTGTCAGACTGATTCTTACCACTGAGACACTGGGGAAGCCCCTCATTTGCAGTATTTTCTCTTATTTGAATTCAGTTTATCTTTTTACTTCCATTGATGAGGAAAAGATTTACAATATTGTTTTGGTTTTTGGTGTAGAGGAGTCTGATTCATTGGTAACTGTGAACTTGTCTGTTCTTCTCAAATTTTTTTCTGATAGATTTTATTAGACAGTTGATTACAGTACCCTGTCCATATAGTAGGTGTTTGCTGAATATCTCTGTGAGACATGTACATCGGTGTCTACTTGGCAATTTGAAGTTTCCAAAATATCCCAACTTTTGACCTTTTTCCTTTGGTAATTATAATCTTGATTTCTATAAGATCATCTTTAGCTGCATCCATGTTGCATCAACTGGCAGTATTTCCTCATTTTATTTTTTACCTGAGTAATATTCCATTGTATGTGTAGAATACTACTGTCTCCATTCCACATTGAATGGATATTTTCATTGCTTCCATATGCTGTGTATTCCAAACAGTCCTTCATTGAACAGCGGGCTGGATGTGTTTTTTCAATGTCTGATTTCAAGAGAGACACAGTCAGGTGTGGGATTGCCTGATCATGGGGTAGCTCCATTTGGGACCCTTTGTGGTCCCAAATCTTGATCCTTTATCTTGATCCTTACCATTTTACACTTCCCCAGCAGTGCTGGGCTTCTTGGTGGCTCAGCTGGTAAAGAATCCACTTGCAATGAGGGAGATCTGGGTTTGATCCCTGGGTTGGGAAGATCCCCTGGAAAAGGGAATGGCTACCCACTCCAGTATTCTGGCCTGGAGAATTCCATGGACTGTATAGTCCATGGGGTTGCAAAGAGTTGGACATGACCGAGTGACTTTCACTTCCCTTTCACTTTTTTTCAACAGTGCAGGAAAGTTGTGTTTTCTCTGACATCTCTTCTGCAGGGATTTTTTGGAAATTCTTTAAGGATGTCCATGCACACTGGTCTTAGGTGAGTATAGTGATATTCATTTGCTTTTCCCCAGTCTTACTATGGAGCATCTGCTCCTCTCCTTTTTCCCTCTCAACAGAGTGACCAAAATTTACCATATGAGACAAACCTCTAGTAGTCGGCTCTGTTTTAAATTTCTTTTCCATTACCTGTTTGGGGACATTGCTTGAGGGCGACTTCATTAATAGCCTCGCAGGCCTCTTGACTCAAGGGCCTCTAAGGGCCAGATTTGAAGTTGTAGCGCCAGAAAACGGCCACGAGGCGGCAGCATTTCCTCGTGCCCCACAGTGGGTTACAGGGGCAACAGGAGCCTCCCTGAAAGCCCTGTGCCTTAAGTTGTAAATTGGAGTGGACAGTGCCAGAAGACACACCGAAGGCCTTGTGTCTCGTTACTTCGTGCTTTGTCTTCTTGCCCCATAATTATCCCCCCACCCTCACATGGCTCGCTGTGGGTACTGTTGTTTGTAGTGCCAGGACTGGGAGGATGCTGGCTGGCGGTAGGACCCCCACCCTTAGGAGACAAGGAGACGAGGTGACTTTTCAAACCTCTTCCACCCCGTGGGTTGAGCAATTCTGGGGTGTAGGAGATTTGGTTTCACTGAAGCTGGGCCTGTGTCGATCTGGATATTGTGGTTTCATTTCAAGGGCAGCAGGCAGTACAGGTCCAAGGAGGGGCTCGTCTGCTGGCACACTGTCTGCAGGCCCTTTGGCCCCTCACTCGTCCAGTCTTAGGACCAGGCCTGCTCAGTATCCATGCATGTAACAACAGCCCAGCTCCCAGAGGCCTTAGCTGGACGTTGGAAACATTTCTTTTTTCAGTTTTATTTTCTCTTTTTATTTGTCGATTTGTTTTTTGGTTCTGCCGCATCTTCCTTGCTGTGCAGGTTATTCTCTCAATGCAGAGCGTAGGGGCTATTTTCAGCGGAGACTCCTCACTGCCCTGGCCTCTCTTACTGCGGAGCAGGGGCGCTGGGCTGCAGGGGCTTCAGGGTCACAAAGGGTTGGCCACGTAGTTATGGTTTCAGGCTCCAGGGCATAGGCTCAGTAGGTGCATGGGCTTGATTGCTCCTGCGCAGGTAGCATCGTTTTGGATCACGGATGGGACAGGTGTCTCCCGCATTGGCTTGGGGATTCTTTACCACAAAGCCGTCAGGGAAGCCCCCCTTTTTCAGTTTTCTTTTTCTATTTTTATATGAATTGTTTTCTTCAATTGAGGAGAAAGGATTTACAATGTGTTGCTTTTCGGTGGAGAGCAGCCTGACTCAGTGATACATATGCACCTGTTTATACTTTTCCAAATTTTTTTCCAATAGAGGTGATTACAGACAGTTGAGTACAGTGCCCTGACCATACAGTAGGTGTGTATTTATTACCTAAGTGATACATATGCATTAGGGTGTATGTTCCAGTCAGAAGCTTCTATAATATCCCTCCTTTTGAACTGTTTTTCCTTTGGTAACTTTAAGCTTTGACCTCTGTGACCGAGTCTGTTTCAGAAGTTAATTCATTCTGTGGATGTTTATATTCCACCCGTACGTGATATCGTATGCTCATTGTCTCTCTCTGTCCGACTGACGTACTAGTTATGACCTTTAAGTGCATCCGTGGTGCAGCAACTGGCAGTATCTCATTTTTTCCACTGAGTTATATTCCATTGTACATGCGGAACACAGCTAGTTTCTTCATTCCACATTGGATGGATATTTTCGTTGCTTTCATATGTGGGGCTTTCTAAACGGTGCTGCACTGAACACGGGGCTGGATGTGCCTGTTGGACGTATGGTTTCTCCAGATATGCACCTAGGTGTTGGATTGCCTGATCACAGGGTAGCTCTGTTTCTAGTTTTACAGGGATCCTTTCTTCTGGTCTTTATACTGATCATTACCAATTTACACCTCCACCAACAGTGCAGGAGACTTCTGTTTTCTCTCTGCTCTCTCCTTCAGGGAGTGTTTGTAGACTTTTTGAGGAAGTCTTTTCTGACTGGTGTGAGCTGAGTCTGTGCTGGTTTGATTTTCTTTTCACCAATCATTACTAATAAAGAGCATCCTCTCCTCTCCTTTTTTTCCCATTAAACTGTGATGAAAATTTACCGTTTGAAATGGACCTCTTGCAGTTGGCTCTGTTTTAAATAAGTTATCCATTATCTACTCTGGACATTGCTTGAGGACAGCTTTAGTGACAGCCTCGCAGGCCTCTTGACTCTGAGGGGCCCCTAAGGGCCAGGTTGGAGGTTGTAGTTCTGGATAATGGCCACAAGGCGGCAGCATTTCCGAATCCCCCCCCTCTGGTTACAGTGGCAACAGGCGTCTTCCTGAAGGGCCTGTGTCCTGGATTGTAAATTAGAGTGGACTGTGCCAGGAGTTACACCTAAGGGCTTGTGTTCTGTTACTTCGCCTCACTTTGTCTTCTTGCCCCAGAATAATTCCGACGCCCTCAAACGGTTTAGCCATGGGTGCTGTTGTTTTTAGTGCCAGGACTGGGAGAAAGCTGGCTGGAGGAACCCCATGGACAGGAGACGAGGAAATGAGGTGACTTTCCAAACCTGTCTCACCCCGGGGTTTGAGCCATTCTAGGGCACAGTAAGCTTGGTTTAGCTGAGCCTGTACCTGCCACTGATCTAGACATTGTGCTTTTACTTGTGGGGACCACACGCTGCAGGTCCAGAGTGGGGCTCATTTGCTGGCACATCCTGGCCAGCTTCCCGGCCCTGTTCCTGTCCAGCCTTGGGACCAGGGCTGCTCAGGCTCCACAGATGTAGTACCAACCCAGAGGCTTGAGGGAAATAGTCCAAACATTTTATTTCAGCTTTATTGTCTTGTGAAGATGTTACTTACTAGTGTCTCTACTTTTGACTCTGCTGGACTTTTGTTGCTGGGTGGGCTTTCCTCTAGTTGTGGAGAACGGGTGATGGCATACTTTTTAACTGACATATTCAGGGTCCAGTCCTCTCATGGTGGTGGCTTTTCTTATTGTGCAGAATGGACTCTGGGGTCCAGGGGCCTCGGTTGTGGTGGTTGATTGGTTAGGTAGCTGTGGCTCCAGGCTCTAGAGCACAGGCCCAGTAGTGTTTCCTGGGGTCTTAGTTGCTCCTGGGTATGTGGGATCATTCATTCTGCATCAGGATCGGACCAGTGTCTCCTGCTTTGGCTCGGGGATTCTTTACCGCAGAGCTACGACGCAAGACCCTCTTTTTCAGATATTTTTTTTCCATTTTTTTTATTCCATTGAGGAGGAAAGGATCTGCAATATTGTGTTGCTTTTAGGTGTAGAGCCTCCCGATTCAGTGATACGTATGTACCTGTCTATTCTTTTACGAATTTCCTTTTTTTTTTGTTTGTTTTCTGAATGTTGAGCTTTTTTTTTTTTTACTTTATTTTACTTTACAGTACTGTATTGGATTTGGCATACATTGACATGGTGTGTACATGAACTCCCAAACATGGACCCTCCTCCCCCCTCCCACCCCACATCATTCCTCCGGATCATCCCCATGCACCAGCCCCAAGCATCCTGCATCCTGCATCAAACATAGACTGGCGATTCGTTTCTTACATAAGAGGTTATCCGTACAGTAGGTGCAGGCTGAATATCTACGTGAGACACACACATTGGTGTCTATATGTCAATAGAAAGTGTCTAAAAACTTTTTCTCCTTTTGACCTTTTTCCTTTGGTAGCTATCAGCTTGATTTCTGTGACTGTGAGTCCGTTTCAGAAGTTATTTCATTACTGTTGATGTTTAAATTCGACTTATGAATGACATAACAGTCTCATTGTTTGTGTTTGTCTGACTGAGTTACTAAGTAGGATCAGCTGCAGGTGCATCCATGTTGCAAAACAGGCAGTATTTCCTCCTTTTTTTACCTGATAATACTTCATTGTACATGTGGAACACTACCACTCTCTCCATTCCACATTGGATGGATATTTTTGTTGCTTCCATATGTTGGGGATCCAAACAATGCTGCATTGAACACGGGGCTGGATGTGTCTTTTCGATGTCCGGTTTTCAACAGAGATACAGCCAAGTGTGGGACTGCCTGATCATAGAGTAGCTCTGTTTTACAGGGGCCTTTTCTTCTAGTCTTTTTATAATTATTACCAGTTTATGCTTCCACCGACAGTGCAGGAAACTTCTGTTTTAGGGATAGTTTGTAGGCTTTTTGAGGATGTCCCTCCTGATTTGTGCAAGGTGAATCTGGTGGCGCTTTTCATTTGCTTTCACAAATCATTACTAATATGGAGCATCCACTCCTCTCCATTTTCCCCTATAAACAGTGTGACCAAAATTTACCACTTGAAATGGACCTCTAATAGTCGACCCAGGTTTAAATTTGTTTTCCTTTAACTGTTTCAGGACATTGCTTGAGGGCAACTTCACTGATAGCCTCAAAGTTTCTTGACTCTAAAGGGCCGGTAATGACCACGTTTGAAATTGCTAGAGGCTTCCCTGGTGGCTCAGATGGTAAAGAATCTGCCTCCAGTGTGGGAGACCAGGATTCAGTCCCTGGATTGGGAAGATCCCCTGTAGAAAGGAATTCAACCCACTCCAGTACTCTTGCCTAGAGAATTCTATGGACAGAGGAGCCTGGTGGGCCACAGTCCATGGGGTCACAAAGAGTCAGACAGGACTGAAATCAGTTCAGTTCAGTCACTCAGTCATGTCCGACTCTTTGAGACTCCGTGGACTGCAGCACGCCAGGCTTCCCTGTCCATCACCACCTCCCGGAGCTTGCTCAAACTCATGTCCCTTGAGTTGGCGATGCCATCCAACCATCTCATCCTCTGTAGTTCCTTTCCCCTCCTGCCCTCAGTCTTTCCCAGCATCAGGATCTTGTCCAGTGAGTTAGTTCTTCCCAAAAGGTGGCCAAAGTATCAGAGTTTCAGCTTCAGCATTAGTCCTTCAAATGAATATTCAAGACTGATTTCCTTGAGGATTGACTGGTTGGATCTCTTTGCTGTCCAAGGGACTCTCAAGAGTCTTCTCTAACACCACAGTTCAAAAGCATCAATTCTTCTGCGCTCAGCTTTCTTTACAGTCCAACTCTCACATCCATACATGACTACGGGAAACCTTTGACTAAAGGGGCCTTTCGGCAAAATAATGTCTCTGCTTTTGAATATGCTATCTAGGCTGCTCATAACTTTTCTTCCAAGGAGTAAGCGTCTTTTAATTTCATGGCTGCAATCACCATCTGCAGTGATTTTGAAGCCCCCCAAAAATAAGGTCTGTCACTGTTTCCATTGTTTCCCCATCTGTTTGCCATGAAGTGATGGGCTCAGATGCCATGATGTTAGTTTTCTGAATGTTGAGTTTTAAGGCAACTTTTTCACTCTCCTCTTTCACTTTCATCAAGAGGCTCTTTAGTTCATCTTTGCTTTCTGCCTTAAGGATGGTGTCATATGTGTATCTGAGGTTATTGATATTTCTCCCGGCAATCTTGATTCCAGCTTGTGCTTCACCCAGCCCAGGATTTTGCATGATGTAGTCTGCGTATAAGTTAAATAAGCAGGGTGACAATATGCAGCCTTGACGTACTCTTTTCCCAATTCAGGACTGAGGGACTAACACAAAGACCAGGCTTATATCTGAGGTTATTGATATTTCTCCCGGCAATCTTGATTCCAGCTTGTGCTTCACCCAGCCCAGGATTTTGCATGATGTAGTCTGCGTATAAGTTAAATAAGCAGGGTGACAATATGCAGCCTTGACGTACTCTTTTCCCAATTCAGGACTGAGGGACTAACACAAAGACCAGGCTTGTTCTAGAAAACGGCCACGCGACAGCAGCATTTCCTCCTGCCCAACTCTGTTTCCGGGGCAACAGGGATCTTCGTGAAAGTCCTGTGTCCTGGGTTGTAAATCAGAGTGGAACGTGCCAGGAGAAACACCCAAACGCTTGTGTTTTGTTTCTTCTCCTTGCCCCAGAATAATCCGGACGTCCTCACACAGCTCAGCTGTGGGGAAGCTGGCTCGAGGTGGGAAGNTAACAGAAGCAGAAGATACTAAGAAGAGATGGCAAGAATACACAGAAGAACTTTACAACAAAGGCCTTAATAACGCAGATAACCACGATGGTGTGACCACTCACCTAGAGCCAGATGTCCTGCAGTAGAGTAGCTCTGTTGGTACTTTTACAGGGACCCTTCCTTCTTATCTTCATTGTCATCCTTACCATTTATATTTCTACTGACAGTGCAGGAGACTTGTTTTCTCTTTCTTGCAGGGAGTGTTTGTAGACTTTTTGAGATTGTTCCGCATGATTGGTGAGTCTGGTAGTGCATTTGAGTTGCATTTCCCCACTCTTAACTAAGCACAGCCCAGTGGCTCAGACAGTCAAAGGTCTGCCCGCAAGGAGGGAGATCCAGATTTGATTCCTGGGTTGGAAATATCCCCTGGAGAAGGGAGTGGCAACCCACTCCGGTATTCTTGCCTGGGGAAATCCCATGGACAGAGGAGCCTGGCGGGCTACAGTCTGTGGGGTCATAAAGAGTCGGACGCCACTGAGTGACTAACACACCTGTCTCTTATACACATCTAGATGTGTATAAGAGACAGGAGTTGGACATGACCGAGTGACTTTCACTTCCCTTTCACTTTTTTTCAACAGTGCAGGAAAGTTGTGTTTTCTCTGACATCTCTTCTGCAGGGATTTTTTGGAAATTCTTTAAGGATGTCCATGCACACTGGTCTTAGGTGAGTATAGTGATATTCATTTGCTTTTCCCCAGTCTTACTATGGAGCATCTGCTCCTCTCCTTTTTCCCTCTCAACAGAGTGACCAAAATTTACCATATGAGACAAACCTCTAGTAGTCGGCTCTGTTTTAAATTTCTTTTCCATTACCTGTTTGGGGACATTGCTTGAGGGCGACTTCATTAATAGCCTCGCAGGCCTCTTGACTCAAGGGCCTCTAAGGGCCAGATTTGAAGTTGTAGCGCCAGAAAACGGCCACGAGGCGGCAGCATTTCCTCGTGCCCCACAGTGGGTTACAGGGGCAACAGGAGCCTCCCTGAAAGCCCTGTGCCTTAAGTTGTAAATTGGAGTGGACAGTGCCAGAAGACACACCGAAGGCCTTGTGTCTCGTTACTTCGTGCTTTGTCTTCTTGCCCCATAATTATCCCCCCACCCTCACATGGCTCGCTGTGGGTACTGTTGTTTGTAGTGCCAGGACTGGGAGGATGCTGGCTGGCGGTAGGACCCCCACCCTTAGGAGACAAGGAGACGAGGTGACTTTTCAAACCTCTTCCACCCCGGGGGTTGAGCAATTCTGGGGTGTAGGAGATTTGGTTTCACTGAAGCTGGGCCTGTGTCGATCTGGATATTGTGGTTTCATTTCAAGGGCAGCAGGCAGTACAGGTCCAAGGAGGGGCTCGTCTGCTGGCACACTGTCTGCAGGCCCTTTGGCCCCTCACTCGTCCAGTCTTAGGACCAGGCCTGCTCAGTATCCATGCATGTAACAACAGCCCAGCTCCCAGAGGCCTTAGCTGGACGTTGGAAACATTTCTTTTTTCAGTTTTATTTTCTCTTTTTATTTGTCGATTTGTTTTTTGGTTCTGCCGCATCTTCCTTGCTGTGCAGGTTATTCTCTCAATGCAGAGCGTAGGGGCTATTTTCAGCGGAGACTCCTCACTGCCCTGGCCTCTCTTACTGCGGAGCAGGGGCGCTGGGCTGCAGGGGCTTCAGGGTCACAAAGGGTTGGCCACGTAGTTATGGTTTCAGGCTCCAGGGCATAGGCTCAGTAGGTGCATGGGCTTGATTGCTCCTGCGCAGGTAGCATCGTTTTGGATCACGGATGGGACAGGTGTCTCCCGCATTGGCTTGGGGATTCTTTACCACTAAGCCGTCAGGGAAGCCCCCCTTTTTCAGTTTTCTTTTTCTATTTTTATATGAATTGTTTTCTTCAATTGAGGAGAAAGGATTTACAATGTGTTGCTTTTCGGTGGAGAGCAGCCTGACTCAGTGATACATATGCACCTGTTTATACTTTTCCAAATTTTTTTCCAATAGAGGTGATTACAGACAGTTGAGTACAGTGCCCTGACCATACAGTAGGTGTGTATTTATTACCTAAGTGATACATATGCATTAGGGTGTATGTTCCAGTCAGAAGCTTCTATAATATCCCTCCTTTTGAACTGTTTTTCCTTTGGTAACTTTAAGCTTTGACCTCTGTGACCGAGTCTGTTTCAGAAGTTAATTCATTCTGTGGATGTTTATATTCCACCCGTACGTGATATCGTATGCTCATTGTCTCTCTCTGTCCGACTGACGTACTAGTTATGACCTTTAAGTGCATCCGTGGTGCAGCAACTGGCAGTATCTCATTTTTTCCACTGAGTTATATTCCATTGTACATGCGGAACACAGCTAGTTTCTTCATTCCACATTGGATGGATATTTTCGTTGCTTTCATATGTGGGGCTTTCTAAACGGTGCTGCACTGAACACGGGGCTGGATGTGCCTGTTGGACGTATGGTTTCTCCAGATATGCACCTAGGTGTTGGATTGCCTGATCACAGGGTAGCTCTGTTTCTAGTTTTACAGGGATCCTTTCTTCTGGTCTTTATACTGATCATTACCAATTTACACCTCCACCAACAGTGCAGGAGACTTCTGTTTTCTCTCTGCTCTCTCCTTCAGGGAGTGTTTGTAGACTTTCTGAGGAAGTCTTTTCTGACTGGTGTGAGCTGAGTCTGTGCTGGTTTGATTTTCTTTTCACCAATCATTACTAATAAAGAGCATCCTCTCCTCTCCTTTTTTTCCCATTAAACTGTGATGAAAATTTACCGTTTGAAATGGACCTCTTGCAGTTGGCTCTGTTTTAAATAAGTTATCCATTATCTACTCTGGACATTGCTTGAGGACAGCTTTAGTGACAGCCTCGCAGGCCTCTTGACTCTGAGGGGCCCCTAAGGGCCAGGTTGGAGGTTGTAGTTCTGGATAATGGCCACAAGGCGGCAGCATTTCCCAATCCCCCCCCTCTGGTTACAGTGGCAACAGGCGTCTTCCTGAAGGGCCTGTGTCCTGGATTGTAAATTAGAGTGGACTGTGCCAGGAGTTACACCTAAGGGCTTGTGTTCTGTTACTTCGCCTCACTTTGTCTTCTTGCCCCAGAATAATTCCGACGCCCTCAAACGGTTTAGCCATGGGTGCTGTTGTTTTTAGTGCCAGGACTGGGAGAAAGCTGGCTGGAGGAACCCCATGGACAGGAGACGAGGAAATGAGGTGACTTTCCAAACCTGTCTCACCCCGGGGTTTGAGCCATTCTAGGGCACAGTAAGCTTGGTTTAGCTGAGCCTGTACCTGCCACTGATCTAGACATTGTGCTTTTACTTGTGGGGACCACACGCTGCAGGTCCAGAGTGGGGCTCATTTGCTGGCACATCCTGGCCAGCTTCCCGGCCCTGTTCCTGTCCAGCCTTGGGACCAGGGCTGCTCAGGCTCCACAGATGTAGTACCAACCCAGAGGCTTGAGGGAAATAGTCCAAACATTTTATTTCAGCTTTATTGTCTTGTGAAGATGTTACTTACTAGTGTCTCTACTTTTGACTCTGCTGGACTTTTGTTGCTGGGTGGGCTTTCCTCTAGTTGTGGAGAACGGGTGATGGCATACTTTTTAACTGACATATTCAGGGTCCAGTCCTCTCATGGTGGTGGCTTTTCTTATTGTGCAGAATGGACTCTGGGGTCCAGGGGCCTCGGTTGTGGTGGTTGATTGGTTAGGTAGCTGNGGTGATGGCATACTTTTTAACTGACATATTCAGGGTCCAGTCCTCTCATGGTGGTGGCTTTTCTTATTGTGCAGAATGGACTCTGGGGTCCAGGGGCCTCGGTTGTGGTGGTTGATTGGTTAGGTAGCTGTGGCTCCAGGCTCTAGAGCACAGGCCCAGTAGTGTTTCCTGGGGTCTTAGTTGCTCCTGGGTATGTGGGATCATTCATTCTGCATCAGGATCGGACCAGTGTCTCCTGCTTTGGCTCGGGGATTCTTTACCGCAGAGCTACGACGCAAGACCCTCTTTTTCAGATATTTTTTTTTCCATTTTTTTTATTCCATTGAGGAGGAAAGGATCTGCAATATTGTGTTGCTTTTAGGTGTAGAGCAGCCCGATTCAGTGATACGTATGTACCTGTCTATTCTTTTACGAATTTCCTTTTTTTTTGGTTTGTTTTCTGAATGTTGAGCTTTTTTTTTTTTTACTTTATTTTACTTTACAGTACTGTATTGGATTTGGCATACATTGACATGGTGTGTACATGAACTCCCAAACATGGACCCTCCTCCCCCCTCCCACCCCACATCATTCCTCCGGATCATCCCCATGCACCAGCCCCAAGCATCCTGCATCCTGCATCAAACATAGACTGGCGATTCGTTTCTTACATAAGAGGTTATCCGTACAGTAGGTGCAGGCTGAATATCTACGTGAGACACACACATTGGTGTCTATATGTCAATAGAAAGTGTCTAAAAACTTTTTCTCCTTTTGACCTTTTTCCTTTGGTAGCTATCAGCTTGATTTCTGTGACTGTGAGTCCGTTTCAGAAGTTATTTCATTACTGTTGATGTTTAAATTCGACTTATGAATGACATAACAGTCTCATTGTTTGTGTTTGTCTGACTGAGTTACTAAGTAGGATCAGCTGCAGGTGCATCCATGTTGCAAAACAGGCAGTATTTCCTCCTTTTTTTACCTGATAATACTTCATTGTACATGTGGAACACTACCACTTTCTCCATTCCACATTGGATGGATATTTTTGTTGCTTCCATATGTTGGGGATCCAAACAATGCTGCATTGAACACGGGGCTGGATGTGTCTTTTCGATGTCCGGTTTTCAACAGAGATACAGCCAAGTGTGGGACTGCCTGATCATAGAGTAGCTCTGTTTTACAGGGGCCTTTTCTTCTAGTCTTTTTATAATTATTACCAGTTTATGCTTCCACCGACAGTGCAGGAAACTTCTGTTTTAGGGATAGTTTGTAGGCTTTTTGAGGATGTCCCTCCTGATTTGTGCAAGGTGAATCTGGTGGCGCTTTTCATTTGCTTTCACAAATCATTACTAATATGGAGCATCCACTCCTCTCCATTTTCCCCTATAAACAGTGTGACCAAAATTTACCACTTGAAATGGACCTCTAATAGTCGACCCAGGTTTAAATTTGTTTTCCTTTAACTGTTTCAGGACATTGCTTGAGGGCAACTTCACTGATAGCCTCAAAGTTTCTTGACTCTAAAGGGCCGGTAATGACCACGTTTGAAATTGCTAGAGGCTTCCCTGGTGGCTCAGATGGTAAAGAATCTGCCTCCAGTGTGGGAGACCAGGATTCAGTCCCTGGATTGGGAAGATCCCCTGTAGAAAGGAATTCAACCCACTCCAGTACTCTTGCCTACAGAATTCTATGGACAGAGGAGCCTGGTGGGCCACAGTCCATGGGGTCACAAAGAGTCAGACAGGACTGAAATCAGTTCAGTTCAGTCACTCAGTCATGTCCGACTCTTTGAGACTCCGTGGACTGCAGCACGCCAGGCTTCCCTGTCCATCACCACCTCCCGGAGCTTGCTCAAACTCATGTCCCTTGAGTTGGCGATGCCATCCAACCATCTCATCCTCTGTAGTTCCTTTCCCCTCCTGCCCTCAGTCTTTCCCAGCATCAGGATCTTGTCCAGTGAGTTAGTTCTTCCCAAAAGGTGGCCAAAGTATCAGAGTTTCAGCTTCAGCATTAGTCCTTCAAATGAATATTCAAGACTGATTTCCTTGAGGATTGACTGGTTGGATCTCTTTGCTGTCCAAGGGACTCTCAAGAGTCTTCTCTAACACCACAGTTCAAAAGCATCAATTCTTCTGCGCTCAGCTTTCTTTACAGTCCAACTCTCACATCCATACATGACTACGGGAAACCTTTGACTAAAGGGGCCTTTCGGCAAAATAATGTCTCTGCTTTTGAATATGCTATCTAGGCTGCTCATAACTTTTCTTCCAAGGAGTAAGCGTCTTTTAATTTCATGGCTGCAATCACCATCTGCAGTGATTTTGAAGCCCCCCAAAAATAAGGTCTGTCACTGTTTCCATTGTTTCCCCATCTGTTTGCCATGAAGTGATGGGCTCAGATGCCATGAT
>SJYX01011209.1:195913-216485 GCA_006410675.1 Oreotragus oreotragus
TAGGGACTGAGATTAAGCCGTTTGGGGGGTTCACCGCATCCACAGGAGACGTAGAGACCAGATGACTTTTCAAATCTTCTAGCTCAGAGGCTCTACCATCATGGAGATGTCTTTTGTAATCTCAGAATTATCATCTTTAGGTAGACAATATGTCTTCATGCTTTGTTTCACATGGTTTGGGACACATTTGTATTAATACATTCTCAGCATCCACACTCACTTTTTTGGTGAAGCTCCCCTTTTTCATCTTTTGGTTACAGGAATGCATGTCATGTAGAATACAATCAAGGTTATACCCAAAGTGTCTAAAATCAGCCCTTCATAGTTTGTGTTATAAAAATTGTTATCTTCAGCGTGTGACATAGAACAGAAAATAATACAATGTTTCATGAGATTTTCCTGCTGTAACAGTCTCTTCCTGAGTCAGAATCACTCTCTTGTCTGTCTTTCATTTGGATTTTGCCTTATTTTAGTCAGCTTGTCTTTCAAATGAAACATCTATAAAGGAATTACTAAGGAGAGTTACAAATGCTTTTATTGTTTACTGCAATCAAACAGTAAGTCTTTAGTAAATAAAGCATTGGGCTATCAATCTATAGATTTAACAAAAAATGTATTAAAAATTCCTGCCCTAGAAAAAAAGATTTCTATTTAATGGAACTATGTGGCATATTCACACACAAAAACAACACAACCTGTTTAATATAATTTAATTTAAGACAGCTTACTAAGTAACAAATATTTGGACAGGCCAGACAATTATCTGTTGTTCAGGTGAGAAAGAAGTCACTTACTATGAGGTTCATAAGGAAGGTTTTATTTTATAAATAGACTTCAGCGGGACACATTTAAATTTTAAAAGGGAAATGACATGAACAAAATCATAGAAGCTGAAATGCACAGTTCTTGTCCTGGGTGTAGTTAGAAAATCAGTTTATGTAAATGGTATGAGACAGTACTTCCGTGTGAAGATTTGCCACATGAAATGCTCACATCCTGAGGGAAGAGCACGATGACCCAATAGATCACCTCATTGATCCAAGAGACCAATACCGTGACTTCTTATGTTCCCTTTATCTCATTATTTAAATTTATGCTTAAACATATGTTTTACAACATATAGAATATTTTTATAGCCCTCTATGTACATACTTATGGTATGAATCTATTAGGGATGCTTCAATGTTTTTCTTTAGGAATAGATGCTCAAAAAGTCTCTTAATACAGTCTCCACAAAGTTGCCATAACAATCATCCAAATGATTTATTGTAATACCATAACAATTTTTAAAAAAACTAAAATATTTGTTTACCATTACTTTCAAATTTCTGCCTATTCTTGACCCAATTTCATTTCTATTTTTATATTTTTTTCAATATACCCTATTCTTTGCCCTACACTTTTAATGCATTTTCCTATCTCTACACCAGTCCCCAACAATTACTATTTATATTCTTCCTTTTTTTCTTCCCTTCCTTTCTCCCTTCATTCTTTCCTTCCTTTTTTTCTCTTTTTGTACTTTCTAAATAGATTTTTATCACTAAAAATGTACCAAACACTGTTTTAGATACTGAAACCAAAACATGAAAGTGCAATCCTGTGTTAATAATCTAATAGTCTAGTGCAAGAGTTCATAGTCATCCAGGGTCTCCCGTCCCATGGTCTCCTGTCAAGAATTTTCCTGGTCCTGTTAATATACTCATGCATTATGAAATCCTATTGGTCTCCATTTGCATCTATAGTTGAGAATTTACATTCTCTCTTGTCTGTTAACAAGATGTTATATCACTATTTCCTCTACTAGATCCCATCTTTGTTCATTCTTGCCTTTATTCATTCATCATAAAATCATTGATATCTTACTCTACTCTGTGTGCAATAATGAATTACTGTATAATCAGAGCAGGGTCACCTTTAGAGCTCCTACAAATGTGGGGTAAGGAAAAAAAATAAGAAAGAAAAAATATTTATGCAAAAATGACATTTGATGGTTCATTTTGAAACACTGTAGTCAATATATTGAAAATCAGAATTTTATTGGATTTCCTAACACCTATCTTATAGCTTAGTGATAGTTTTGTTTTGAATTATATGAGAGAAAGACAGGATAATATTTTCACTTGCTTTGTCCCTTCATATTTTTTTTTGAATTGTATAAGAGAAAGACAGGATAATATTTTCACTTGCTTTGTCCTTTCGTTTTTTTTTTGTTTGTTTTTTTTTTTTTTGGTCCCTTACCTTCTTTACAGAAACCAGTGACTGATTCACTGTAGGCACTTTTTAAATGCTATTGTTCTGGACCATTTGCTAAATCAATAACAGCAAGTTACTGTCATTTCCTCAAAAAAAAAAAAAAAACTATACATATATAGGCATGGAATAAAAATACTAGATGCCATTAAATTTGAATTTCAGATAAACAAAAAATATAGTTTATGGGATATACTTATACTAAAAAGTATTTGTTGCTTATCTGAAATTAAAATTTAACTTTGTGTTCTATTGTTTTGATCGAGAAGGTAAGGGCAACCCACTCCAGTATTCTTTCCTGGAGAACTCCATGGACAGAAGAACCTGGTGGGCTACAGTCCACGGGGTCACAAAGAGTTGGACACAACTGAGTGACTAACTTCTCTATGTTTTGACTGATAACCTAGAGGGAAATATTGATTGAATAGCATAAATTAAAGCTTCTTTTAGGAGCAAATTTATAATCTAGACAACAGAAACTGTGCCTTTGTGAATTTCCACAGAACATATGGCTATGTGTTTAAAAGGACAGGACAAGTGGTATAGTGGAATTTGGGGGCAGGTGAGTGTGTCCTGTGAGAAAACAGACCACACGCGCACTGGGCGAGCCAGCTAGACTTTATGATGGGAGTAAAAGTTAAAATGCAAAAGCTGATCATTCAAAGTGGGAGTAATTATTCATTTTGCTACAGAAGCCTTACAACTGCATGGTGACTGGATTCCACTTTCTTCATACCTCAGATTCCTTCCTGGGTTCCACGGTGTTCTTATATTTCTCTCTTTGTTTCTTGATCAGTTATTTGCCACTTCCTTTTCTAATCTCTACTTTCACCCAGCTCCTCCAAAGTGGTTTTTTTCCCCTGTTATTTAAATATTGTAGTTAATGCCTCATTTTCACATTTTTGCAGTTTTTACACAGTGCTTTTTGCATGTACTCAATTAATATAGAGACTAGCATAGTATAGCAGAGATTTGTAATTAAAAATTTTTAATTTGTAATTAAAATTGAAATTATAAGAATAATATTTACTAAACATTTGTTCTTCTTAACTTTACACTTATATTTCTTGAATCTCCCCAAAACTCTATGGGACATTCATCTTTTCATTTTAGTTATAAACATGATATGTTTTACCAAACCAATATGAGTATAAGGACAGGGAATAAATATAATGCTGAAATCACTAAAGTGTTTAAATGTGTTCAAAGACTCAAATTTCAACTATACTTTGGTGTTGAACTGGTGAAGAGTGCAGTTAAGCAATTTGGTCTTGAGGACCAGTGGTTTGAATCATAAATGAGTGAATATGAAATAGATCGCTTGTGTAAAATGTTACAGGTTCTACTGTCAAATACAATTTTGAAAGTAAATTTTAATAACAACTTAAGGAAGAGTTTAAATGATAGTAACTGGGATCTGACATATCAGAAATATATCACCCCGGAAATCAAAATAAATTTTATACTCATAATGCCTCCTTCCACAACCCTTTAATATCTCAGTATTGTTTTTTAAAAGATGATAATTAAGACTTCCTTTCTTTCTTTGGGCAAAGTCAGTTTGCTCTTAAGTATGTAAAACATTCTGCTGAATGAGCCTGGCAGAAAATCTATCTATCTGTAATTAGACTTTCTCCTTGCTGTGATTGAGGACAATTTTGAGGTGAAATTAGAAAGTTCAGAACCTAAGTGGAAGAATCACAGAAGGACATTAATTGAAGCCTGTCACCTCTAAACTTCTACACAGTGTAGATTAAGAACAATTTAAATACACACTCTTCTGAGCGCTCTATGGTATATGAAGTGAGTTGATGTTCTCAACTAATTTCCTAATGAAAAAGTGTATCCTTTAATAAATACCAGCATTGTCAATACTATGTAAAAGTCCAAAGAATGAGTGAGTGAAAGTCGCTCAGTCGTGTCCAGCTCTTTGCAACCCCATGGACTATATAGTCCATGGGATTCTCCAGGCCAGAATACTGGAGTGGGTAGCCTTTCCCTTTCCCAGCAGATCTTCCCAACCCAGGAATCGAACCCAGGGCTCCACATTGCAGGTGGATTCTTTACCAGCTGAGCCACAAGGGAAGCCCAGGAATACTAAAGTGGGTAGCCTATCCCTTCTCCAGTGGATCTTCCCGACCCAGGAATCGAACCAGGGTCTCCTGCATTGCAGGTGGATTCTTTACCAACTGAGCTATGAAGGAAGCCCCTATAAGTCCAAGGAGATTACTTTAAATTTACAAACTGTATTTAGCTTTTCATCTTCAAGGTTTACTATATTATTATTTTTTTAATTATTTATTTTTTAATTGAAGGATAATTACTTTACAGAATTTTGTTGCTTTCTGTCAAACCTCAACATGACTCAGCCATAGGTATACATATGTCCCCTTCCTTTTGAACCTCCCTCTCATCTCCCTCCCCATTCCACCCCTCTAGGTTGATACAGAGCCCCTGTTTGAGTTTCCCTAGACATACAGCAAATTCCCTTTGGCTATCTATTTTACATATGGTAATGTAAGTTTCCAAGTTACTCACAACATGCATCTTACCCTCTCTCCCCTTCTCCCTATGTCCATAAGTCTATATTAAAGTAAAGTGTGAAATAGAGTGTCATTATGTATACCAAGTGCCATGTCCTTTCAGCTATCACTAACCGCTGGATTAGCTATAGCTTATTCCAAAGACTGCACAATTATTTCAAATGCAAACCATTTAGTCATGTGGTAGCCAGCCTCCAAGATGACCCACAATGATCCTTGCCTTCTGGAATTCACGCCGCCTGTGTTTCCCTCATAACTTGTACCACTGTCAGTCTCTACACCTACTAGAATATGTTAGAAGTGATAGGCTGTGTCAGAGGTTTCTCCTTTGCTCTCAGTTACTCGTTCTGATGGAGGCCAGTTGTTATGTTACAGGGACGTTCAGGTGGCCCAGTAGAGAGGTCCATGAGACCAGGAGCTGAGGCATTTTTCATTCATTTCATTTCATTTTTACTTCAAATCTTGATATTAAAATCCTGCCCTTGATAATAGCTCAAAAAATTCTCATTTACTCATTATTATCCTAATGGAATATTTATTGCCACTGTACATATTTGAGAATTGCCCTCAACACATTAAATTCAGTTTGAAATTTCAGTTCCTGTCCTAACAAAAATTGTACCTCTTAGTTAAATCTAACAGCCTATAACCCTAGGAATATATTAATATATCCTTAAATTGTAAAACCTCCATCTAAAATTCTTCTAATGTGTGCTTTGAATCAAAATATTCAAGTAAATGTTTGTGCATTATATTATTAATTAATTTAAAGGTAGATTTGATCTAGTAACTCCTTAAACATTTACATTAGTTGCAATTCTAATAATGTTATCATGAATATCAAAAAATTCATCTCAGAATCAAACAATTTAGAAATTAATGTGGCTTCAATTTTTCAAAAATATGTTTACCAAGCCTTCTTTGTTTTCATAGCTTAGCTCTGGTAACATCAATTATTCTGCTGGACTTCACATAAAGCATGTGAACATCATATAACTGCCTGAAGAGTGAATGCCAATACATCGGCAGGCCTTCCTGATAAAGCCCCACAGGGATGGGGGCGACTGTCATGATACTCCCCATGAGAGCATTTCCTGCTAGGTGCTTCTTCCTCCTCCCAGAGACTGTTCTTAGAATCAGCTCCAAAGAATCTTCAGTGAGGCCTCTCAAAGGGAGTATTATAACACTCAAGAGGAGTATTTAATATACTTTTTGAAATGAATTTTGAAAGCTGCCAACTTCTAGTACTTTGCTGTCACCCTTATGTCAGTTGACCTCTGGGGCACTTAAATGAAGCAAGCAGAGGATTAACCCCAAGTTAGATGGCACAGTAAGAGACGGCTCTCAAGTAGCTAAGAATGTGCAGGGGACAGTAATGAAATGGGCTTATGCTGCTTAGGATAAATTTCTTATCTAATTCACTCAGTTAACTAAGAAGCAGAACAGAAAAATTAAGTGTATAAAAGTGTTAAAGTTTTATATCTCTATTGTTACTAGGCTTGGGACTAATTTTGTTCGTTAATAGCCTTTATTTTTTAGAGCAATTTTAGGTTTACAGAAAACTTAAGCAAAAATTACAGAGTTCCCATATTACTCTGGCCACAGCACATGGAGTCCCCTCTACTCATCTTCCACTAGTTGGTATAATGCTACAACCGATGAGCCAGTGCTGATACGTTAGGATTCACTTGTATTATGCTTTTTGTTATCTTGTGTTCTGTGAGTTTGAAGAAACATACAGTGACACCAGGGCTTCCCTAGTGGCTCAGACAGTAAAGAATCCGCTTGCAATGCTGGAGACCTGTGTTTGATCCCTGGGTCAGGAAGATCCCCTAGAGAAGGGGATGGCTACCCACTCCAGTATTCTTGCCTGGAGAAGTCCGTGGACAGAGGAGCCTGGTGGGCTACAGTCCGTGGGGTCACAAAAGAGTTATGCGTTACTGAGTGACTAACACTTTCACCTTTCATAGTGACATGCATCCATCATTACAGTGTCATGCAGAGTATTTTCGCTGTCCTAAAAATCCACTGTGCTCTCCCTCTTCATCTCTCCTCACACTCCAACCTCTGCAACCACTTTGTGTATTTTGAATAATAGTCTTTATTAGATACGTGTTTTGTAAAGATTTCCTCCCAATCTGTTACTTGCAGAACTATCTTCTAAAATATTTTATCTCTTTTTTAAACATATTTATTTATTTGGCAGTATTGGGTCTTAGGTGCACATGTAAGATCTTAGTTCCCCAACCAGGAATCCAACTCAGGCACCCTGCATTGGGAGCTTGCAGTCTTAGCCACTGGACCACCTGGGAAGTCCCTAAAATATTATGTTTCAAGTTTTTATCTTTTACTTTCTAGAGAGATGTAAAGTACGTATTTCTAAGAGTCATAAATTATACATTTTATATAGCTAAAGACAGTAACTCACCAAGTTTGATCAAATAGCAAGTATCAAAGACGAAGGATCTGGCATATAGCAAGTATTACATAAATATAATGTACAGGTGTGTCTTTATATAAGCAAAGCTTTTCTCATAATATAATTCTCATCAGGCACAAATAAAATTAATAAACTCAATGTAATATAAAGTACTTCCATTTTAGGAAAATGTCTAGATGTGACATTTTGAATTCAAGCTTTACAAAGAAACTCATCTCATAATTGCTAATCTGACATAAATAATGTTTCACTTAAATTTAATTGGGTAGTTATGTCCTTTTGTAGTTCATGAAGATCAAGCAGAGATCACACTGTATTGCCAAGCAAAAGTGTTTATGAACATCAAATCAATATATAGTTTTAAAAAAAAAAGCCAATTTCACGTATTTCATTTGTAAATTATCCACAAAGAGTTTTATTTACTTTTTTATAAAAGCACTTTTGCCTTTAAAAAAATCAATATTGTGTCATCTAAATGCTTATCTTCTAGTTCCCTGTGACCTCAATTTATTTCTGAGTGTTCCTGTTAATACAGATGTTGAATGGGAAAACACCAAGAAATAAAATTCTTTCTGCTGGAGAAAATTGTAGTTCCATTGTTTGGGAATTGACCAGTGGGGTCAGTTTCTCCCAAGTACTATGAGGACCCCTGTGGCAAAAAGCCTGATATACCATCTTTGTTTGGAAAACTACAGTAGTTTTCTGTAGGTTACAATACAGTACCTTTCAACTTTTTGTGGAATAGAGGTATATTCTGCTATTCCTCTGGTATATTTCAGAGGTACTGAAAATATATGCTAAGGCAGGTTATGGAAAGGCGTGCCATGATTAAAAGTTCTGGACATGATCCTAAATGAAAGTAAGAGCCAGGGAGTGTTTTTCAGTAGGTAAGCAACATCTTCAGTCCTTCATTTAGAAGAGTATCTTGAATATCAGTTTACAGAATTTGCTAGAAGATATCCAGAATGAAGAAAGAGAAAACAGTTAAAATAATGCTCCAGTATTAAAAAGCAGAGACATCACTTTGCCTACAAAGGTCCATATAGTCAAAGTTATGATTTTTCCAGTAGTTATGTACAAATGTGAGATTTGCACCATAAAGAAGGGTGAGCACTAAAGAATTGATGCCTTTGAACTGTGGTGCTGGAAAAGACTCTTGGGAGTCCCTTGGACACCAAGGAGATCCAACCAGTCCATACTAAAGGAAATCAATCCTGAATAATCATTGGAAGAACTGATTCTGAAGCTGAAGCTCTAATACTTTGGCCACTTGATGCGAAAAACTGACTCATTGGAAAAAACTCTGATACTGGGAAAGATTAAGGACAGGAGGAGAAGGGGATGACAGAAAATGAGATGGTTGGATGGCATCACTGACTCAGTAGACACAAGTTTGAGCAAGAAAATGGTGAAGAACAGGGAAGCCTGGCATGCTGCAGCCCATGGGGGTCACAAAGAGTCAGATACCACTGAGTGATTGAACAAAAAACAACAGCAATCAACTCAAGGGCATTGCTGCCTTCAGCGCCCAAGGCAGTAGTAGTAGTGCTTAGAGGAGGTGACAGATCAAAGCCGTTTCAAGTATGTGTGAAATTTCCTAAATTTGGCGACTGGTTGGTTGATTATGAGGGGATGAGAAGAGAGGAAATAAAGGTGATTCTAAGAGTTCTAACGTGGGCCACTGTATAACCAAAGTTACCCATCATTGTATTGATAATAAAACTAACACAACCAGTAAAAGAAGTACAGTTTTGATGATAACATATTTCAAATCCCCAAAATGTTGCAATGTATTTGGAATATAAACCATTAGTTATTTTCCCTTTTTATTTTGTAAAGTTTGAAGAAGAATTATTCTTAAGGACCTTAGAATTTTTCTATGTAAAATAGGAATTGTTGACCTAAGTTGAGCCAAATGAAAAGATTAATTAGCAGACAAATGGATAAAGTAAAGTGGTAGCAAATTTGGAACACTCAGCAGTGGCCACAGGACTGGAAAAGGTCAGTTTTTGTTCCAATCCCAAAGAAAGGCAATGCCAAAGAATGCTCAAACTACCACAGAGTTGCACTCATCTCACATTCTAGTAAAAATGCTCAAAATTCTGCCAGCCAGACTTTAGCAATACGTGAACCATGAAATCCCAGATGTTCAAGCTGGTTTTAGAAGAGGCAGAGGAACCAGAGATCAAATTACCAACACCTGCTGGATCACTTGGAGAAGGAAATGGCAACCCACTCCAATGTTCTTGCCTGGAGAATCCCAGGGATGGAGGGGCCTTGTGGGCTGCCGTCTATGGGGTCGCACAGAGTCGGACACGACTGAAGCGACTTAGCAGCAGCAGCTGGATCACTGAAAAAGCAAGAGAGTTTCAGAAAAACATATATTTCTGCTTTATTGACTATGCTAAATCCTTTGACTGTGTGGACCACAATAAGCTGTGGAAAATTCTGAAAGAGATGGGAATACCAGACCACCTGACCTGCCTTTGGAGAAACCTATATACAGATCAGGAAGCAACAGTTAGAACTGGACATGGAACAGATTGGTTCCAAATAGGAAAAGGAGTATGTCAAAGCTGTATATTGTCATCCTGCTTATTTAACTTATATGGAGAGTACATCATGAGAAACTCTGGGCTGGAAGAAGCACAAGCTGGAATCAAGATTGTTGAGAGAAATATTAATAACCCCAGATATGTAAATGACACCACCATTATGGTAGAAAGTGAAGAAGAACTAAAGAGCCTCTTGATGAAAATGAAAGAGGAGAGTGAAAATGTTAGCTTAAAGCTCAACATTCAGAAAACTAAGATCATGGCATCTGGTCCCATCACTTCATGGCAAATGGATGGGGAAATAGTGGAAACAATTGCTGACTTTATTTTTTGGACTCCAAAATCACTGCAGAGGGTGACTGCAGCCATGAAATTAAAAGACGCTTACTCCTTGGAAGGAAAGTTATGACCAAGCTAGATAGCATATTACAAACCAGAGACATTATTTTGCCAACAAAGGTCCATCTACTTAAAGTTGTGGTTTTTCCAGTAGTCAGGTATGGAGGTGAGAGTTGGAGTATAAAGAAAGCTGAGTGCCAAGGAATTGATGCTTTTGAACTGTGGTGTTGGAGAAGACTCTTGAGAGTCCCTTGGACTGCAAGAAGATTCAGCCAATCCATCCTAAAGGAGATCAGTCCTGGGTGTTCATTGGAGGGACTGATGTTGAAGCTGAAACTCCAATACTTTGGCCACCTGATGTGAAGAGCTGACTTATTTGAAAAGACCCTGATGCTAGGAAAGATTGAGGGCAGGAGGAGAAGGGGACGACAGAGGATGAAATAGTTGGATGACATCACCAACTCAATGGACATGAGTTTGCGTAAACTCCAGGAGTTGGTGATGGACAGGGAGGCCTGGTGTGCTGCTGTTCATGGGGTCACGAAGCATCAGACACGATTGAGCTACTGAACTGAACTGAACTGAACTGAACTGAAAGTGGTAGATCCTCTGTCCACTTTCTGCTAATTTCTCATTCTTAAAGCTGAGAATTTAGAGCTCAGAATAAAGTTCATCTTCTCTCACTGGACCTAATGTGAATAAAGCATAGCCTTTCCACTCACTCCCAACCCTGATAGTTGCATTGAGTGAACCCAGTATGTATTTAAAAACAAAACAGAATTAAACATCTTTTGTTACTTTTTCATATTCTTATGTTGGACAGAGATGACAGAAAAGTTTATACAAACTATGCATATAATTTCTAAAAATCAATGATTCCTTTTTAATATGTACCCTCAAGATATCCTTTCCAACTACCCTGTAATATTGCCTCATAACCTTAATAAGCATAAAAAATGTCTACGGGACTTGTGATAATACATGTTCCTGGGCCCCTGGGTTGTCAGATTGTGATTCAGTAAATCTTACATGAATACAGGAATCTGTACTATTGTAAGTGCCTCCGAGATTTCCAAAGTATGTGTTTCCAGTATAACAATAGAGCAAGTACCTTAAAGAATCACTTTACCATGCTTTAAACCCTCTCTGTTAGCTTTCTGTTTTGAAGTTGTAATTTGAACTTGCAATTTAACAGATGTTTCCATGTATTTCTGTTATGCTTTCAGTCTTGTAACTATTTTTATTGTATATTTTCTACAATATTTCTTTCTGTGACTTTTGACTGGTCCTTAATGCTCAGACTAAATTCAGGATACTGGTGGCCTGAGGGATACTGCTGTAATACCATGTAGCTGCCAGAACATGTCCCCAAGGTAGCAAAGATATACTCTTCTTGTGAATAGTATATCAAATTGGATAAAATAGTCGTGAAGAATTGGAGAGACTGCAGTCGTTATTTCACTCTGATGTAGCTTTTAAATCTTAATATTTGCCTGAATGTTTTTTGTTTCCAGTGAAAGCAAAAAAAAGTGAATGCATTTCTTTTCAGATATATAATGATTTATTTAGGAGGTAGACAACAACAGTGTCCACCTATTCAGATCCTTCTGAGTAAAGAGCCATTGTAAAGAAGCAATTTACAGAAGCGTTCACAATAACTTTCCTGGTTACCTTGATGAGTGCCTTTCAAAAACCTCTATTCTTTCATCACCTTTCTTAGCATATATATCTCCCAGAGAAATGCATGCTGCTAAAATGCTAATGAAGTAAGCTTGCCACATAGCCGCTAGAGACCTCAAGCTTGAACATGTTCCTAGCTCTGTGATTCTCTGTGTATTTCCTGAGCAGGTGCAGATTTGCTCTGACTCATGAGACTGGCAGTTAGAAAGCCTCAGTTGATAAATACCAGCACCCGCCTCTGTCATTAACAGTGGCTGCTAGACTAATGGCACATCTGGCATCTTCCGTCACTGATTACAAGTCATCCCAAAGTCCTGCTGCTCAGCCATATAGACCTGAGCCCATACATTTTTTTTTTTCTTTTTGCCCATATGTTGCAGATACTGGGACATTCTATTGATGAATTTGTTAAAATAGGGATAAGGTTAAATGATTACAGACTTTTTATATTCAACCATAAGAATTAAAACAAATTTGAAAGTGGTTTAATTACTAAGAAAAAATTCTAGGCTGAATATAACTGTGCTAAGAATTTAAGATGTGAGAACAATATCAACAACAAATCAATAAATTTAACATATTCTCATATCAGGTTAAAACTGTATAAAATATGTGCAGAAATTTTTAAGAATGTTATATAAGAAATTAGAAGCAAGAGAGTTCTATATCATACTTCTTTAATTACTAAATAATAGATTGTTGGTAAACTGAAATGTGAACATATTCCAAAGAGAATTAGTAGTTTCTGAAATATTAAAAAATATAATGTTCATGTCTAATGGAATGCTAAAAGACATACTTGAAAGACTTTCTTATTTCTCTTGTGAATTAAAATTGCTAGTAGACTTAACATTTTGAAAATATAATGAAATTTAGTGTATGTAATAGCATATAATTCATTCAAGAAAAAATATCCAAACCTTAATTCCAGTGTAATGGAACTTGAGCTCTCTGTTATAGGCCAGGAGATGAATCAGAGATTGACTGAGGATATTATGTTAAACTTTCAATGAAGCACGACAGCTGGGATATAGTTGGGACTTTGGAAAGGAAAAAAAAAAAAAAAAATATATATATATATATATATATATATTTCCACCTGTGTACAAACATATGCTTCTACACTTGAAAAACCTGAATCCTGCTCATCACTCCTGATAAGAAATAAGAGGATTGGAAAAGAAATAGAAATGAAGGATGATGATGAAAAGAATTTAACAGAGGAACACAATTTCATTAATAGTTAACAGAAATGTTAAGTGCTTTCCTACATGCAAAAGCAATGAATGAGAGGCTAAATTATTTTTTTAACTTTTCAATTTGTATTGGAGTATAGACAATAATGTTGGGGTGGTTTCAGGTGGACAGCAAAAGGACTCAGCCATGTATATACATGTATCCATTCTCTGCCGAACTCCCCTCCCATGCAAGCTGCCACGTTATATTGAGCAGAGTTCCCTGTGCTGTACAGTAGGTCCTTGCTGGTTATCCACCCTCAGTATAGCAATGTGCACATGTCACTCCCAAACTCCCTAACTATGCTTTCTCCCCATCCTTTCATTCTCCCCCATAACCAAAAGTTTGTTCTCTGTGAGTCTCTGTTTTCTTAAAAAATTCGTTTCTTTTTTAAAATTTATTTTTAACTGGAGGATGTTTTACAGTGTTGTACTGGTTTCTGCTGTGCAACAGCATGAATCAGCCACAGGTATACATGCAGCCCCTCCCTCTCAAGCCGCCCTCCCTTCCCGCCCCTTCGTAGCCCTCTAGGCCATCATGGAGCACCAGGCTGAAGTCCCTGAGCTATACAGCTGCTTCCCACCAGCTGTCTCTTTACACGTGCTGTTGTGTCTAGTGCATATATGTCAATGCTCCCCTCTCACTTTGCCCCACCCTCTCCTTCCCTCACTGTGTCACAAATCCATTATCTACATCTGCGTCTTTATTCCTGCCCTGCACCTAAGTTAGATTTTGCGTATGAGTGATAGCATAAGATATTTCTTTCTCTGTCTGACTTACTTCACTTAGTATGACGATCTCCAGATCCGTCCATGTTGCTACAAGTGGCACTATTTCATTCTTCTTAATGGCTGAGTAGTATATTCCTTACTACTTCTTTATCTTCTTTATCCATTCCTCTGTCACTGGGCATTTAGGTGGCTTCCACATGTTGCCTACTGTAAACAGTGCTGCAGTGGACCCTGGGATTCATGTATCCTTTCTGACCATGTATTTCTCCTGATAAATGCCCAGGAGTGGGATTGTAGGGTCATATGGTAGCTCTGTTTGTAGTTTCTTAGGGAAACCTTCATACTGTTTTCCACAGAGGCTGTACCAATTTATATTCCCACCAACAGTGTAGAGGGTTCCCTTTTCTTCACACCCTCTCCAGCATTTATTGTTTGTGGATGTTTTGATGATGGCTATTCTAACTGGTGTGAGGAGATAGCTCATTGTAGTTTTGATTTGCATTTCTCTAATAATTAGCAGTGTTGAACATCTTTCATGTGCCTCTTGGCCATCTGTATGTCTTCTTTGGAGAAATGTCTATTTAGGTCATCTACCCATTTTTTGATTGGGTTATTTTTGGATGTTGAGCCACATGAGCTATTTGTAAATTTTGGAGACTAATCCAAAATTACATCACATCATTTGCAAGTATTTTCTTCCAACCTATGGGTTTTCTTTTTGTTTTTATTATTGTTTCCTTTGCTGTGCAAAAACCTTTGATTTTAATTAGATCCCATTTATTTTTGTTTTTTTTTCCATTATTCTGGGTGGTGGGAAAAAATATATTGTTGAGATTTATGTCAGAGACAGTTCTGCTTATGTTTTCAAGAGACTAGACTATTTAGGATAAATCATGAAAGAAATAGCCAGGACAAATCTTTCCTCTTTGATGCTAAAATTATTTTAAAAAACCAACTTCATATTTATAATTACAAGATGTATATTTTATAGAAACATTGTAAATTCTTAGTTAACATTAAATAATAGATCTTTACCAAAAATTAATAATAATGTTTGAATTCATAGCTAAAACTTTCTGATGAATCATCAGAGGTAGAAGCTGAATTGTGACAATGTGATAGTTATTATGTACCTGATATTTCACTTTTGGACAGGTGACTAGTCAATTATTCAGTAATAAAATTTAGTAGGAAAATGGATAATGCTCTCTTTATATATCAGAGACTTCCAAAATTTGTGCCATGGAAACTAGTTCCATTTGATATTAATATCTGTTGTGGGAACCTGAAAGGACTCTGTGAGAAGTAAAGTTGAGCAATTCTGAGATAAATAGGTTGGTAGCTCAGATGCTAAAGAATCTGCCTGCAGTGCAGGAGACCCAGGTTCAATCCCTTGCTGGAGAAGATCCCCTGAAGAAGGGAGTGGCTACCCACTCCAGTATTCTTGCCTGGAGAATTCCATGGACAGAGGAGCCTGGCGGGCTACAGTCCATGGGATCACAAAGAGTCGAGCATGACTGAGCCGCTGACACACACACACACACATACACACACACACACACGTGAGAAAACACAGCACTCTAAATACGCTAAAATATATTTTAGATCTCATGTAGTGTCTCCTGCTCATAGTTATTTTTAAACTTATTGATTACAAAAACCACCATTTTCTCACATATCCTTTAAAACTGTTTATCCAAAGCACAGGTTTTAGAAAATCTCATTCAGAATTATAAGCAAAAGTTCTATATTATAAAAATATTTGAAAATTTCAAAAGATTGCTAGCACCCATAATGAATTTATTGCTGTTCCTGAGACTAAATGTTATTTACCACCTTTTAAGGGAAAAAATAGCCCCACCATGTCCATTATAGACACATCGTGATGATTTGTTAATAATTATTACAATTGCCAGAGATTCAAGTAGGTGTCCCACAAAGTATTAATATATTACAATTTGGGGTATACTCCTCACTTGTTCATTGAAGCAAGGAACATGGAAGAACTACTGAGCTTCCCACTGTCTTTTTGAAATAAGCTTGGAAACTCAATGAATTTGAACTGCTATAATTCATCCCCATTTAAAAAAATCTCTAATATGAGACCTATCCACTTGACAATTGTAAGTGCAACACAGCAATGCTAATGGTAGGCCCTGTGTTTTACAGCAGATAGATCGGAGAACTTGTTCACCTCCAAAACTTTGGATCATTTGAACACCCACTCCCCATTCCCCTCCTCCCAGAGTCTGGCAACACCATTCTGTGTTCTGCTTTTATGAATCTGACTGTTTTTGATATCCCATATAAGTGCAATCATGCAGCATTTTTCCTTCTGTGACTGCCTTATTTCACTGATTATAATATCCTCCAGATTTATTCATGTTGTTACAAACAGCAGGATTTCCTTCTTTTTTGGGAATAAACGATAAATAAACTTCGGGGACAAATAAATATTCCATCAGTTGTATATGTGTGTGTTTCTGTGTGTGCGTACAAATCAGACATTTTCTTTGCAGGCTTCCCAGGGAGTGCACTGGTAAAGAATCTGCCTGCCCATGCAGGGGATGTGGGTTAAATCCCTGTGTTGGAAAGATGCCCTGGAGAAGGAAATGACAACCCACTCCAGTATTTCTTGCCTGGAAAATCTCATGGACAGAGGGTCCTGGCAGACCACAGCCCATGAAGTTATAGAGCTGAACATGACTGAGCATGCATGCAACATGTTCTTTTTTCATTCCTCTGCTGGTGGATATCTAGGTCGTTGCTTCCATATCTCAACTATTATAAAAATTGCTTCAGTGAGCAAGGATGTGCAGCTATCTCTTCAAGATAGTGGATAATGACTTCCTTTTCTTTGGATGTATACCCATAAGTGGAATTGCTGGATCACATTATAGTTCTATAATTTTAATTTTTTTAATTAAAAATTTATAATTCTATAGTTTTAATTTTTTTTGATGGAGCTCCGTGCTGTTTTTCATAGTGGCTGTACCATTTTTACATTCCTACCAACAGTGTACAGGATTTCCAATTTCTTCACATCTGTGAAGAAATGTTCTTACTACAATAGAAGAACAACTCCCCAAAACCTCTCTGGTAAAGAATCCCTTTAAACACATAAATCATAGCCTAAAATTAAACTGTATACCTAAATGATTTAGGAGGCTGGAGGAAGATAAATTAGGGCCCTAAAGTTTGTTTACTGTCTACATTCTTCACTATTTTTTCCATCATTTTACAAACAAAATCAAATAAATATTGCATATGTTAATTCATCATTTTTAAACTTTTGGTTTAGGGGATTTCAGTCTCAAAGAACTCGAATGATAAAAGCCTATGTACCCATCAGCAGCTTTTACAGTTATCAACATTTGTCCATCTAGCCAGTAGTTTCATTTAGGGGAAAAAGTCCATCTGAAGATTTCTTAAAAACTTCTTGGAAACCTTGTAGTTACACATTTACTTGATAAATATCCTGAAATCCTCAGAGTTTACTGACAGATAATGCTTAGCAGATTATAGAGCCTTAAAGCTTTAAAAGTTACAGTAGATCAGCTTTTCCCAACGTAATGAAATATAATGTCTATTCTTTTGCTGATGGACCAGTTACTTAGCATAATTCCTTTGTGCCCTGCTCGAAAAGTGTGAGGATCACATGCAATAAAGCTCTTTTGTTTTTGGACTAACACTTCTGTTAAAAATCTTTCTAGAGTTTAGTGTACCATGCGTCATGTGTGTGTTGTGTGCTAAGTTGCTTAAGTCATGTCCAACTCTTTGTGACTCCATGGACTGTAGCCTGCCAGGCTCCTCTGTCTGTAGGATTTTCCAGGCAAATCCTGGAAAGTGAAGTGAAGTGGGTTGCCATTTCCTACTCCAGGGGACCTGTGCTTCTTGTGTCTCCTGCATTGGCAGGAGGCATCAAACTGCCATCCAGGGATCCAGGGATCGAACCCATGCTTCTTATGTGTTCTGCATTGGCAGGCAGGTTCTTTACCACTAGCGCCACCTGGATAATATCTGTAAGCAATCTTCTGCAGTATTGATTTTTACATAGATCCTAAAATCTTTAGTTTAACTGTGAAAAATTATCTTAAAACTTTTTAATTACAATAAGTCTTTAGGCTGACAAAATATTTTTAAGTATGTCACATATAATCATGATGAAGAATGACATTTGAATACTGTACAGAAGATATCTGAAAATTTTAATGAGTATTATTTATTACTCTGCAAAAAATGCTGATAAAGCTTATTACTGTGATTCCTGTGGTAACTAAAACATCTAATTAACTTTGACTAGAGATGCATGCTACTATATTATCCTCTCCAGAAGATGAATTTCATAGCATTAATTTTCTAGTGTGTATTTCGGTAAAATACGACTTGGGCACTGTCTGTATGACTATTAACTTGAAAACAGTTACTTCCCTTATCCTTATCATTCATTATATATTTTAGCACATCCTATGTAAACTAATAGCATTCACTTAGAAGATTTAGAGTTTTATGTTTTATGTTCATAAAGAAAAACTTGGAAATAACTGACTAATGATAATTTAGAAATTTAGAAGCAACCATGAAATAGTAAAAATATCAAATTTTTAAGAACTTCATTATCTTAACAACTGTAATGAGTTAACCATTCCTAATCCACTCCCTATTAGCTTTAAGAAATTGAAGATATTAAGTGATTTATGTAGAGCTACAGATAGTAAGAAACAAACTAAACTGTATACCCAGGCTGTGTGATGCTGAAACTAAATACCGTAGTTGCTCATTATACTGCTTCTCGGGGAAGGCAATGGCACCCCACCCCAGTACTCTTGCCTGGAAAATCCAATGGACGGAGTAGCCTGGTGGGCTGCAGTCCATGGGGTCGCTAACAGTCGGACAGACTGAGCGACTTCACTTTCACTTTTCTCTTTCATGCATTGGAGAAGGAAATGACAACCCACTCCAGTATTCTTGCCTGGAGAATCCCAGGGATGGGGGAGCCTGGTGGGCTGCCGTCTATGGGGTCACACAGAGTCGGACACGACTGAAGTGACTTAGCAGCAGCAGCAGCGTACTGCTTCTGCTATCAGTAGTCCTTACATTAATCAGGACAGGCTGCAACACCCACATTTCAACTGAACACAATTAAAATTTATTATGTACCTTTGTGATTGTCTGTGGCAGGGGAGAATTCTCTTCTGTGCATGACTATTCAAAGACCCAGAATTCTTTTGTTTAATGGCACCATCATCTTCAACATGATGCTTCCTTCCAAGTATGCCATGGAAGGAGAAGGATGGAGAATCTCTATGGAAATTTTTATTGCTAAGCCTTCTAGAACTTAGGTACATAATTTCCTGCCCACATAGCATCCAGCATTTGCCGGAGCTTAACCACGTTTCCTAACATGAATGTCTTAGGAATATAGCTTAGCTGTATGGAAAAGATAAATGAATTAACAAAATGTAATAAACTATATATATATATATATATGTATATTCAGCCTTTTAGGAAAGGAAATTCTGACAGTCTTCCCTGGTGGCTTAGATGGTAAAGCGTCTGCCTGCAATGTGGGAGACCTGGGTTCGATCCCTGGGTTGGGAAGATCTCCTGGAGAAGGAAACGGCAATCTACTCTAGTACTCTTGCCTGGAAAATCCCACGGATGGAGGAGCCTGGCAGGCTACAGTCCATGGGGTCGCAAAGAGTTGGACACGACTGAGCAGCTTCACTTTCACTTTCACAACACCATGAGTGAACCTCAGTTCAGTTCAGTTCAGTTGCTCCGTCGTGTCTGACTCTTTGCAACCCCATGGACTGCAGCACGCCAGGCCTCCCTGTTCATCACCAACTCTGGGAGCTCACCCAAACCCACGTCCATCGAATTGGTGATGCCATCCAGCCATTTCATCCTCTGTTATCCCCTTTTCCTCCTGCCCCCAATCCCTCTTAGCATCAGGGTCTTTTCCAATGAGTCAACTCCTCGTGAGGTGGCCAAAGTATTGGAGTTTCAGCTTTAGCATTGTTCCTTCTAAAGAACACCCAGGACTGATCTCCTTTAGGATGGACTGGTTGGATCTCCTTGCAATCCATGGGACTCTCAAGGGTCTTATCCAACACCACAGTTCAAAAGCATCAATTCTTTGGCATCAGCTTTCTTCACAGTCCAATTCTCACATCCATACATGACTACAGGAAAAACCTTAGCCTTGACTAGATGGACCTTTGTTGGCAAAGTAATGTCTCTGCTTTTGAATATGCTATCTAGGTTGGTCATAACTTTCCTTCCAAGGAGTAAGCGTCTTTTAATTTCATGGCTGCAGTCACCCTCTGCAGTGATTTTGGAGCCCCCCAAAATAAAGTCTGACACTGTTTCCACTGTTTCCCCATTTATTTCCCACGAAGTGATGGGACCAGATGCGATGATCTTCGTTTTCTGAATGTTGAGCTTTAAGCCAACTTTTTCACTCTCCTCTTTCACTTTCATCAAGAGGCTTTTTAGTTCCTCTTCACTTTCTGCCATAAGGGTGGTGTCATCTTCATATCTGAGGTTATTGATATTTCTCCCAGCAATCTTGATTCCATCTTGTGCTTCTTCTAGTCCAGCATTTCTCATGATGTACTCTGCATAGAAGTTAAATAAGCAGGGTAACAATATCCAGCCTTGATGTACTTTTCCTATTTGGAACCAGTCTCTTGTTCCATGTCCAGTTCTAACTGTTGCTTCCTGATCTGCATATAGGTTTCTCAAGAGGCAGGTCAGGTGGTCTGGTATTCCCATCCCTTTCAGAATTTTCCACAG
>SJYX01011209.1:217190-227865 GCA_006410675.1 Oreotragus oreotragus
GTCAAAGGCTTTGGCATAGTCAATAAAGCAGAAATAGATGTTTTTCTGGAACTCTCTTGCTTTTTCCATGATCCAGCAGATGTTGGCAATTTGATCTCTGGTTCCTCTGCCTTTTCTAAAACCAGCTTGAACATCTGGAAGTTCACAGTTCACATATGGCTGATGCCTGGCTTGGAGAATTTTGAGCATTATTTTACTAGCGTGTGAGATGAGTGCAATTGTGCGGTAGTTTGAGCATTCTTTGGCATTGCCTTTCTTTGGGATTGGAATGAAAACTGACCTTTTCCAGTCCTGTGGCCACTGCTGAGTTTTCCAAATTTGTTGGCATATTGAGTGCAGCACTTTCACAGCATCATCTTTGGGCATTTGAAACAGCTCAACTGGAATTCCATCACCTCCACTAGTTTTGTTCATAGTGATGCTTTTAAGGCCCACTTGACTTCACATTCCAGGATGTCTGGCTCTAGATGAGTGATCACACCATCGTGATTATCTTGCTCTTGAAGATCTTTTTTGTACAGTTCTTCCGTGTATTCTTGCCACTTCTTCTTAATATCTTCTGCTTCTGTTAGGTCCATACCATTTCTGTCCTTTATCGAGCCTATCTTTGCCTGAAATGTTCCCTTGGTATCTCTAATTTTCTTGAAGAGATCTCTAGTCTTACCTATTCTGTTGTTTTCCTCTATTTCTTTGCGTTGATCACTGAAGAAGGCTTTCTTATCTCTTCTTGCTATTCTCTGGAACTCTGCATTCAGATGCTTATATCTTTCCTTTTCTCCTTTGCTTTTCACTTCTCTTCTTTTCACAGCTATTTGTAAGGCCTCCCCAGACAGCCATTTTGCTTTTTTGCATTTCTTTTCCATGGGGATGATCTTGATCCCTGTATTAAGTGAAATAAGCCAGGCACAGAAAGACAAATACTGCATGATCTCACTTACTGATACATGTGAAATTGAAAAGAATCAAACTTGTAGAAGGATAGAGTAGAGACCAGTAGAGGGGGTAATGGGGAGCTTTGGTTCAAGGATACAGAATTTCAGTTATTCAAGAGAGTTAATTAATGTACAGAAACATAACCGTGGTTAACAGTACTCTTAATATATTGTATACTTGAAATGTACTAAGAGAGTAAATCTTAAGTGTTTTCCCCACGCTAGGAAAAAGAAAAGAAAAGAAAACGCTGAGTATGTGAGGTGATTTGTTGTTGTTACTGAGCTGCTAAGTCGTATCCAACTCTGCGACCCTATGGACTGCAACACACCAGGTTCCCCTGTCCTTCAGTAACTGATCATGGTGACTATTTTACCATCTGTATGTATATCAAAATATCAAGTTGTACATCTTTAATATATATAATTTTTATTTGTCAATTATACTTCAGTTAAGGTGGAGGGGAAAGTAGATAATATTACACATTTATATTTCAAATATCCAAAAGCTAGTTTAAAGTGAACTTTTAAGATTTACAGAACATTGATTATCTGAAAACTAGACTTTTTAAAATTTATTTTTCATTGGAGGATAATTGCTTTACAGCATTGTGTTTGTTTCTGCCATACAACAACATGAATCAGACCTATGTATATATACTTATGTATGTATATATATATATATCCCCTCCTTCTTGAACCTCCCTCCCACTTCATCCTGCACCCCACCCCTCTAGACTGTCACAGCGCACCACGTCGAGCTCCCTTTGTTATACAGCAACTTTCCGGTAGCAATCATTTTATATATGTACTGTATATGTTTCAATAGTATTCTCTCAATTTGTCTCACCCTCTTCTTCCCATATTGTGTCCACAAGTTTGTTCTCTATCTCTGTGGTTCTATTCCTGCCCTGCTAATAGCTCCATCAGCACCATTTTTCTAGATTCTATATATGTATGGTAATATATAATTGTGTTTCCCTTTCTGACTTGCTTCACCGGCTCTAGGTTTATCCACTTTAGTCCAATTGACTCAAATTCGTTCCTTTTTAAGGCTGAGTAATATTTCATTGTGTGTGTGTATTGATATAGCCACTGTAAGAACAGTATGGAGATTCCTTAAAAATCTAGGAATAAAATGACCTTGTGACCCAGCAATGCCACTACTGGACATATACCCTGAGAAACCATAATTCAAAAAGACACATGTACCCCAGTGTTCATTGCAGTACTATTTACAATAGACAGGACATAAATGATTTTTTAATTAAGTCCAGTTTTAGGTCCAAGTTGATAAAAGTTCTGTCACTCTTATTTATTTCAGTTTTTCATATGTGCAGGTAAATTACTTGAATTGTAATATTCAGAATATAATGCTTCACTGTTTCCTTACTTCTCACTATCTCTTTTTCTAGGGGAAAAATGCATATATAAAAGAGACAACAATTTTAAAGTATGATCTGGGATTAAAAAACATCCTAGAGACAGAAGGTTATGAAAGTTTGAAAATAATTCAGAATAAAATTTAAAATGGAAATCATGTATCCCGTAAGCATGAGGGGAGTAAAAAAAATTCAAAGAGCTTGTACAGTTCATCAAGTTTCACTGCACTGAGTTCAATGAATCAAAGTTAACTATATATTATACGTTGAAACTTAACTGTCTTAAGGCAGAAGGAGGGAAGAACTAAATTCCTTTGATTCTCCTGCCAACCTGAAAGCTCTCTGTTTGATAAGCTCTGCAGCCTGGGCATCTGTTCATTAAGTGCTAATACATGGTCGGATGTTCTCATCACTCATCCTTTATGTTTATGTCATCTCAAGTGATCATACTCAGTATTAATTTACAGAGAGCAATATTTCAAAATTCTTAGTTGAACCTCTGTAACGATCTTGTATTTGCATGAGAAAACAGAATTAGTCTTTGTTTTGAATGTGCTTCTAATAAAACAAATGTATTTCTAAATGCTCATAGGTAATCTAATCTTAATATGAACTTTGAATTCATGAAAACTATGTGTCATCTTTCTCCAAAAATAAAATCATTTTTCACATATAAATAGACAATTCTTTCAGGTTTAGAATCTAGGTATTGTCAACTGTTTCTATCAAAATAGTTTAAAAGTTCACATTTTGAAAAGTTCACCACAGGTCTGCATGGAGTATTTTATGTTCCTTAGTCTTCGGTTCTTTGTCATTTCCAGCTGACTGCAACAGCATGGTTCTGCTCTCATCTGTAGGGATGGAGGTTGAGTTTGCATGGACTTGCTGCCTGTGATTTAACACCTGATCCCTGTGGCAACTTGGCAGAGTAATGTAATAAGGGTTATTATCCTTGTTCTTTTTCAATAGTATCAAGAATGATTTAGAGGCATTTCAATACTATAAAAGCATGATTAGACCTTTAACCACCCTTTACCCCAAAAGGCTGGTCCAGATGGATAATTTCATCTCAAACTATAAGAGCTCTCACCAGCCACACACGGTAGGGGAGCCTCTTGGATAACTCATTTACACTGGCTATAATACAGCTACAGAGATGATGAGTGACAGATCGGGAAGTAAGGCACACTACAAATCCATGTTCAACTGGATCCAATCTCTCAAAAACTCTTTAGCTTCCAAGTGTGAAAGAGAAAACTCACTTTATAAGTTCAGTTACAATATTCTTGGGGCTTCCCTGGTGGCTCAGAGGTTAAAGCGTCTGCCTCCAATGTGGGAGACCCGGGTTCGATCCCTGGGTCGGGAAGATCCCCTGGAGAAGGAAATGGCAATCCACTCCAGTATTCTTGTCTGGAGAATCCCATGGACAGAGAAGCCTAATAGGTTATAGTCCACGGGGTCACGAAGAGTCGGATACGACTGAGCGACTTCACCTTCACAATATTCTTGCTTGCCCCAAAATTGCAGGTGTATATTACATTTATTTCTAAAATTATATTTTCGTACATTTATTTTGTCCATCTGTAATTTTGTTTGTTTTTTATGTTTTTTTTGTATGATATGTAAGTGTTCAATTCTTACTTTCTCCCAAGTGAGAAGTAGTCACTTATGCTAGCATAACATATTCAATAGAATATCCTTTCCCACTCAATTGAAATATCAGCTTTTATATATACTAAATTTCTGTAGGTATCATGAGCTTTTTCTCCTACATTGAACAATTGGTCCACTTCTGTTACATTACCACATTGCTCAATTACATTATCTTTGAAATGATTTAATACACAGTAAAACAAACTCCCTCACCATTAAAAGAAAAAAAAAAAAAAGCATAACAGACAGCATTCTGCGAGCTGAAAGCCAAACAAATTTACAGTCACATTACCTAAAGTCAGGAAAATATAAAACTTTTCTTGGCTGGTGCCGACTAGCTTTCATGTTTCAAAAGGCCATATGGCATGAAAAATGTAAAAATTGCAGGTGAGCCAAATTCTGCAGATTAGGAGGCTGTGGAACAATTTTTATAATATCTGTTAAATATAAATAGGAAAAGGGTTATAATGAAGAACAGTGTTTCATTGCTGATGAGACTTGCTTCTTTTTTTTTGTATGTACCTTTATTTAAACTTATTTTTATTTTATAGTATTTTTATAGTAAGTCTGTGTTTTTTTAATATTTATTTTTATTTATTTATTTGGGTGTGCCTGATCTTAGCTGTGGCACTAAGGATCTTTGATCTTTATTGTGATGTGCGAACTCTTCGTTGTAGCATGAAGGATCTAGTTCCCAGACTAGGGGTTGAAACTGGGTCTCTGGCATTGGGAGTTCAGAGACTTTGTCATTGGACCACCAGGGAAGTCTCTTGGTTACATGTTTTAAAAATAGCAGTGTGTACATGTCAATCCCAAACTCCCATTCTGTTCTTCTCCTCTGTCCTCCCCATGGGAACCGTAAGTTCATTCTGTAATTCTGTGAGTCTGTTTCTGTTTTGTAAATAAGTTCAATTGTATTATTATTTTTTAGATTCTGCCTATAAGCGATATCATAGGATACCTGTCTTTCTCTGTCTGACCTATTTCACTTAGTATGATACTCTCCAGGTCCGTCCATGTCGCTGCAGATGGCGTTACTTCTTTCTTCTCAATGGCTGAGTAATATTCATGTTGGGTTTCCCTGGTGGCTCAGTGGTAAAGAATCTGCCTGCAATACAAGAGACACAGGAAACACGGGTTCAGTCCCTGGGCCAGGAAGATCCCCTGGAGAAGGAAATGGCAACCCATTCCAGTCTTCTTGCCTGCAGAATCCCACGGAGAGCAAGCCTGGTGGACTATAGTCTATAAGGTTGCAAAGAGTCTCACACGGCTGAAGCAACTTAGCACACGTGTCCAATACTATATTGTATGTATGTACCACTTCTTTTGGAGAAGGCAGTGGCACCCCACTCCAGCACTCTTGCCTGGAGAATCCCAGGGACAGGGGAGCCTGGTGGGCTGCAGTCCATGGGGTCACGAAGAGTCGGACACCACTTCTTTATCTATTCCTCTGCTGGTGGTCATTTTTGTGCTTTCATACTTGGTTATTGTAAACAGTGCTGTGGTGATCATTGGGGTGCATGTATCCTTTTGAACNGCCTGGAGAATCCCAGGGACAGGGGAGCCTGGTGGGCTGCAGTCCATGGGGTCACGAAGAGTCGGACACCACTTCTTTATCTATTCCTCTGCTGGTGGTCATTTTTGTGCTTTCATACTTGGTTATTGTAAACAGTGCTGTGGTGATCATTGGGGTGCATGTATCCTTTTGAACGATGTTTTTCTGCTGATACATGCCCAGGAGTGTGATTGCTGGATCATATGGTATCTCTATTTTTAGTTTTTTAAGGAGCATCCATACTCTTCTCCATAGTGGCTATACCAACTTACATTCCCACCAACAGCATTAAAGGTTTCCTTTTCTCCACATCCTCTCCAGCATGTGTTGTTTGTAGATTTTTTTTTATTATTATTATGGTCATTCTGACTGGTATGAGGTGATGTCCCATTATAACTTTGATTTGCATTTTTCTAATAATTAGCAATGTTGAACATCTTTTCTCGTGCCGCTTGGCCATCTGTATGTGTTCTTTGAGAAAATGTCTATTTAGGTCTTCCACCCATTTTTTGATTGGTTGTTTGTTTTTTGGATATTGAGCCACATGAGCTGTTTGTGAATTTTGGAGACTAATCCCTCATTGGTCACATCATTTGTGAATATTTTATCCCATTCTGTAGGTTGTCTTTTCATTTTGTTTGTGGTTTCCTTTGTTTTGAAAAGCTTTTGCAGTCAATTAGGTCCCATTTTTTTATTTTTGTTTTTATTTCCATTACTCTGGGAGATGGATCAAAACAGGTATTGCTGTGATTTATGTCAGCAAATGTTCTGCCTATGTTTTCCTCTAAAAGTTTTGTAGTACCCACTGAGACTAGTTTCTTTTGTAAGGACCTTGGCAAATGTACCTATATCACACAAATAACCTTCAAAGTACCTGGTTATAAAATATTCAAAGAATATGCTGTTAATAATCATAAAAAGATATGTATATTAAATCATTCAATAGTATCATTCAATAGAAACACACAAAAACACACAGAAAAACACAAATAAAAAAGATTATGTATTGGTTAACTGATGTAAAGCTTATGAGCAGAGGTTCCCCGGAACTTCTTGTGTTTTGCAGCAACAAAGGTGCTATATGAACTACTTCGGTGTTCGTAGACACTGTATAGAACCTCAGTCAGTTCAGTCGCAGTTGTGTCCGACTCTTTGTGACTCCATGGGCTGCAGCACACCAGGCTTCCCTGTCCATCATCAACTCTCTGAGCTTGCTCAAACTCATGTCCATCAAGTCAGTGATGCCATCCAACCATCTCATCCTGCCGTCCCTTTCTTCTCCTGCCTTCAAGCTTTCCCAGCATCAGGGTCTTTTCCAATGAGTAAGTTATTCACATCAGGTGGCCAAAGTATTGGGGTTTCAGCTTCAGCATCAGTCCTTCCAATGAATATTCAGAACTGATTTCCTTTAGGATTGACTTGTTGGATCTCCTTGCTGTCCAAGGGACTCTTGAATCTTCTCCAGCACCACAGTTCAAAAGCAACAATTCTTCAGTGTTCATTTATCCATACATGACTACTGGAAAAACCATAGCTTTGGCTATACAGATGTTTGTTGGTAAAGTAATGTCTCTGCTTTTTACTATGCCGTCTAGGTTGGTCATGGCTTTTCTTCCAAGGAGCAAGTGTCTTTTAATTTCATGGCTGCAGTCACCATCTGCAGTGATTTTGGAGCCCAAGAGAATAAAATCTGTTACTGTTTCTATTGTTTCCCCATGAAGTAATGGGACTGGTTGCCATGATCTTCATTTTTTGAATGCTGAGTTTTAAGCCAGCTTTTTCACTCTCCCCTTTCACTTTAATCAAGAGGTTCTTTAGTTCCTCTTCGCTTTCTGCCATAAGGGTGGTGTCATCTGCATATCTGAGGTTATTGATATTTCTCCCAGCAATCTTGCTTCCAACTTATGCTTCATCCAGCCTGACATTTCACACGATGTACTCTGCATATAAGTTAAATAAGCAGGGTGACAAAATATAGCTTTGACCTAGTCCTTTCCCAATTTGTAACCAGTCTGTTGTTCCATGTCCAGTTCTAACTGTTGCTTCTTGACCTGTATACAGATTTCTCAGGAGGCAGGTAAGAATCTAACTGTCAGTAATAACAAGAGTAAAGTGATATCTGTCTTTATCTCTAGTTGGTTTTAAGATATTATTTCTCTCTTTTCTTGTTCGTAGANTGTTGTTCCATGTCCAGTTCTAACTGTTGCTTCTTGACCTGTATACAGATTTCTCAGGAGGCAGGTAAGAATCTAACTGTCAGTAATAACAAGAGTAAAGTGATATCTGTCTTTATCTCTAGTTGGTTTTAAGATATTATTTCTCTCTTTTCTTGTTCGTAGATTCCCTAGCTATATTGGCATAGCGTTTTACTTACGTGATTTGAATCTAAGGATTCTTTCATTAATTCTGGCAAATTCTCAGACATGATCTCTTCAGATATTCTTCTCTTATTGTTTTCCTCTTCTAGGATTACAAATGCATATATTTTGGACCCTCTCATCCTTCCTTATCTTCTAAACTCTTTTACACTTTTTCCTTTTTCTCTTCTGCTACATTCAGAGTAATGTCTGTTATTCGGTGTTTGAGCACACCTTTTTCCCCTCACCTGTTTCTTTCCTTTTTTTGGCTACACCTTGAGGCTTTGTTGTTCAGTCAAGTCTGACTTTTTGCAACCCCATGGACTGCAGCCCACCAGGCTTCCCTGTCCTTCATCATCTCCTGGAGCATGTTTTCCTGCCAGCTGTATTCAAAATGTGGTACCTACCTATGTTAATTGTTAGGCTGGTGGTACCTCAGCCTAGTGTAATGAGTATAAATTTTAATCTTAATCTTCGTGATGACAGGATGGCGAATATAAACTCTCAGAGGAGGAATTTATCTACACGTATGGCTTGGGTCAGGCAAATAAGTTTATCTTTTAGGCAAACTTCTCTGCTGAGCACATTTTCTTTTTTAAATACGTATTTATTTGGTGTGCCAGGTCCTGGCTGTGGCATGTAGAATCTTTTGAAGTGTGACTTAGTTGTGGCATGCGAGATCCAGTGCCCTGACCAGGGATTGAATCAGTGCCTCCTGCATTCAGAGTGTGAAGTCTTAGCTACTAGATGACCAAGGAAGTCCCTGGGCACATTTTCTTAATCCAGGCTTTCATCATGTAGGTCTTCGTGGGTTCCAGCTTTATCCAGGGTTTTCGGTACAAACATGAATCTGTCCTAAACCTAATGCTTTGTTTCCTGGCTCTCCATGGTCAACAAAACAAAAGCCTCTTCTTTAACAATGTGAGTGAGTACCTCCAGAGCGAGAGATACTTTTTAATTTTTTTAACCAGTCTTCTCTTTGTTTTTGGCCCCTAGGGATTTACCTTTATTTCAAGCTCACATCACTTACAAGAATGTTTTACAATTTGTCCAGCATTTAAATACTTTCTACTGCAATTTTAGGTAATGTTAGGCTGCCGTGTTACTAGAAACAAAAGCCCTATCTATTCTGTACTTGTTTTGATCCAGTAGATCTGTCTAATGTTGATAGAGGTGTATTTAAAACCACCCATAATAATTGCTTTTTGTGCTATTTTTTCATTCATGGACAATAATTACACTACATATTTGACTGTTCTATTTCTGGTGCAGTAAGATTTTTTCATACACCTTTATCATAAATTGTTCTTTGTACCATTCTTTCTCTTTTGTCACCTTAAATTTTACATTTTATCCTAAAATAAGTGGTTTCTTATTTTATATATTGTTGCCTGAAATATATTTGCCCATCTCTTTATTTTGAAATATTGTACATTTCTTGGCTTAAATATGTTTCTGATAAACTGTGGTCCAGCTTTGTATACATTTTGCGCAGCCTCCTTGGCTGTGGCCCTGGATCATTTTAAATACAAAAGAAGAACTATTTAGTTAATGAGGTGTAGCTTTTGATGTCTCAATAAAAAATGTATAAGAACTAGGATAGCAAAGGAAAGTTGAAATTCCATGTAATATTCAAGGAATGTGATGACTAAAGGAATAATGCATTCTCATTGTTTATCTTAAACTAAAAAATAGCCCATCGTCTCTTTCAATCTGATAACAAATATCATTTCCATCATTAAGACAAAAAATCAGAGAGAGAGTATTACAGGCCCATTGTCAGTTATTTTGGATCAGTTGTTTGTGCACTTCATGGACTGTGGAATGAATATAGAATGCTCTGTTCTACAAATAAAAATCAAAGTAAAAATACTACCCTTCCCTTTAAAATGATGCATGAAATTGGAATATAAACTTACAGTTTCTTTGCCATAATGAATGTTTAGAAATATTTAGAAATATTGTCGGTCTCAGTCTTAACCTAATTTCACTTTTTCTCAGGTTCTGCTGATTATTTTTTGGTTTCTCCCTTTGTTCTTATAGGGCTTCCCTGCTAGCTCAGTTGGTAAGGAATCCACCTGCAATGCAGGAGACTCCAGTTAGACTCCTGGGTGGGGAAGATCTGCTGAAGAAGGGATAGGCTACCCACCTCCAGTATTCTTGGGCTTCCCTTGTAATTCAGCTGGTAAAGAATCTACCTGCAATGTGGGAGACCTGGGTTTGATACATGGGTTGGGAAGATCCCCTGCAGAAGGGAAACATACCTACTCCAGTATTCTGGCCTGGAGAATTCCATGGACTGTATAGTCCGTGGGATCACAAAGAGTCGGACAGGACTGAGTGACTCACTTTCACTTTCATCTCATTCCCTCTACCCAGTGTTCTGACTGGGTGCATTCTTGGTTAGGAACTATCGTCATCTTGGTCTCAGTTCAGTTCAGTCACTCAGTCGTGTCCGACTCTTTGTGACCCCATAAATCGGAGCACGCCAGGCCTCCCTGTTCATTACCGTCTCTTGGAGTTCACTCAGACTCACATCCATCAAGTCTGTGATGCCATCCAGCCATCTCATCCTCTGTCGTCCCCTTCTCCTCCTGCCCCCAATCCCTCCCAGCATCAGAGTCCTTTCCAATGAGTCAGCTCTTCGCATGAGGTGGCCAATATACTGGAGTTTCAGCTTCAGCATCATTCCTTCCAAAGAAATCCCAGGGTTGATCTCCTTCAGAATGGACTGGTTGGATCTCCTTGCAGTCCAAGGGACTCTCAAGAGTCTTCTCCAACACCACAGTTCAAAAGCAT
>SJYX01011210.1:0-17146 GCA_006410675.1 Oreotragus oreotragus
CTAAGACAGTAAGAAGGTGGTATTATAGCTCTCTATCTGCCATTGTCTTAGGCAGAGTTACTGAGGATCTTTTAAGATGAGCAAGTATGTATAAAGCCCTTACCCCTTATTAGTAAAATGGGTCAGTGTATATTAAAGCTAGTTATCTTACAGTTTCTTGTGAACAGCTACCTCAAATTTCAAGAGGATGATATAATTACATTAAACTTGACAGAGACTATATTTTTCCAAGATTGTCAGTCTCTATAAAACTAATTTCAGTTTAAAGGGTGCTATTTTTGATATCCAGTCTTGGTATTTGAGATAATTTTAACTATAAGATGGTCCTGCAATAAATAAAGCAACAAAAATAAAACACTCTTTTAAATGTATAAATGAGTTCACATTCACTCACTTACTCATACACACATCTGCTCACGTCACCAGATGACATAACTCTTACAGCTGGGAAGCTGGTAGACCAAGTGGTCTTAGGAACAAAGGGCTTGGATTTTAAAACCCACAGTCAGAAGGCAAGGTCTTGAGTCCATGTGAAACAGGGAGATGGAATTCATGCCCCATGTCCATCTCACCTACACAAACCGAGGACAAAGAACTGGTATTTCAAGCAAAAGGTGAACCAAGGAAAAAATGAAAACCCTCAGTTGTAAAGGGAGATGGCAAAGAAGCTTGGCTGTCCCTGCCTGTGTTTGGAATCAGGACAGAAGTACTGTGAAGAAACTGGTTCCCTAAATAATTTTTTAAAATTATTTTTAATTGAAGGATAATTCCCCAAAGAATTTTTAACAATGGGTATGCATTTCAAATTTCTATTATCCACATAAAGAATCTCTATGACAAAATAAAAAAATGTGTTCCAAGCCAGTGTTACCCCTGTGGCTCCTGACACAGCAAATACAAATTCCCCTTTGGATACATGTTCCTACAATCCAAGTTGCAAGGCTTTTTCATAAAGAAAAACAAACAGGCAGTAGTTAGAATGCTGGAGCAGTCATGAAAGGGCCATAATATATGTAACTTCAAATGATTTAAGGAAAAAGAGTGAATGTGGAAAGAACAAACGTTAAATAGAAAACACTGTTAACCAAAGAGGTACATCTGAGTAAAAGGCAGATAGATGGGTGTTCTTCCCACTGTTTTTACTTTTGTATCTTTACAATAAGTTTGAAAACATTTCAAAAGTTTAAGAAAGCTAAATTATGAGACTGCAAAAAATATCACAATGTAAAAAGTAATTTTGTATATGACAGAAGTAACAGCAGGGTTAGAATTAAAAATATGAAGCAAAACTAAGCATATTTAGAATAATGTGAAAAAAGGCCTTGAAACTAAGATCAAGATACTCTGAACAAGATTCAGAAACAATACTGTTTGAAAACTAAAATGAATTTCCAGAGTCACCAGAAATAAGTAGGGAAGACAGATTAGACAAAGAGGAAGATCAAAGAACCAAAATGAGTCAAGGCAGCTTCAAAGAATAAGGGGAAGAAGGAAAATTTGTCTCACCAGACACAGCAAGATTTACAGTATGTCAGAATAACTAAGAATGCAGTATTGGGACTATCCTGGTGGTCCAGTGGTCCTCCTCCAATGCAGGAGACACAAGTTTGTTCCCTGGTCCAGGAAGATCGCACATGCTATGGAGCAACTAAACCTGTGTGCTCTAGAACCCCTGAGCCATGAGACAAGCCACCCTGCAACTAGAGAAAGCCTATGCAGTATGGATTGGAAGAATCAATATAGTGAAAATGAATATATTACCCAAAGCAATCTACAGATTCAATGCAANGGATGGCATCACCAACTGGATGGACATGAGTTTGAGCAAGCTCCAGGAGTTGGTGATGGACAGGGAGGCATGGCATGCTGCAGTCCACGGCGTCACAAAGGTCGTACGTGACTGTGAACTGAATGAAATTTACATAATGGAATAGAAAAAATTATTAAAAAGTTGATTCAAGATTCAAGACCCAAAGCAGTCAAAATGATGCATTCTAGTAATGCATTCAATAAACTTCAAAGATAAGAAAAGACTCTCCTCTGACTTGTTCATAGAAACATTCAATGCTTTAAAAGAACAGAACAAGTTCTTTAAAGAGAAAGTGAATTGAAGATTTTATATTCAGCTAAATCATCAAGTATAAACCCTGTAACTAACAGTTTGACTACCCAAGTACTCAGAGAATATTGTTCCAATGAGCCCTCAAATATAAGGGAAAAAGCTTCAACCAACCAAGAGATAATTAGGGCAACTATAGTGATAGAACTGATATGAACAATTAAATATATATAATAGAACTGATATGCAAATGTGACAGATTCCCTAACATCAAATACCTAGGGAGAGAGAGAGAGAGAGAGAGACGAGAGAGAGAGGGAAAAAGAGACATGGTAAACATTTAAAAAAAAAAAGATTAAGAAAGGAATGAGAATGGGGGAAAAGTGAAAGGAAGAAGTAGGCTAACTACCTCATCCTTTATAAATGCCAAAGGATAGCATATAAATCAATGAAGTTTTAACTGAAGTTTAAGCATATTAAATAGTACAAGGAAGGGAGGGAACAGACTAACTTTACAATTGCTCATACATGGTCAAACAATACAAAAAGGTGTACCACAAATATGAAAGCAAAAATCTAGCAGAGACAGAAATCTTAACAGCAGTCTAGGTAGAATTTGAATCAAAAAGCAATAAACAAAGCAAAGATGATTAGTTTGTAATGCCAGAAAGTATAATCTGGAATAAAGATTAACAACAATAATATGCACCAATGAACAGAGAATAAACATTCACAGAGAAAAACTATCAGATAAAGAGAGTTAAAGTGGGATGCACTATCAATTAGAGACTAATTTACCTCTCATAATTCATGGAAATTAGAGTGACTGAAACTATCTAAGATAACAGAAGACCCAAATAATAAAAGGTAGAAAATGGATAGAATTGATATGCCAAATTCTATACCCTAATATTCAAAATATTATCTTCTTTTCAAAGTACTTATAGATCATTCAAAAAATTTGATCATATATAAGATCACACAGAAAATGTCAATAAAAATCAAAATAATACAGATTAGCATTTTCTCACTACAATATAACTGAAAATGACCACAAAATGCCTTTATTAGATACAAATTTTAAAATTCTCAAATAACTCTTCAGTGAGAAAATACAAATATATTGATGAACATCAAGAAAATAATCATAAAACTACATATAAGAATTATATTAAATTTATAACTTAGGAAGAAGTGACATCTTTATGATATTGAATCTTTTTATTTAGGTATTTGTCTTCATTTGTACAGTTCTTTCTTTTTTTTGGCCACACCAGGGAATTCCCTGTATAATTCTTAACTTAGTATCCTTCAGTAATGTTTTATTCTTTATATGCTATTATTATTAAATTTACAGCAACAAAATATAATATAAAGAAAAAAGACATTTATCTTCTGATTATTATTATATAGGAAATACATTAAAATTTTATAACTGTTTTTTTCTCTATTTTTGTTGTTTAGCATCTCAAAAAGAATGTTAAATAACAGCAGTAAAACGTAGCTGTTTTGCTTCTGGACTTTAGACGGGATGCTTTCAGTGTTTTTTTTAAGCATGCTGCTGCTGCTGCTGCTAAGTTGCTTCAGTCGTGTGCGATTCTGTGCAACCCCACAGACGGCAGCCCACCAGCCCACCAGGCTCCCCCATCCCTGGGATTCTCCCAGCAAGAACACTGGAGGGGGTTGCCATTTCCTTCTCCAATGCATGAAAGTGAAAAATGAAACTGAAGTCACTCAGTCGTGTCCGACTCTTCGCGACCCCGTGGACTGCAGTGACCCCCTGCAGACTGCAGACTGCAGGCTCCTCAGTCCATGGGNCCTGGGATTCTCCCAGCAAGAACACTGGAGGGGGTTGCCATTTCCTTCTCCAATGCATGAAAGTGAAAAATGAAACTGAAGTCACTCAGTCGTGTCCGACTCTTCGCGACCCCGTGGACTGCAGTGACCCCCTGCAGACTGCAGACTGCAGGCTCCTCAGTCCATGGGATTTTCCAGGCAAGAACACTGGTGTGGGGTGCCATCGCCTTCTCCATCTTTTAAGCAGAACAGACTTTTAAATAACAATTTTCCAATATTTATCTAATTGGCACACCAATTATCCAAATCAGTTAGTACCAACATATTTGGTGTAACACACAAAAAAGTATTATCAGTAACATTTAAATTATTTTTTTCAACTTACTTTATAGTATCTGCAAAGCTGACTCGACGAGAGTTTTTCTTATTTCTCAAAGCACTGGATTCCTAAGGGCAGAGAATATATGGTAAGATTCTTAATGAAACCAGTAAGAAGTATGTCTCCAAGAGTATGATAAGACAGATACCAGGTCTTATTTTAAATTAATGTGATATTATTAATTTTGATAATTTGATCCTTCAAAAAATTCCAATACAGAAGCACTTAACATGAATATGATTTTCAATGTAATGATGATAAGCTCACTGACACAAACAACATATATTTAAGGAAGGTGATTACTGTCCTTAACCTTTTCACTCTCCTTTAAATAAACGGTAATTTTGCTATCCAGTAGAAGAAAGACTGGAAACAAAACAAGTGATATATTGCCTATCATGGTAATCTTACTATTTTCAAGATTAAAAGAATTTTTAAAGTTGTGGTAAAATACAATTAACATAAAATCACTTAAATTTTTTAAAATTTTATTATGGTAAGAACATTTGATGCGATCTACTCTCTTAACAGATTTTTAAGTGTATAATACAATGTTGTTAACTATAGACATAGTGTTATACAGTGATTCTCTAAAATTCATTCATCATGTATAACTGAAACTTTATACTCATTGATTGGCAACTCTCCATTTCCCTCTCCTTTCAGTCCCTGATAACCATTCCTTCCTCTCTGATTCTATGAATTTGACTATTTTGGACATTGCATGTAAGTGGAATCATGGAGTTTTTGTCCTTCTGTGACTATTTTACTTAACATACTCAAGCCTCTTTTAACTGTTTTTAAGTGTATGCTTCAGGACTGTCACATACATCTATATGGTCACGTAACCAATCCCCAGAAATCTTTTCATCTTGCAAAACTGAAACTATACTCAACAAACAACAATTTCATATGCCCCAACTTCCCTACAACCACAATTTTACTTTCTGTTCCTATGAATCTGACTATTCCAGGTAATTCATTAAAGTATTTCTTTCGTGGCTTTTTTTTTTCTTTCAACATCATGTTCTCAAGGTTCATCCACATTGTAGTATGTCAGAATTATCTTCTTAAGGCTGAATGCTACTGCTACTGCTGCTAAGTTGCTTCAGTCATGTCCGACTCTGTGCTACCCCAGAGACGGAAGCCCACCAGGCTCCCCCATCCCTGGGATTCTCCAGGCAAGAACACTGGAGGGGGCTGCCATTTCCTTCTNGATAAAATAGACTTTAAAGCAAAGGCTGTGAAAAGAGACAAAGAAGGCCACTACATAATGATCAAAGGATCAATCCAAGAAGAAGATATAACAATTATAAATATATATGCACCCAACATAGGAGCACCGCAATATGTAAGACAAATGCTAACAAGTATGAAAGGGGAAATTGACAATAACACAATAATAGTGGGAGACTTTAATACCCCACTCACACCTATGGACAGATCAACTAACCAGAAAATTAACAAAGAAACGCAAACTTTAAATGATACAATAGACCAGTTAGACCTAATTGATATCTATAGGACATTTCACCCCAAAACAATGAATTTCACCTTTTTCTCAAGTGCTCACGGAACCTTCTCCAGGATAGATCACATCCTGGGACATAAATCTAACCTTGATAAATTCAAAAAAATCGAAATCATTCCAAGCATCTTTTCTGACCATAATGCATTAAGATTAGATCTCAATTACAGGAGAAAAACTATTAAAAATTCCAACATTTGGAGGCTGAACAATACGCTTCTGAATAACCAACAAATCACAGAAGAAATCAAAAAAGAAATCAAAATGTGCATAGAAATGAATGAAAATGAAAACACAACAACCCAAAACCTGTGGGACACTATAAAAGCAGTGCTAAGAGGAAAGTTCATAGCAATACAGGCATACCTCAGGAAACAAGAAAAAAGTCAAATAAATAACCTAACTCTACACCTAAAGCAACTAGAAAAGGAAGAAATGGAGAACCCCAGAGTTAGTAGAAGGAAAGAAATCTTAAAAATTAGGGCAGAAATAAATGCAAAAGAAACAAAAGAGACCATAGCAAAAATCAACAAAGCCAAAAGCTGGTTTTTTGAAAAGATAAATAAAATTGACAAACCATTAGCCAGACTCATCAAGAAACAAAGGGAGAAAAATCAAATCAATAAAATCAGAAATGAAAATGGAGAGATCACAACAGACAACACAGAAATACAAAGAATCATAAGAGACTACTATCAGCAATTATATGCCAATAAATTGGACAACGTGGAAGAAATGGACAAATTCTTAGAAAAATACAACTTTCCAAAACTGAACCAGGAAGAAATAGAAAATCTTAACAGACCCATCACAAGCACGGAAATTGAAACTGTAATCAGAAATCTTCCAGCAAACAAAAGCCCAGGTCCAGACGGCTTCACAGCTGAATTCTACCAAAAATTTCGAGAAGAGCTAACACCTATCCTACTCAAACTCTTCCAGAAAATTGCAGAGGAAGGTCAACTTCCAAACTCATTCTATGAGGCCACCATCACCCTAATACCAAAACCTGACAAAGATGCCACAAAAAAAGAAAACTACAGGCCAATATCACTGATGAACATAGATGCAAAAATCCTCAACAAAATTCTAGCAATCAGAATCCAACAACACATTAAAAAGATCATACACCATGACCAAGTAGGCTTTATCCCAGGAATGCAAGGATTCTTCAATATTCGCAAATCAATCAATGTAATTCACCACATTAACAAATTGAAAAATAAATGCCATATGATTATCTCAATAGATGCAGAGAAGGCCTTTGATAAAATTCAACATCCATTTATGATAAAAACTCTCCAGAAAGCAGGAATAGAAGGAAAATGTTTAAATCTAGAGAAGACTTTGTGAAATAAAATTTAGATGAAATTGCACGTTTTCTAATTGATTACAATGTCCTAAACTCAAGACTAATCCTCTCTTCTTAGCTTAAACAAAAAGCTCATAAAAGTACAATGATTATTTTTTTTCCATTTTCTCCAAAAATAGTCAAAATACTAACTTTTGTGTTGTTCAGTCGCTAAACATGTCTGACTCTTTGTGACCTCGTGGACTATAGCACTCCAGGTTCCCCTGTCCCTCATATCTGTTTCCCAGAGTTTGCTCAGATCCATGTCCACTGAAGCTGTCGTGCTGTCTGTCTTGTCCTCTGCCGCTCCTTCCTCCTCTTGCCTTCTATCTTTCCCAGCATCAAGGTCTTCTCCCAGGAGTCAGCTCTTCATGTCAGGTGGCAAAAGTAGTGGTGCTTCAGCATCAGTCCTTCCAGTGAATATTCAGGGTTAATTTCCTTTAGGATTGACTGATCTGATCTCTTTGCAACCCAAGGAAATTCAAGAGTCTTCTTCAGCACCACAGTTTGAAAACAGCAGTTCTTCAGCACCCAGCTTTCTTTATGGTCCAGCTCTCAAATCCATACATGATGGCTGGAAAAACCATAGCTTTGACTAGATGGACATTTGTCAACCAAGTGATGTCTGTATTTTAATACACCGTCTAGGTTTCTCATAGCTTTCCTTCCAAGGACAAGTGCCTTTTAATTTCCGGGCTGTAGTCACTGTCTGCAGTGATTTTGGAGCCCAAAGAATGAAAATATGTCACTGCTTCTTCTAGTTTTTCCTTTTCTGTTTGCCATGAAGTGATGGATGTGACTGGATGTCATGATGCTAGGTTTTTTTTTTTTTTAATATTGAGTTTCAAGCCAGCTTTTTCATGCTCTTCTTTTCACCTTCAAGAGGCTCTTTAGTTCGTCTCCACTTTCTTCCATTAGTGTGGTATCATCTGCATATCTGACATTGCTGACATTTCTCCTGAAAATCTTAATTCCAGCTTCTGATATATCTAGCCTGGCATTCTGCATGTTGTACTTTACATATAAGTTAAAGAAGCAGGGTGACAGTATACAGCCTCGTCATATTCCTTTCCCAAATTTGAACCAGTCCATTGTTCCATGTCTGGTTCTAACTGTTGTTTTTTGACCTGCATAGAAGTTTCTTAGGAGATAGGTAAGATGGTCTGGTATTCCCATCTGTAAAATTTTCCACAGTTTTTTCTGATCCACAAAGTTTACTTGCCTGGAAAATTTCATGAACAGAGGAGCCTGGCAGGCTACAGTCCAAAGGGTTACAAAGAGTCAGACCCAACTGAGCATGCACGGATACATGCAGTCAAAGGCTTTAGTATAGTTAATAAAGTAGAAGTAGATTTTTTTCCTGGAATTCTCTTCCTTTCTCCATGATTCAACAAATGCAGGCAATTTGAGCTCTGGTTATTCTGCCTTTTCTAAACCCAGCTTGTATACTAGAAGTTCTCAGTTCACATACTGCTGAAGCCTAGCTTGAAGGATTTGAAGCATAACCTTGCTAGCATGTAAATAAGCACAACTGTATAGTTGTTTGAACATTCTTTGGCACTGTCTTTCTTTGGGATTGGAATGAAACCTGACTTTCTGAAGTCACTGAACTGTGGCCATTGCTGAAATTTCAAAATTTGCTGACATATTGAGTGCAGCACTTTAACAGCATCATCTTTTAGGATTTTAAATAGCTCAGCTGGAATTATGCCACCTCCACTAACTTTGTTCATAGTAATGCTTCCTAAGGCCCGCTTGACATCACACTTCAGTGTGTCTGCCTCTAAATGAGTGAGCTCACCATTGTGGTTATCCAGGTCATTAAGACCTTAAAGTTCTTCTGTGTATTCTTGCCACGTCATTTAATGTCATCTGCTTCTGTTAGGCCCTTAACTGTTTTTGTCCTTTATCCTGCCCATCATTGCATGAAATGTTCCCTTGGTATCTCCAATTTTCTTGAAGAGGTTGCCAATCTTTCCTGTTGTGTTGTTTTCCTACTAACTAAATAATATTAATTTTTAAATTCAGCTTGTTAAACTTCTATGATATGAAAATAATTGTTCATTTAAGAAAAGGTAGTTTAGAATTTCTGGTTACCAAAGAGGAAAGAGACAGGGTATGAGAGGGTGGGGGGGGGCTCAGATTAGCAATATTGGATTAATAGATTAAAACTAAATGGCAATCCACTCCAGTATTCTTCCTGAGAAATCCCACGAACAGAGGAACCTTGTTGGCTATAGTCCACGGATCAGAAGGGTTGGATACAACTTAGCTACTAAACCACCACCATCACATAAAATGCATAAGTAATAAGGATTTTACTGGGTTGTACAGGGACTTATACCCAGTATCTTAGAATGACCTATACTGGCATATAATCTGAAAACAACAACAACAAACCTCAAACCTGAATCACTATACCGTATACCTGAAATTGGGCTTCCCTGGGGGCTCAGTGGTAAAGAATCTGCCTTCCAATCACAGAGATATGGGTTTGATCCCTGGGTCAGGAAGATCCCCAGGAACAGGAAATGGCAACTCACCCCAGTATTCTTGCCTGAGAAATCCCATGGACAGAGAACACTGGTGGGCTATCATCCATGGCGTTGCACAAAGGTTGGACACAACTTGGAGAATCAACAACAACATATCTGAAACTAACATAACATTGTAAATCAACTATGCTTCAGTAAAGAGAGAGAGAAGGAAAAGACAGCTCATTAGTAGAATCCAACAAGTAGGATGAAGTTTTGATTGATTGGGTCACTGATGTTTAAGGAAATGATTTTATGATTTTTCACTTGTTTAGCTATATATCCTATTGACAAAGAACTACATGAGAAAATATATAACTGCAAGAGAATAAAATATGTTGATAGATTTTAGGTTGTAATTTTGAACATGGATTCTTTTTTTTCCCTATAGGAACTAAGCCATTTATATTGTGTTTGGTTACTAGGAGAGCCTTGAGAATCTTACTTAATTTAAAAAGTACTTAAAATCACTTGAAGTGCAAGTAATAACACCACTCCCTAACTGTCACTTTTGACAGCAGTTTACCGTGAAACAGCCTGATTTTCACTAGAGCTGTTAGGAGCCAAACACCATTGCAGAAACAGTGAGCTGAAAGATTCTCTTTTAGCCGATCTTATTTGATAAGTGAGAAAACTGTAGGTTAGAGAGGTAAACTTTACCCAAGGGGGCAGTTAACAGAGACAAAAAGCTCAGTTGGCCAGCTTTCAGCCTGGATCTTTTGTGACTGTATTACATGGCTTAAGGACTACTTGAATTGAGTTATATATGATTTTTTTTTTTTTTTGCACCATCTTCTGAGTGGTAAAAATCACAATTTTTCCTGGAATTATAAAATACAAGACTGGCGTATATCAAAGCTTCATGATAATTAACAAATATTTATTCAGAAACCGTTATTAGTGCTTGTTATATGTCACGTTTTGTGAAGGATAGAAAGGCATGTCAGACCCTCTCCTGCCCTGTCCAGTGGAGAATCATTTTCCTCAGATTTGAAAAAAATTAAGGATACCACCTAAAATACCCTCTATCTACTCCGTATCAGTGGGTGAAATTTTTAATCTCTATAATAATGTACACAACTAAGGCTAAAATATATTTTCAGTGTGATTTATTTTTCTTCCTTTTACATCCCTTTGATTATTTGGACCTGACTTTTAAAACAATGAAATGGTTTCTCTTTATAGCATCTCCTTTACATAGCTCTGTTGACCATTTTCTGAAATCTGGCAAAATAGTGTAGGCAAGCATGCAGTAGTGTGGGGAAAATAGTTTAAAGTAATCAAGAATATTTTATCAATCATGTTAATTTATCTTTTTTCTTCTCATGCTTAATTACTGCATACTTTGCAATATATACAAAATTTTAATTAAATTTAATTCCAATGGCAACCTGTCAACTGCCTTCAGAGATTTCTTAATAGGAAATCTAATAGGAATTCACTTGGAAATGTAAAACATAAAAGACTCAGTGATATTCTCCTACCAAAGCAAAACTGACTTTTGAACAGAGCCTCTGGGAAAAAGAAATTTTAAAAAATTCACAAAGTTTTCTCTTTCTAATTCTAGATAAACAGATTGGGATAATCTTTAGGATCATAATTAATGTCATCCTACCTTTAAAAAGGCATACACAAAGGATGCCAGTTATCTTTTAAGTTAACCACTTAAAATATTTTTCAAATTCTAGTAAGAGCAAGTGATAGGAAAATAAATCCTTATATTCAATATTAAAATTTTCACTTTAGTAATTTCCTTTGTTCTCCCCTAATGACATTTATTCTCCCCTAATGACAACTATAAATTAATATTAACTTGAAAAACTTATTGCCTGTTTCTACAGACATCAAATAACTTGTCCATATTAATTAGCTGACTGTTTTTTAATCATGGATAAGTGAATTGTTTAAATTAACCATAATATGTTGAGGGAGGAGACCATATAATTAGGAGGCAAAATGAAATTCCTTTAAACCTAGTTGTCAGTTGACATAAAAAGTGAAAGATTATGATTGTTTTAATTTTATTTTTAAAACCCATGGAAGAGCAGAACATACCCCTTTTAGCTGTTAGACTGTTTTCTGTTAGATCTCCACCAGGTCATCAAAGCAGCCTCTTCCTCAAACAAGAGAGAGCAATTCCTTTGTAAGTCTTAGCAATGACCCTAAAGCAGGTGGTATCGTGTATAATGTTTATAGGTAGTTTAAGAAAGGTGTTTCTGTATGAAGTGGAATGGACAGACCCTGATTGCAGTTGTGCAGATTTTTAGATGTAATAATTTAAGTGGACACAGCCAGGAGAGAGCTTTGAAATAAACCTTCAAGATGAAACTGTTGCTTGATAAACCCAGCTGAACAATCTGTTGTCTGCAAAGGGACTATTACTCTGATGAGGCCTACTGGAGTGGCTCAGGTAAATAGGTTGCCTGAAATTTCCTGAAACAAACAAAACAGTTATTTGTAATTTCATCTTTCTGGGACAGACATTAATATTATTAGAATTTGCATCAATAAACTTGAAGTTCTATTTTCTAATTAGTTGATTACTATCTAATAGTTGTCATCATTAATAAAGATTATCTAATAAGATCTATACCAGATATATGTATGGGGACATGTTAACCAAATGAAGGCTATGAATAACTGTACATAGTCTTTGTTATGATTATACCTACAGATACAGATTTATTTATGGTTTGGGTGGAACAGTGTGGTCAACTTTTCAACAAATAAAAGAACTTAAAGTTTTTGCCACCCCCTTAGAATCTTTTAGCCACTAGAAAATTTGAAATGAAGAATTATCCCTGTTGGTCACTTGAAAAGTGGTTTTCTTTGGCCCAGGTTGAAAATCTGAAGTTAGCTAGGTGGCATGGCAAGAAGTGGGTATAACATAAATCTTCAGTTTTTATTTTAAGCATTGAGCAGCAGCATTCAACAAGCCCATGATTAAGAACTTAAAGTTTTTGCCACCCCCTTAGAATCTTTTAGCCACTAGAAAATTTGAAATGAAGAATTACCCCTGTTGGTCACTTGAAAAGTGGTTTTCTTTGGCCCAGGTTGAAAATCTGAAGTTAGTTAGGTGGCATGGCAAGAAGTGGGTATAACATAAATCTTCAGTTTTTACTTTAAGCATTGAGCAGCAGCATTCAACAAGCCCATGATTTAATATTATGTATTTAATGTTATGTGCTGCACCACCTGTAGCAACGTAGATGTGTTTGTTTAAAGGTTGATGGATAACTGTGACCCCTTCTCTTTTCTCCTGCTCTCTGTTCATAGTTATGGTGATATATGAGGTTCTCCTTGGCATAGCAAAAGCTTTCAAAAACCTAGTTGCATTCTTTTTGGTCAAAGTTTGAATGCCTTTACAAGACAAAAAAAATAATCTCTCTTGGCTATTTATCTTCCTGCAGTTTGAATTGCACAATTCTTTCCAATTTTTTTCTGTGGCTTGCTCATGGTCTGATCACAGAAGAATACATCAATATAAAATATTGTATAAACTAAGTAATGTTAGTTGGATGGAAATTCACCTTCAAATGGAGCAGCAGTGGGATACAAAGCTTACCAAGTCAACAAAGGCAGAGTTTGAGAGCTCCTAATATTCCATGCCAAGGAGTTACTTTGCCAAGCCTTTACTATGTGGCTTTATATTTCACTGTATTATCTAAATAGTTAAGATGTAGAAAATAACTATCAAATTATCTAAGAGAAATTAGGAAGTTACGTAATAGTTAATATATTCAACAAATGTTTCTTATATGTTTGCTTGGTGATTTGAACAAAATCTCTCTACAACTCACAGGACTTATTGGGAAAAATAATCAGTCCGAAAGACAGCAGAAAAGTTACTGAGAAATTAACCTTTGGCCTATGGTACCACCATTAATGTCCACAAGGAATACTTGTCAAACAAACATTTTCATGTGATGAAAGTGAGCAGTATTCCATAGAGTGTAACTATGCAAGAATTCTTATTTTTTTAATTAGTAAGACATATGGATACAAACATTTCACGTATTATTTTTGGGATGAGGAAAAGAGGATAGTCCTTGTACATGTTATTCCCTAGTATATGAACAGCGACACAGCAATAATAAACAGGGAAACACAGGGACAGGGATAAAATGGCGCAAATACTGCCACTCTCCCTTAAAACTGCAATGCATCAGGGGTTTTTCTGTCTGTTTTCTACTCTGCAGAGATCATGAAAATCAATTTCTGGTAATTATTTAAATTAATATTCTCATCTGGTACATGGCTAAAAGTGGCACCCAGGGGTTTGCTGCCTACGGAAAGAAGGAAAGACACTTGAAAATTAATAGTGTCATTGTATAGTATAAAGGTAACTGAAAAGCAAAGTTGTTTACATAAAAATGGGCATTTTAAGGGGAGAAAAACATTAAGCAGTAATAAAAGCAGATGCATCTGTTCTTATTTTTCCTTTTGAATGTGTTCTTCCTACCAGTTTCAACAAAGAAGAGAAATTTTTCAAGTGTGTTTATTCCCTATGAGCAGGACATTAACTGGCAACATGTAGAAACACTAAGAAAAAAAAATTACCAGGCTTTCCAAACTGGTTAGAAACCTGAGATGGTTGCCTAAGCAGTCTGTCATTTGAAGTCTAGTTTTAATTAGTTCTGAGAAGATAAACACAAATATGCCTTGTTGATTTTCACCTATGCCTTTACTTATTTATTTACTTATTTTTATTTTTTCTTTATTGAAGTATATTATTATACTAATACGGTTTTTCCAGTAGTCGTGTATGGATGTGAGAGTTGGACTGTAAAGAAAGCTGAGCACTGAAGAATTGATGCTTTTGAACTGTGGTGCTGGAGAAGAACCTTGAGAGTCCCTTGGACTGCAAGGAGATCCAACCAGTCCATCCTAAAGGAGATCAGTCCAGGGTGTTCATTGGAAGGACTGATGTTGAAGCTGAAACTCCAATACTTTGGCCACCTGATGGAAAGAGCTGACTCACTGGAAAAGACCCTGATACCAGGAAAGATTGAGGGCAGGAGGAGAAGGGGATGACAGAGGATGAGATGGTTGGATGGCTTCACCGACTCAATGGACATGGGTTTGGGTGGACTCTGGGAGTTGGTGATGGACAGGGAGGCCTGGTGTGTTGCAGTTCATGAGATCTCAAAGAGTCAGACATGACTGAGCGACTGAATGTTATCTTTGTTTCAAGTTGCAACATATATTCTTATAGATATTCTTATAGGTAATATTCCATTTGTTCAATCGCTCAGTTGTGTCCAACTCTGTGTTCCCATGGACTGTACCACACTAGGTTTCTCTGTCCTTTTAATCCCTTATTACAGTCTTTTTCTTCCCTATTTCCCTCTCCCCACAGGTAGCCACAAATTCGTTCTCTTTATCTGTGAGTCTGCTTCTGTTTTATTAATTTCATTAGCATTATTCTTTAGATTCCGCAAATGAGTGATAACATATAGTGTCTATCTTTCTCTGTTTGACTTTTTCACTGAGCTTAATACACTCCAGGTCCATCCTTGTAGTTAAAAATGTCAAAGTTGCAGTCATTATTGTGAATCAGTAATGTTCTATGTATATAAAGGGATCGGATCCATGTCTCCCGCATTGCAGTCGTGTGAGACCTTTTGGGACCCCATGGACTGTAGCCTGCCAGGCTCCTCTGTCCATGGAATTCTCCAGGCCAGAATACTGGTGTGGGTAGCCATTCCCTTCTCGAGGGGATCTTTGCAAGCCAGTGATCAAACCCAGGTCTACTGCACTGCAGGCAGATTCTTTACCATTTGAGCCACCAGGGAAGCCCTGTGTGTATAAATATCATGTCTTTATCCGTTTATCAGTTGACTGTCCTGTGGGCTGCTTCCGTATCTTGGCTATTGTAAATAATGCTGCCTTGAACACTGAGGTGTGTGTGTCTGTTTTAATGAATGGTTTTGTTTTCTTCAGATATACCCCCAGGATAGGATTAACTGGATTGTGTAGAAGTTGCATATTTTGTTTAGTTTTTGAGGAGTTTTCATACTGTTTTCCACAGTGGCTGCACCAACTTGCATTCCTACTGACAACGTACAAGGGTTCTCTTTTCCCCACAGTCTCACTGACATTTCTTATTTGTGGTCTTTTTGGTGACAGTCACTCTGACTGATGTGAGGTGATAGCTCATTGTGTTTTGAATTGCGTTTATCAGGTGATTCGTGATGTTTGGCATCTTCTCATGTGCCTATTAATCATCTGTATGTCTTCTTTGGAAAAAATGTCTATGTAGGTCTTCTGCACATTTTTTAATTGAGTTTTTTTTGTTTTTTGACATTGAATTTTATGAGCTGTTTATATATTTTAGATAGTAACCCATTTTGAGTCATATAATTTAAGAATATTTTCTCCCATTTAGTAGGCTGTATTTTTATTGTCTCAAAAAGTTTCTGAGTTGAATTAGGTCCCATTTGTTTATGTTTGCTTCTGTTTCCTTTGCCTTAGGAGACAGAGCCAAAAAATATTGCTAAGATTCGTGTCACAGAGTGTTCTGCCTGACTTTTATTTTAGAAGTTTTATGGTTTCCAGTCTTATGTTTAAATCTTTGATACATTTTGAGCTTATTTTTGTATATGGTGTGAGAAAATACTCTAATTTTATTTTTTACATGTGGCTGCCCAGCTTTTGCAGCATCACTATTGAAGATAATGTCTTTTCACCATTGTATATTCTTGTCTCCTCACTGTAGATTAATTAACCTGCTTGTGTGAGTTTATTTCTAGGCTCTCTGTTCTGTTCCATCCATCTGTGTGTCAGTATTTGTGCTAGTCTTGTATTATTTTTGATCACTGTAGCTTTGTAGTATAGTCTGAAGTCAAGGAGCATGATATCTCCAGCTATGCTAAATATGGACTAACTCTAATTGTTACTGATGTGAAAATAATATCAATACTTTTTTCAATAAATATTTCAATATTGTATCATTTATAATAGTTTTGACCTCTTTTTATCAGTCTTTTCTGGGCATAGTAAACACTGAGAAAAAATACTGAGTTCCTGATCTTTCTTTTCTTTTTTCTTCTCTGCTCCATATCTGGATCTATTTTATCAGGCTTTTTACTCCTGTGGGTTGGCTTCTAGCTCCAACTCTTGAGGTTGAATGTGTTATCAGCATGCGTGCATTGCTGCATGTTTGGAGACTGATATTGCATGAAGCCAAAGGCTGTCCAGTCCTCCAATGGAAAGAAGAGGGAGCAGACTGTTCCCACGTTAAGTCCCCCAGCCTTGATAGATGCCTAAACTTCTCTTCTTCCTTTCTCTCTCTGATATCAGACACAACCTGGGAAAAGCACCCTCATGTTGTAAGAATCACAGCACTGTTTATAATAGCCAGGACATGGAAACAACCTAGATGTCCATCAGCAGATGAATGGATAAGAAAGCTGTGGTACATATGCACAATGGAGTATTACTCAGCCATTAAAAAGAATACATTTGAATCAGTTCTAATGAGGTGGATGAAACTGGA
>SJYX01011210.1:17540-36466 GCA_006410675.1 Oreotragus oreotragus
ACATTTCATGCAAAGATGGGCTCAATAAAGAACAGAAACTGTCTCTTATACACATCTAGATGTGTATAAGAGACAGGGAGGGGGGTCCAGGATGGGGAACACGTGTATACCTGTGGTGGATTCATGTTGATGTATGTCAAAACCAATACAATATTGTAAAGTAATTAACCTCCAATTAAAATAAATAAATTTATATTAAAAAATAATGATGTGAAATTATACTGCAGTATTAAAAATTATACATTTGGTGGATACATTATTAAAAAGGGTGAAAATACCTTAACAACATCTCCCAAGTATACACAGAGAGATCCTCCCAAGGATTGTGGTTGGGAAGGGTGTGACTAGTTAAAACAAAAACAGAGCAAACATTTTTATTGCTAAAGACAAGAATGAAACCAGTGATGAGGCAGAAAAGAGTTCAGGTTCAGATCTTTAATTTTACTTTTAGGATCAGATGAACTAGGTGACCTTTTAGAGAAGGAATTGGTCCATTTGCTTCTGCATTCAAAAAATGGTGTGGGTTTAGATGGGCCTTCCCTCCCCTGCTGACAATCATCTTTACCGCGTGGATTTCCAGGTTTTGTCATGCTTCAGTGCATGAGCTACAGAAGCCTGGGAAAATGATTTCATTCTTCTTTGAACAAGAAACACTTACAGTTTTCTAACTGTGACCCTTCATGTGTTTCTTTGCTACACATAAAGTAGAGACTGGATGTTAACAAGATTTAGATTGAATCTTTGTGAAAGCACCTTTGTCCTTGTAATACCCTTTAAAGCTTAGACATTGCCCATACCAACTTTCCTGAAGCATGGTGCCATGCAGTTTTTGACGTATGCTCTTTAAACATACAGGTTTATGTAAAAGATTCTTGAACCTGTGTGTTTTGGAAACAGGATGAAAAAAGGAGAGAGAAGGATGGGGGAAAGTTTCCAATAAATTAAAAAACGACTAGCATGTCAGTTGTGATTTTGATTCCTGCCAATTTGGCTAATGTCTCAACTTTTGAAAAACACTCAGTGGAAACTTTTTTTTTTTTTCCCCCCTCCAAATCAGTCATGAGAAATCAAAGAAGAGGAAATGGTTATCTACAAAGTGTAAAGCACATTTTCTTTGGTGCTGAATTTTACCCTGGAATGAATTTTTATGACCACATTATAAACCTCTGAAAATGGAGTTTAGTGGAAGTGCTGAAATGGCCTTAAATATATTTTACTGGCAAATATGCTCCTGGAATGATTTTTGTAAAGTTAAAAATATTAATTTTATGCAATCCATATGTATGTGTGTTTTAAAACATTTGAGGGATTACTTATTTTCAGCATAACTAGCACGTAATCAATGGTGGAACAGAATAATTTGAAGAGTTTTTCAAGAGGAAATTACACATGCTGCCTGTCAAAGACTTTGCATAATTCATTTCATTCTAATACTGTGATGCATTTAGCTCCTTACAATCTAAGCACCAGGGAAGATAAATCAGTCTGGTATGATTCCAGAATTTCCTCCTCAGAGACCAATACCTATTTCATTTCTGATGAGAGTATTCAATCAAAGTGTGGGAAAAAAGTCTCTTTTTCCAGTCAGCATGTATGTGGCTCTAAATCAACAATTAATTTGAGAATTTAGAAACAACAGAAATGGATTTTTCCACTAAGCAATATTATATTCACTGAGTGATATTTGAAAGAATAATAGCAAAATTATGATCTGTATATGCAGTATTTTAACACAGGACTCATTTGCAGATACATTCTTACGATAAATTATAATTAAAGTTTGAAGAAAATGGTATCTTCCAACATAGACATCTGATTTTCCTCCATTTTAAGGCAGTTTAGACTAATTTGACCAAGTTGCTATGGCCAAAAAGAACCTTCAAGTTTTTTGCAAGTTATCTTCTGTTGCCACCAAGGCAAGAAATACCAACTGAGAAAAGAGTCTGGGAGAAAATCATAAACAGTTTTTATAGGAACTTTTAAAGTAGATTTTAATTTTGAGTGCTTCTGAGCTTCGATGCAGAAGGAAGAAAGAGAGAAAGATAAGAAAGGAGAAGGAATGAAAAGGGAAATCTACTATTTAGATAGATTGTGGGAAGTGTTTAAATAGAAACTTATGGGAAAAAGAAAACTCTTTTAATAGATGCCTCCTCTAAAAGTATAGTCCCCATGAGACTCTGTCTTCATCAGACCACACCCTGCTTTGTATTTGCTCTGGGCACTACACTTCAGAAGGGATGATGACACAGGGAGGTATATTGAAGGAGAGTGATGCAATTATTCGGTGTCTAAAGACAGTAGATGAGGACATGTGGAAAAGACTTTACTCAAGCCCATGAAGTAAAGACTTAGTAATGGAATATGATACCGTCTTCAAATATTATTAAAAATAGGCTTTATTCTGCGTGGTTCTTAGGAGGAAGTATGAGCACTAGTGACTCTAATTAAGCTAGGTGGATTTCTCCTCAAAACAAATTAAGAACTGTTTAATAGTTAGCATTCTCTGTAGCTGGACTATCTCACCATAAGTTAGCAAGTGAGTTTCCTGTCACTGAGGCCTTAGGGAGAATCTGAGGGGTTTAGTATGAAATCATGAATCACGTGAACTGAAAACTACATTAGACTCTCTCTGACTATGACGACCTCCATGTCTTTGAGGCAGCTGTATGTACAGCATCACTCTCTTTTCGGGGGAGGGAATACGGGTGGAATATGTCAACACTGACATAGCCTGACTCTGACTTTCCCGGGTGAAGTACTCGAAAGTTGTATGAAAGTAAACAGGTTTCTGAAATAAAAGAAAGTAGATTTGTTCTTTGGTAATGATCACTAAAGGAAACCTAGCATATCTTTGAATCTTACTTTCTACTCTACTTTCAGATAAAAGGGAACATTAAAGTAAGAAATCCTGGGAAGAAAAGAAATGCTCTTGTGACTTATAATAAGGTATTGTTGAATACTGGGAATATCTGGGTGACAGGGCAAATGATTCTATAGCTATCACTTAATGTCTAGATGTCATATCTACCTGCTGTAAACCTGAGGCTCAGTAGATTATCCACTCAGCTTTGACCTAGCATGCTTTCTGGAGTGTGGGCAATGAGTTTCCAGCAACAACTTGCCTTCCTGTTGAACAGCAGTGGTAAGATAATTTATTGTGATAATGAGGATAAGGTATTCATTCTGGCTTATTGTAGCCACTTAATAGTTTCTGTTTCTGTTATTATAAAAGTTGTGATTGCTCTGCTACACAAACTATAAGCAAGTTACCCTCCTTTGCACAGTGGATGTTAAAACTGACTGTAGCGTCTGTGAATTTGGGTGCTTATAAAACACTTTGGTACACGGAACTTCAGTTCAGTTCAGTTGCTCAGTCATGTCCAACTCTGTGACCTCATGAACAGCAGCATGCCAGGCCTTCCTGTCCATCATCAACTCCCAGAGTCCACCCAAACCCAGGTCCATTGAGTCAGTGATGCCATCCAACCATCTCATCTTCTGTCGTCCATTTCTCCTCCTGCCCTCAATCTTTCCCAGCATCAGGGTCTTTTCAAATGAGTCAGCTCTTCACATCAGGTGGCCAAAGTATTCGAGTTTCAGCCTCAACATCAGTCCTTCCAATGAACACCCAGGACTATCTCCTTTAGGATGGACTGGCTGGATCTCCTTGCAGTCCAAGGGACTCTCAAGAGTCTTCTCCAACATCACAGTTCAAAAGCATCAATTCTTCTGTGCTCAGCTTTCCNATGAGTCAGCTCTTCACATCAGGTGGCCAAAGTATTCGAGTTTCAGCCTCAACATCAGTCCTTCCAATGAACACCCAGGACTATCTCCTTTAGGATGGACTGGCTGGATCTCCTTGCAGTCCAAGGGACTCTCAAGAGTCTTCTCCAACATCACAGTTCAAAAGCATCAATTCTTCTGTGCTCAGCTTTCCTTATAGTCCAACTCTCAACTTACTCTATACCAATTAAATCAGGATCTCTGGGGGTGGAACATAGGCATTATTATTAATTTCTCTAGAGGATTCTACAGTACAGGGTTGAGATTCACTGTACTGTTTTGGGTATACCATAAACAAAGCCAAATACCTAATTTAAAATGTTGTTTGATTTAATGTGATAAAATATCTAGAAATTATATATCTTATATATAAATTAGATATCTTATATCTAAAAATATAAATATGTAGAAATAGCTTATCACTAGTTTAGATCAGTGCAAGAAATGAACATGGAGCAAGGGGAAGCAGAATGTTTTGCCAGTTTCCCATTCTTCCTGGTTTATCTACATTTCAGAATGAATCCTGATGGAGGCTTTCCTGAACTAAACATTAAACAATAAACCAGCATGTTCCAATAAATGAGCTCAACACTATTGGAATTAGCAATATATTGGGCTAGTTTGTGAGTCTGGCTAAAAGAAGATGCTTCATGGGGAGGTGTAATTCTTATGAAAGTAAACAGACTGCAGAATATCAACCTGGAACCATTTCTTAGTATATAATAAGAAGGGATCCTGAGGATAGGGACAATGTATATCAATATTGAGTCTTTGACACATACACTGGCCTCCAAATCAAAAGGAGTTGTAATATGAGAGTATGTTGACTCACTCAAAAACAATCATTTCATGCAGAGAGGTGTGCTCTTATTACTGAATAGCCTGCAGTTGGTAAGTTCAGTATATAATTGAAACCTAAGATAAATTTATTAGTTACCAACCAGGGTGTCAGTAGTGAAGCAGGCACTACTGGAACTAGAGATAAAAATGTGTGAGAGTACTACTGCTACTTTGAATAATTCACTGGTAGATGCAATATGTCCATAATTCAGAACTGTGATATTCTTTTGAAAGAAAGTTATCTTCCTTCTTAGCCTGCATCAGTGTGCACCTCTGCTTACCACACCCCCCCGCCCCCCACAAATAATCGTTCTTGCTACTAGACAGGGTAATGAGGAATAGGGATTCTGTGGTTTGAAGCAGGCTCCCCGTGGAATTTCTTTGAACTACAGAAACCCTGCTACTTGCTCTGTCTTTCTTGTTTTTACTAGTTCAGCACGAACGTTGCCTTTCAATGCGACTGCATGTTCAAAGCAAAACATAAAATTGTGTTAGTTTAAAGGACTCATTAATTTCCTTTGTACTCCAAATCCTCTGCATTAACAATTGCAATATGCTGATTTTATATTCAGACTTACTCCATTTTGGTTGCTGTTAACTTCAAAGGAAACCTGAAAAAAGAGTGTAAGAGAATTAAATTCTTGTGTTGAAAAATTAATACATTACTGACAACTGACCCACTTTTTAGTTTCTCTCACTTATGAAATTTTAAAGTTTTTCTATTGTACGCCAGATCTGTGGTTAAACCTGTTCCAGTGTATTGCTCCTTAAAGATTAAACATTGTCCCCATCAAGTCAGTGTCATTCTGTTAATGCTTGTGGTATGATTGCTTTAATATTACTTTCAGAAATCCAATTGTTCCCCTGGTTTGTGTGTGTATGTGTCTATATAGGTATTAGGCATAAAGACATTTCATATCTAAAATTATTAACTAGAAACAAAAACTAGTCAATCCAAGGGAAAGGATTTTAATTTATGCTGCTGTTCTTAAAAAGTATCCATTACTTTAAAAAATTTGAAAACTTTCACCTTATTGGGCTTGTCAGTGTGTATAGATATTGAGCATGAATTTCTATGATTCCAGTATTAATAATATAAATATGTCTCTATACATGTGTGTGTAATTCAAATTCTTTTACTGAGAGAAATAACAAGGTTATCAATTTAGAAAAATGAATGCATGTAGTGGCTCCAGTTTAGTAAAACCTTAATGAATAAGTTCAAATCATTTATTTCCTTTACTATGATGATGATAAACTGATATTTTGCAATGACCATTTCTGAGAAAGATAAAAGGCAATGCCATTGCTGGGTGATATCAATAATTCATTCATATGATACTAAGCAGAAAATTTGAATCCCAAGATTTAATTTGATTTTTCAAGAATATCTATATCTAGCATGCAATTGATATTAATTGTTTATGTTTTTTTCTTCTTAGCAAAATAAACACCTTTGCTATAAAATGATCTTCAAAAATCTGTTTTACATTTTCCTAATTTCATCTCTATAAACAAACCAAAAAAACATGTAGACATAAACTCAAATTTTCCTACAGCTTTTCTCTATTTTTTTCTCATGTTGCTCCCCAAAGACTTGAAGCTCATAATTGTGTTTGCAAAATCATTTCACTTGAAAATTAGTACATCCTTCTGAACTCAAAGTTTCTGGAGGAGTGTTTTTTTCTGGGGGTGTTGAGCATGCTGTAAAATCTGAAGGGTTTTTATCTTTTAAAATAATGGAGACTTTGCACTGATGGTTCAGAGGGCTGGTGAAGCCCTTGAGTGCTGTATTCTGTGCTAGGTTTAGAGACAGTGCTCTTGGGAGCTCTACCTGCTGTAATCATGTGATGTGTCTTAGCATTCAGTTAGTCAGTAGAATCAAGCCAAACTTCCACATTAGATCTTACCAATATTTCTGCTTCATCTCTTGCCTAGTTACTCTGTGAATACGTATGCCCTGCAAAGTTAGGAATAGGTAGCTATTTCTCTTCTGTTTTTATTGTTTTATTGTGTCTCTCGAGCTTCCCTGGGAGCTCAGCTGGTATAGGATCTGCCTGCAATGCAGGATACCCTGGTTCCATTCCTGGGTCAGGAATATCCCCCAGAAAAGGGATAGGCGACCCACTCCAGTATTATTGGGCTTCCCAGTGGCTCAGACAGTTAAGAATCTGCCTACAATGTGGGAGGCCTGAGTGTTTGATCCCTGGGTTGGGAAGATCCCCTGGAGGAGGGCATGGCAACCCACACCAATGTTCTTGCCTGGAGAATCCCCATGGACAGAGAAGCCTGGTGGGCTACAGTCCATGGAGTCGCAAAGAGTTGGACATGACTGGGCGGCTAAGCACAGCACATCGTGGTTTTCTGTGTAAATGTAAAAACGTCTCTAGCCTAAAAAAAAAAAAAAAAAAGTGCAACAGTAAGTACAATTAAAGAGTTCATGAAATGCTTAACATAGCAGACACAGATGAAAAAAATGCAACAAACTCTAATCCTACAGAGACTGGTCAGGTGGGAATCAAGTGAAGACCTGCAGTCATTGCAAAGTCATGTTTAACTCCAAGTTGTGATTTGCTCCAGTCCTGTAAGTACTGCAGAAGAAGCTCATGCTCTGGAAGTTTATATATGGTATCCCAACATTTAAACTTTAGCTTAATTTACAAAATTCAGATAAAATGATCTGTCAGAAGGATTTAGCTCAGAATATATAAACTTATTATTTTAAAACCAGGCAGTGCTCATCAATGAAGATATTCACATATGTAATACAGTGTGAAATGGAAGCTAGCATCTCTATGCTTAAATTTCTCCTTTTCCTCCTCCTGATATATCTTGGAAGTACTGTAAGTAGCTCTCCTCATCATCAAAGGTGGTCCATGGCCATATTCTTTTTTTTTTAATGGCCATATTCTTAACAGCTGTATCAATCTAGTAAGATCTTCAAATTCTCTTACATTTAATTTCTTTGTGCATGAGATTGAGAATGCTATTCAATTATGTGTCAGTCAGCATCACAGTTTCTTGCACTTAAGTGTTCATTTTAATTTTTTTCTACATTTTTATTTCCCTTAAGTCAAAATAAGAATCAAATTTGCTTCATTTGTACGTAATCACACAGGTTGAATGCTGATTTGCAGACCACTGAATATCTCTTCTGTTGGCCTGTGAGGACAATAATGTTAATACCTCTTTCCGAGAGGTGTTGACTTCAGCAATTCAAACTCATGCTAAGCTCAGAGTTTCATTATAGGTAGACATTGGGTTTTTAATTTTATATTTTCCCCACTTGCTCCATCATAACAAACACCAATTGATGACCTCCAGGCCTTAGGAGGAATTTCTCAGGACTTTACCTGATCAGTTTTCCAGTTGTATTTTAGAAGCATAGACAACTACAAGGAAGTATGAATTAAAGAGCTTTAAGGCAGTCACTGACCAGATTATCATATTTCCAGTGTTCCTTCAAATTCCTATCTGTCTTTTAATAAGACTTCCCTGTGTTCATAATAATTGAGAATAGCTGGATTTAATATGAGAGCAGAGTCCCCATAACTGATCTGTTAACACAGTGGTAATTCAGTGAGTGCGTATGAGGGCTAATGCTATCACTACAGCTTCTTCTCAGAGTGTTCTAAGATTTTTCTGAAATATTTTCAAAATGTTAGGAAATAGTTATTTTCATCTTCTTCTTGAAAAGATTCTCAATACTCCCACCCTTACATTCTTGCTTTGCCTCAGTCTTTTATCTCATGATTTTGATCATTTGTGTTCCTTCTATTCTGCCATTTCCCTGGTTTCTTTTCATCTAAATAAAAGTGAAACAAAGGCTTGCTCACAATTTTGAATCAGTCCTGGAAGACGAGAGCGCACTTGATGAAGAATTTGCCTGCAATGCAGGAGACCCCATTTCCATGCCTAGGTCGGGAAGATTTGCTGGAGAAGGGATAGGCTACCCACTCCAGTATTCTTGGCTTCTCTTGTGGCTCAGCTGGTAAAGCATCTGCCTGCAATGCAGGAGGCCTGGGTTCAGTCCCTGGGTTGAGAAGATCCCCTGGAGAAGGGAAAGGCTAGTATTCTGTATTCTGGCCTGGAGACTTCCAGTCAGNCACTTCAGTATTCTTGGCTTCTCTTGTGGCTCAGCTGGTAAAGCATCTGCCTGCAATGCAGGAGGCCTGGGTTCAGTCCCTGGGTTGAGAAGATCCCCTGGAGAAGGGAAAGGCTAGTATTCTGTATTCTGGCCTGGAGACTTCCAGTCAGACACAACTGAGTGACTTTCACTTCACTGGAAGGTTCTAAAGTTCTCAATAGGGTATTCAGATCAAGGAATGCTTTTCCATTACGTTGTCATGCCCAGAGCTCACCTAAATGTGATAGGTGAGACTACCATCATCACTAAGTGAACAAACGTCAATACAGACTTGAGTACCTGGATTCTAACAGGAGACAAAGTGAAAGCTGAGTTGTTCAGTCTCATGTTTATCATTAAGGTACTGAAGGGAGGATAAAATCATCCCCTCCCTTTCTCAACCCAGAGAAGCAGTGGTAGGTAGAATTGGGTATAGTTTCAGGACAACAACTCACCATGTCTATAGTAGGCAGGGTGGCTGGTATTAGAGTCAAATACTTGACTTTCTCTCTTCCTTCTCTTCCATCAGAAAAGCTGTTGATTTAAGAGTGAGGTTGCTGAGCTGTGTTTAGTCGCTCAGTTGTATCTGAATCTTTGCAACCCCGTGAACTGTAGCCTGCCATTCTCTACTGTCCATGGGGATTCTCCAGGCAAGAATACTGGAGTGGGCCGCCATGCCCTTCTCCAGGGGATCTTCCTAATCCAGGTCTCCCACATTGCAGGCAGATTCTTTACCATCTGAGCCACCAGGGAAGCATGATGGAGACTTAGACAAGAGAAATTTTAAAATTCAAGAGATGCAACTTTAGGGACCCGAACGGTGGGTACGAAAATGTAGTTTTATTATTATGAGGAAGAAAGCAAGAGAACCAGAACGTCAACAATAGAAAGATTTTGGTTATTCAGCTGATATGCTTCTTTAACTTAAAAAAAAAAAATGAAAGAAGCTTGCACATGCTTACAGGTTGTGGGGATGTGAGATGAGGAAGACCTGGCAGAGAAAGAAAGCATACAAGAGGTGGAAAAGTAACTGTGAGTAAGTCTCAGAGGGTACTGGTCTGAGCAGAGGCAAAATGGTTGATCTTGCAGTGTAGACAGCACTAGCAAGAAGAAGGTTTGTGGGTGAAGACAGTGACTTGTGTAGATGCAGAAGGAAAAATCTGGGGCCTCCATTTCTTTATAGGAAGAAGTGGAGTTTTCCAACGTGGTAGGCTTGTAGAGATGAATGAAGGGTTGGAACAACTATTTTGGGAACTGGGAGAAGCTGCTGAGTGGGGTCTTCTGAAAAGAATGGTGAGGCATACTGCTGCTGCTAAGTCACTTCAGTCGGGCCCAACTCTGTGCGACCCCATGGACAGCAACCCACCAGGCTCCCCCGTCCCTGGGATTCTCCTTTTTAAAAATTTAGTATGAAAATTTACGGAAGTGGTGAGGAGAAAAGACTGAGAGGTTAGGAAAACACTAATGCTGAGGAGAAAGTGCAGGTTGAGATGCTCAGATCACTGGCTTTTGTAGGCCTGGAGCTCTCAGTCACCCAGTTTACAGAGCCCTGAGTTTTCTCTTTTGAGATATAATCTAGGAGTCTGTTTGGAAGGCGATTTCCTGCTGAGTTCAAACTGCCTTGAGCCTTGAGTGCCATTTGAAAAGTTTGTGAGTAATAAAAAAAGGGCTTCAATGAGGGAGGAAATGGAAAACCATTTATATCAACAAATTGGTAAAGTCGGTTGGCCTCTAACACATCCATTAACTAATTAGACACAATTTCAATGCAAGGAATTTGTCTCAGTGTTGCTGCTCATTTGGAACTGATGAAAAGTGCTTTTATTCTGTGTGCTTGTAAGTTCAGCAAGTCACCTTTGTGCTGGGGGCTCAGCCACGTCTTTCCAGCTCGCTCATCTGTGGCTCAGTTTAATGAGACCTACATCTTGCTGTGCAGTAGACTGTGGGGATTATTGTAATGATTATTAAATCATTTTCCCAGGTCTTTTTAATCTTTGAAATGTTTAATTTCCCAAATCCCAAATCATCTAGTAAAATGAAAAAGGCTTCAGAAGCACCATAGCCCTCCTACCTCTGCCTAAAATGCATATTTTCCCTCCCTTCTCCTTGATATTTACCGACATCCATTATGGAAATTAAAAAGCAGCAGTAACCCACATCATGAGGTTCTTACTATTGGTTTGGAGAGCTGAGTTTGAATATGGAGAATGTGAACCAACACAAAACAACACAAAACAAAAATCCTGTCAAGGCAAAATTTTACCTATGGTGAGATGGAATATAAAGTCCACAGTTCTATTATTTGGAAGTTTATGTTTTAAGAAAAAGTTGGTTTTTGTTTTTTTTTTTTGGCTGAACTCTGAAGTTATTATTTATGAATACCCTAATTACAGATTGTGAGTTGTTTTAAAAGACATTTGGGAAACTTACTTATGGTCTGTCAGTTATAGCCAAGGTGATCACACAGTTTGTCCAGCAGTCATCTGTTTACATAGATTGTCTCTGATGTAATAATTAATAGTGTCTTCCTTTTACTTTAGTTTAAAAGATTACTTTTATATTCATCTTACCTAGGTATAGTAAGTGTGCATTATATTCAATACAGGATAGCAGGTAGGAAAATAAATCCTACTTGTGAATTTGGGTATTTGATCAACTTAGTTTTCCTTGAAGGGTGTGCTGTAAAATGATCCCTCATACAAAAACTCACATTTTAGAAATGGTAAGAATGCCTGAATTTATACAGCTTCTCAAAATATAGAAAAATGTGATTGCCAGTACAGTTGTGCCAATCACAACTTGTTACCAAATTTATATTTTATTTACTGTAAATTTAATACATTGAAAACATTGTCAAAAGAATATCTTGAAAATGTGGCATATTTTCTTCCATCAGTAATGCTTAATTGGAATGAATCATTCCTATCTGTAAAGTTCAGAAAAATAAATATTTGATAGTACAGTCACCTTTGAAAAATGGGCTGTTTTTGAGAAATTAATTAGATTCTTTTATCACTTTTACTTAGAAAATGTTGAAATTGCTTCTGAAATAATCAATGTGTACTACCAAACTCAAGAGGATTGACACACAAAAAATCTCCTCATAGTAGAGATGTTCAAAATTACTAGTAGTTTGAGTTATTCAAATTAGAATGATAAGGAGTCACCACCTCATTCCCATCAGATTGACAAAAACTAGAAAACTTGATAACTCCAAGCAATGTGAGGAACACTTGTATGCCTGTCTCTTATACACATCTAGATGTGTATAAGAGACAGGTGTACTACCAAACTCAAGAGGAGCATGCTATATTAATATGAACTCAAAGGGCAACTAAGGTGTCAGACTCTGTACGTAACATAATTTTTTTCTTTCAGTCATTTCCATGAAAATTCTGAAGGATTAGAAAAGTACAAATGAAAAATGCTATGTTACTTTAAGAAGTTAACCAGTTACAGTTTTGAGAACAAGATGGAGCTATAGGGCGTAAGCAGAAATCCTAGGTGAAAAAGTGCAAGTTGTTGACTTTATAAGGAAAAAGAAGAAAACTGTATGCTGAGTTTGCTAAGATCTCCAGTAAGAATAAATCTTCTATCAATAACATTGTAAAGAACAGGAAAAAAATCATTACTTTTGTTGGCATCTCCTGGCATCCTTAAACTATAAAAGTTACAGTTATAGCCACAGCTCATGATAAGCACTTAGTGAAGATGGAAGAGGTGTCAAGTTTGTAGAGTAAAATATTTTGAGAGAGACAGAGACAATATTCACATAATTTTACTATAATACACTACTTTACTATATTATTATTATTAATATATATTACAGTGTTTAATTTATAAATTAATTATCATCGGTGTGTATGCATAGGAGGGTTTCTATAGGATTCAGTATTATCTACAGTTTTAGGCATTTTCTAGGGGTCTTGGAACATATTCCTGTTGGATAAGGAGGACAACTCTATGTATGTATGTATATATTCTGTCTCTTATACACATCTCTAATTANATAAATTAATTATCATCGGTGTGTATGCATAGGAGGGTTTCTATAGGATTCAGTATTATCTACAGTTTTAGGCATTTTCTAGGGGTCTTGGAACATATTCCTGTTGGATAAGGAGGACAACTCTATGTATGTATGTATACATTTATTTTCATAAATTTTCACTGTCGAACTTCTAACACTTGTAAATTTTGGAAGCAGGAGGTCACAAATGCTGTTAAAATTTATTTTATGTTCTCTTAGCATGTTGTACCTAAGTGGTCTAGCACCTCATTATAAAACAGAGGTTGACAAACTTCAACCTACTGGCCAAATATAGTTTGCTACCTAATTTTGTGTGACTCATGCCCTCAGAATGATTTTTATACTTTTAAAAGATTGAAGAGAAAAATGAGAAAATAATAGTATTTTGTGATATGTTAAATGATAGATCCAAATTTCTGTGGTTTCATTGGAACACAGCCATGCATGTTCATTTGTATGCTATCTATGGCTTCTTTCTCCATATGAATGTACGATTGACTGATTAAAGTATTATGAGCTGCAAAGTCTAAAATATTTTCTGTTTAGTTCTTTTCAGAAAAAGACTGATTCCCTTCTGTATAATATGGTGTACTTGGCAGCTTTTATATTGTCCTTGGCTATTGGGGTTTTGGTTGAAATTGAGAGAGCTTAAGTTCCATTTTAACATCATGTAACATTACATATGGAAACTTGAAATATTGTTACTATCTTAATTTATGATTGTTAAATCAATGTGACATTTTTAATATGACTTGTTAGTTTACTATTATTGTCCATTTATATACAGATTTTAAAGAACACAAATAATATGCTATGCTTTCTTGTCAGGAATATTCAGGCTGGAAATGTCACAACAGACCTACAGAATCATTCATAGCATATAGCATTTAACTTCTGTTATGTTCCAAAGCTTAGGAATCAAGGCAGAAGTTACTAGGAACTCCAAAATGTTGGTGGTTTGTTACAAAATATTGGTGGTTTTTTAATAGTTCCTAGTGGGATGAATACTCTAAATGTGTTCATTTGGTGGTTTCAATTGGTTTTATTTTATTTTTCTTAAAGTTTTAAAAGGGTAAAAATTTGTGACCATGGTATTTAAACACTTTACACTGAAGTATGAGTGGTATCTAAAGAAACAAAATAGAAATCACGAAATTATTTATAACAGATGAGAAGAAATGCTAGATGAGAGAGTCATAAATAAGACATGGGTAGAAATTCCCAGCAACCCCATCACCATGGCATTCCACAAAATAATTACAGGATTGTTTCCAGGATTTGAAATTTGGCACAGCTGACTATTAACTATTGTATGAAAACTGTTTAAGGTTTGAAAGTGAAAGTGAAGTCGCTCAGTCGTGTCCGACTCTTGGCGACCCCATGGATGGTAGCCTACCAGGCTTCTCTGTCCATAGGATTTTCCAGGCAAGAGCGCCAGAGTGGGTTGCCATTTCCTTCTCCAGGGTATCTTCACAATGCAGGGATTGAACCCAGGTCTCCCGCATTTCAGGCAGACAATTTACCCTCTGAGCCACCAGGTAGATGTTTAAGGTTTAGGCAAAATAATTATAAATCTGCTCTGACCTTCACTGGACTACTTGATACTTTGAGTATATTTTTCATTTTGCATTCTTTGTCCATTAGCTCAGATTTCGTGAGGCCAGTGGGCACATTCACCCACTTTGTTTTTGAAATCTTACCTGGTCTTCAAGAGCCAATTCAGTTTTACCCTTCACCAACTAAGCAAATGAATTGCACCTTCTCTTTTTCTTTTACTGTTCTCTTATAGAACTTCATTGATTTTTCCATTGTTTTTAAAGGCATATTTTGATTTGGTATAGTTATTTTCATCTGCTTCTTGCTTTTTGAAAGCAACAATCATGTCTTGAATGCTTTGTCTTCACCAAAATGCTGGTACTTAATAGGTCTCACAGAAGCTAGCTATTGAAAAAAATGTGGATTCTAAGTTTATTTAAGTTTAATAAATTTTAAGCATATGTCAGAAAAGTCACATTAAAGTGAAAGCTTTGCTATCAGGTCCATGCTTGCTCTGTCTAGCTATGTACTCATTTATAATTTTGTGAGATATAATCAGAGGGTAAATCTTGAAAAGTTTGGAAAATAAAAGAGCATACCATGTGCATATATAAAAGTTGAACTGAGTCAGAAAGTCCAGAGTCCAGAAGGTCATTCATATAAATCAACATGCAGAGCGCTACCAGATGGCAGCAAGTTTCTGTAAACAGTGGTCTTACTATTTCCATGGAGGTTGAATTGTTGCTGGGTTTGGCTTTGCCAATTAAGCTTGGCTAAAATACTCTTCAGCAAGACATTGAGTAATTTCCTTTATGGAATTCTTTCAAGTTTTAGTTATATATATTTCTGCTTCAGAGAGTTTCAGGCCCAGAGTCCTGCATAAAAGAAGTAAAATTTGCCTATGCAGATGGTAATTGAGTCTCATTTAGCAAGTGCTTACAATCTGACTTAATTTTTGTCACTTTTATCGAAAAAAATGCCTGTATTAAAATGGCACCATATTGTTATGTAAAGCGACTGGTTCTTTAATTTTTTTCAAGAGTCATAATAGTATTTTCTGAGTAGGCATTTAAGTAATATATTGTTGAATGATTTCATACCAATTGAGTAAGTCAAAAGAAAACATAATAGAGAAATGACAGCATTGTGGAAGTTCATGATGTTTGCTCACAATCTATTTATTTGTATCTATTCATATAGAATTACCCACATTTCTTTATTTGCTGGCATTTTACAAGCTGAAAAAGAAAAAAATGCTTCACATTGAATATGGTCATTATGCAGACTTATTTGGAATTTCTCCATCTCATTCCCCAAGAATAGCCAAATAATTCAATACAAATGTTCCCAAGGTATTATTAGTCACTGGTTTTAAATTTTACTTTCAATACTGTTCTTTAGATATCATTTAATTTTCCTACCTTAATTTTTCCAGTTTCTAAATGCTATGACTATGACAGCCTCAGGAGAGTAAGTGATAAAAGTTCATCAAGTTTTATTTAAAAATATATTTGAATGTTTAAAATGAAAAGTACAAAGAATACATTACATAGAGTGTGGTTTTATGTAATGACAACATAACACTGTACTTGTCTATTCCAGTGGATTAATCATATTGCTATATGTATCATCCCCTGGAATGGCATGATTAGAGGAAAGGGTACATCTTAGCCAGTATCCTGGCTTACTCATGATTGAAAGCCGTCTGGTAGACCCAGCACCCATACTGCTATGTACTAGTTTGTGTGTGGAGATTGCTTTTTCAGAAACAATGGAATTTGGATAAAGACCCTTTTCCTACTGTCTCTGAAGGGAGGTGGTGGGAAATGGGGCATTGAGATGAAAAGTATAAAAAGAGTGAAACAGTTTCTTTGTCATGATGCAAATATTTCAGGTAAGATAGAGAATGTGGCTAAATAATGGTATAATATTCTATGGATTACTTGAGGTGTCTTTTTTCTTGATTCACATTTCATTTTTATCCCTTGACCTTTCCTCATTTCAGATGTTGCACATGAGCAATCCTTTGTTTTAGGGAAACTTATTGCTGTATAACCAGAGAAAAAAGATATCAAATCTTTTACTTTTATGCCATAAAACTGTCATCCAGGTGTAAGACAGAAAGACTATACAGTCTATCAGAACCACCTTTCCTTTCAGAAGAGATGAAGATCCCCTGAATTCAGGAGGGAAGGGAAAGATGGAACAGAAGAGGAAGGCACTGGAAAAGGTCTCTTGGGAAGAGATGATGAAGAAACTAAGAGGTCTTTTCTCACAGTTCTCAAGGAGATCTCTTCCTCTAGGTCCTGAGCTCTATAGGTACCCTCTAAATGGATCCTACACAGAGAGAGGAAATGAAATGTGAACAACCTGAGTTCACCTTCAAGGGTGCAAAGTCAGCCTGAATTTAGTTGTTTACTTTCTCAGTTATATCTGAGTCTCTACGACCCTGCAGACTGTAGCCCTCCAGGCTCCTCTGTCCATGTGATCTCCCAGGCAAGAATACTACAGTGGGCTGCCATTTCCTTCTCAGGGATCCTCTCTACCCAGGGGTCAAACCCTTGTCTCCTGCATTGGCAGGCAGATTCTCTACCTTTGAGCCACCAGGGAAGCCCCAACCTTAATTAGCAAGATTACATTTTACTCTTCTAGAAGAAATGGGACTTCCACTTAGAGAGTGAATTAGTTTTTTTAAAAAGTTCACAAGTTAAGTTCCCACAGTCTTGACTGGGCTTCATGTACTGCTGAGATTTAACTTTCAGCGTCAGTTTAAGGAAAGGACAAATAGTGGATGAGTTTTCAGTGTTTCCTTGCTGCTTTTGCCTTATCGTTAATGCCTTGCTTCTGGCTTGCTTCCTCTAGTTCATTTAGCTATAACATAGAATTGAACTCGCAGTTTGCCCAGTGGCCGTCGCCACCACATTACCTCCCACCCCATAACAGTGTCTTTTAAGGAAAGGACAAATAGTGGATGAGTTTTCAGTGTTTCCTTGCTGCTTTTGCCTTATCGTTAATGCCTTGCTTCTGGCTTGCTTCCTCTAGTTCATTTAGCTATAACATAGAATTGAACTCGCAGTTTGCCCAGTGGCCGTCGCCACCACATTACCTCCCACCCCATAACAGTGTCTTTTCCCGTGTACTCTCCTTTCTCGGTGAGCAAAATTCATTTACCTTTCTTGTGTAAAATTCCCTTCGGGCCCTGTAATGTCATCTCACAAACCAGTTAAATGCAACTTTTGTTGTTTTCCATTTTGACAGGTGTAAGGAATAATGCATCAATATTTTATCTGTAATGATTGCTAACTAGATTATGATTCTCAATTGGGTTTCATAGGTAGGTATATTAAAATTCACAGTCTATGTGTGTGTGGAATAGATTTTAGAGGAAAAAGAAATGTTCACACTTGATTTTAGTATCGCATACCACTACTCCATGATCGATAGTACACATCTCAAATCCTTAGCAAGTCATTTGGCACGAACAGTGAACAATCACATGCTATAGAACACTTTTCTGAGTATTTGCATTTTAATAAGAGAGTTTGGGAAATAAATTTTATGGAAATAGCAGTTAGTTTGTTTGTATGACGATAAAGTAAGAGGAACCCAGATAAACAGACCAATGATTAATTTAAGAGAAGTGTGTAATATCTAAAACTGATGGAGATATTCCCTATACTATAACTGTTAAAAATATATGTGTTCTTCATACAAGATACATTCAAATTTAGATGGAAGTGAAAGTCGCTCAGTCGTGTCTCTTTGTGTCCCCATGGACTATGCAGTCCATGGAATTCTCCAGGCCAGAATACTGGAGTGGGTAGCCTTTCCCTTCTCCAGGGATCTTCCCAACCTAGAGACTGAACCCAGGCCTCTCACACTGCAGTCGGATTCTTTACCAGCTGAGCCAAAAGGAAAGCCCAAGAATACTGGACTGGGTAGCCTATCCCTTCCCCAGTGGATCTTCCTGACCCAGGAATGGAACTGGGGTTTCCGGAATTGCCAATGGATTCTTTACAAATAAGCTTTCAGAGAAGGATAACATATATGCATGTATATATCTTATATATATATGAAAATGAAAAAGTGAAAGTGTTACTCCCTCAGTTGTGTCTGACTATTTGTGACTTGTAGATTGTAGCCCTCCAGGTTCTTCTGTCCATGGAATTCTCAAGGCAAGAATACTGGAGTGGGTAGCCATTCCCTTCTCCAGAGGATCTTCCCGACCTAGGGATAGAACCTGTTTCTCTTGCATTGCAGGCAGATTCTTTACCATCTAAGCCACCAGGAAGCTAAATATATGTGTGTGTATATATATGCACATACAGACACATGTGTATATGAATATATGCAATATATACCCTATATATATGGAATGTGAAATCAGGTGGGCCTTAGGAAGCATCACTATGAACAAAGCTAGTGGAAGTGATGGAATTTCAGTTGAGCAATTTCAAATCCTACAAGATGATACTGCACTCAATATGCCAACAGATTTGGAAAACTCAGCAGTGGCCACAGGACTGGAAAAGGTCAGTTTTCATTCCAATCCCAAAGAAAGGAAATGCCAAAGAATGCTCAAACTACTGGACAGTTGCACTCATCTCACAC
>SJYX01011210.1:38479-86364 GCA_006410675.1 Oreotragus oreotragus
TGATGCTTTTGAACTGTGGTGTTGGAGAAGACTCTTGAGAGTCCCTTGGACTGCAAGGAGATCCAACCAGTCCATTCTGAAGGAGATCAACCCTGGGATTTCTTTGGAAGGAATGATGCTAAAGCTGAAACTCCAGTACTTTGGCCACCTCATGGGAAGAGTTGACTCATTGGAAAAGACTCTGATGCTGGGAGGGATTGGGGGCAGGAGGAGAAGGGGACGACTGAGGATGAGATGGCTGGATGGCATCACGGACTCAATGGACGTGAGTCTGAGTGAACTCCAGAAGATGGTGATAGACAGGGAGGCCTGGCGTGCTGCGATTCATGGGGTTGCAAAGAGTCGGACACGACTGAGCGACTGAACTGAACTGAACTGAACTGAGTAAATCATGAGAAATGCTGCACCGGATGAAACACAAGCTGGAATCAAGATTGCTGGGAGAAATATCAATAACCTCAGATATGCAGATGACACCACTCTTAATGGCAGAAAGCGAAGAACTAAAGAGCCTCTTGGTAAAAGTGAAAGAGGAGAGTGAAGAAGTTGGCTTAAAGCTCAACATTCAGAAAATTAAGATCATGGCATCTGGTCCCATCATTTCATGGCAAATAGATGAAGAAACAGTGGAAACAGTGGCTGACTTTATTTTGAGGGGGCTCCAAAATCACTGCAGATGGTGACTGTAGCCATGAAATTAAAAGACTCTTACTTCTTGGAAGCAAAGTTATGACCAACCTAGAGAGCTTATTAAAAAGCAGAGACATTGCTTTGCCAACAAAGGTCCATCTAGTCAAGGCTGTGTTTTTTCCAGTAGTCATGTATGGTTGTGAGAGTTAGACTATAAAGAAAGCTGAGCGCTGAAGAATTGATGCTTTTGAACTGTGGTGTTGGAGAAGACTCTTGATAGTCCCTGATCCAACCAGTCAATTCAGGAAATTAGTCCTGAATATTCATTGGAAGGACTGATGTTGAAGCTGAAACTCCAATACTTTGGCCACCTGATGCGAAGAGCTGACTCATTTGAAAAGACCCTGATGTGGGGAAAGATCGAAGGCAGGATGAGAAGGGGATGACAGAGGATGAGATGATTGGATGGCATCAGCGACTCAATAAACATGAGTTTGAGTAAAATCCGGGAGTTGGTGATGGACAGGGAGGCCTGGCGTGCTGCAGTCCATGGGGGTCACAAAGAGTTGGATACGACTGAGTGACTGAACTGAACTGATGCCCTATGTATACAAACTATGTTATATACTGTGTATAAACACATACTTGACAGATATATGTATATCTCAAGGACCATTGCTTACAATTATTCCCTGACTTCTCTATTTGTATCTATGCTATGGTTTCTATTTTTTATTACTTTTTGTCTGGTTAGAATCCTTTCTTGTTTACCCTTGGTTCTGGAATATCCACAGTAATTTCCTTTTTCCTAGGTAGATGAGTGATATATTGGCTGAGTGTGGAACTCAGGCCCCCTTTTGACTTGTGGATGTAATTACAGCCTTTTAGCTTTGTGTATTGAAGAAGAATAGCAATCTTCCAGCACCATTTGGTATGCTGTAGGTGAGGAATATGGGCATATTAAAATATATTAGCAGAAGACTGATCTTAAATATTCCCTGGCATACACAGATCTCATAGTGCATAATTTTCCCCAATGTTCAGGCTTTAACATTCTATGCCATGTGTTCCAAGACTGGTCTCAGGTAGACTTTCACAGAACCAAGGCATTTCTTACTCTAGCAGCTATTAAAGCTAGTAAAGGAAGATAAATATCATTTATCTGCTATCATTAGTGGGGAGAAATGAAACTGCATTCAATTTCCATTTTCTTCTGCTGTATTTAAAAAAAATCTTTATTGGAGTATGGTTATTTTACAGTATTTTGTTAGTTTTAGGGGCACAGAAAATTGATTCAGTTTTATATAGACATGTGTTCATTCTTTTTCAGATTCTTTTCTCATATTGGTTATCACAGAATACTGAGTAGAGTTCCCTGTGCTACACAGGAGATCCTTTATGGTTATCTGTCTTATAGACAGTCATGTATGATAATCTCTAGGTCCATCCATGTTGCTGCAAATGACATTATTTTTTATCTTTTTATGGCTGAGTAATGTTCCATCGCACATATGTACCATGTCTTCTTTATCCATTTCTGTTAATGGATATTTAGGTTGTTGCTTATGTACATTATGTTGCATGTATCTTTTCAAATTATGGTCTTCTTCAGATTTATGTTCAGGAATAGTATTGCTGTATCATATAGAACTTCTGTGTTTAGTGTTTTAAGGAACATCCATACTGTTCTTCATAGTGGTTATACCAATTTACATTCCCTTCAAGAGTGTAGGAGGTTCCCTTTTCTCCACATGCACTACAGCATTTACTGTTTGTTGACTTTACCAGCTGTGTCTTGAAACAGAAAGCTGCAGTTGTTTTATCTACAGTTAGTTCATCATTGCAAACGATTATATAGAGTTAATGCTGATACCTTTGAATTAGTCCTTCCTATGATCAATCAGTTAATCAATAAGCAGAATCTAGTGTAGACTCATGCTATTCTGTTGGAATTTATGGCTGTTTCTAATTTTCTTCTATACACATATGGATATAACTACATATTTTTACCTAAGAAGAGTATAAGTCTCCAGTGAACACTTCTCAAAATAGGAAAATAATAACATACAGAGGGTAAAAGAAATTGAAGAGCAAGTCTAAAAAGCCCTTAGAAGTCTTTTCATTTTGAGTGGGCATGATGCTAATGGAGCAGATAATAAGCTCTCTTGAGGTTCTAGACAAGGGCTGTTTTCTACTTATCACGTATTTCAGAACTGGTGTAGTCACTAGGCATACTGAAGGACTGACAGGTATGCCAAGGTTCTAGCTGCTGTATTTTCACAGCTGGAACCAGGGTAGAGCTGCCCATATAAGTGTGCATTATCATTTACATTGGGTAAATAGCCATGACATCACTGACTTTCATTCTCAGTTTTATCATACTAAGTTAGAATTATGCATGTTTTCTTCTATAAGGGAAATGATTTGGAAAACAAAGTCAAGAAGATGATTTTGTAGACATGCTCCTTTGAAAATTCTATTCTAATGTGGATTATGTGAAACCTGGGGAGTATGTGAAGAAGGAAACATCTTAAGCCCACGGGGTGCTCAAATACTAAATTATATTGCCTCTCACTTTAGCACTGGTGAGCATTGCTTTGTTTAGTGTATTGACCCCAGATACTGTGACACACTCAACTCATTTAAGAGAGCTCAGATTTCCTGCACAGCAGTTCAGTGGTTGCACTCTATATGTAATACGTATGTCCCAGCCCCATAACTAATGGCTACAACATGTACATCTGAAATAGTACTTCCATTCTGTTCCCCAGTAGGTACCACTCAGACTGCTGGGGGCTGATGTGTTTAAAATCTCAATAATTGACAATTAGAGGGAGTACAGTGAAGTATTTGAACCACACTCCTAGAAATATAAGTTGAATAATTTTCAATGGTGAATAATTCCATTTATTCTTGCTCTCATTTAATTCCCTTGAAATATCTATTAGATAAGTATTGCTGTTACCGGTCACTTGCCTAAGATTATATAGCTGGTGCCAGAGGAGTGAACTCCGGGAGTTGGTGATGGACAGGGAGGCCTGGCGTGCTGCAATTCATGGGGTTGCAAAGAGTCNTTCTTGCTCTCATTTAATTCCCTTGAAATATCTATTAGATAAGTATTGCTGTTACCGGTCACTTGCCTAAGATTATATAGCTGGTGCCAGAGGAGTGAACTCCGGGAGTTGGTGATGGACAGGGAGGCCTGGCGTGCTGCAATTCATGGGGTTGCAAAGAGTCGGACACGACTGAGCGACTGAACTGAACTGAACCTCACTCTAGAATCACTGCTTTTTACTGCCTCATGAGCTTTGAAGCTTTCCTGTGATTACCCTGTATCTGTATCTCTGTATCTCAGTTTTCTTAAACCATAAAATTGTTGTTGCTATTGTGTTACTAAGTCATGTAAGGAGTAAAATAAGGCTGATAAAGCATGGAGCAGCTGGCACACATTACATGTTCAAAGATTAGCTATTATTATTATAATAATTAAGTATTTATTATACCAGCTATGAGTCTAAGCATCTTATTTTATGTATCTTACAACCCAGGGGATGGTAGATATCAAATAAAAACTTACAGGAGTGATGTGTGCTACTAAGGAAAAATGTAAGGTACCTTGGGAAAACACGATGGTGGTTTACTGTAATCTTTAGGTCACGGAAGGTTCCCCTCTGGAGGTGACAGGTAATCTGCGTTCTGAAAGGTGAATTTAGCACTAGAATTTTCAGACTCGAGAGATGCAGGGAGAAGAATAATATATAAAAATACCATAGACTCAGTCCAGGGCTAAAAGATACAGGGTCTCCTAGTCCAAGTAAAGATTCTGGGTTTGTTCCAAGAGCAGCTGGAGGAAGTTAAAGAATTTCATCAGGAGAGTGATATGGTCAGATACAAATTTAAAGATCACTCTGAATGCTGTGTAAAGAATGGATTAGATCTAGACGAGACTGGATGTGTAGAGATCGATTAGGCCATTTCAGCGGTGCCCATGAGAGATTAATAGTGATCTGAACAAGAGTGGTCCTGGTGAATTCAAGAACTTTCGAAGAAGAGGCAAAAGAATGGATAGGTTAGCTGTGTCCTTCGGTATAGTCGTGTCCTTCGGTATAGTCCTTTCTTCTTCGTGTTTTGCTTTGTTTTTTTAATTTCCTGCTTGTCACTAAAATAGGACTCTCATGTAGCCACCAGTCCTGGACTGAATCTGTTTTTGGGTTAAACTTTTTCCAGCCCAATTCCCTTTGTCTCACCCTGCAGTCTTATTTCCAAACTCAGCTTTCAATATCCCAGCACTGCCAGCACCCCACCTCCTCCACTATTTGCACTTTCCCTCGCTTCACAGAGATTCTGATGCTCTTTTAAGTAAATATTCTTCTACACCAAAGTTTTGAATGAACAGACACTCTACATCTTAACATTAGAAAGTGACCTTTTCAATACAAGTCTGTCTTGCTTAGTCTACTTGAATGGAGATGGTGCAGTGATTGGGTCCATTTACTGACTGAATAACAGATAAGGTGATTCTTCTATGCATTTCAACTACTAACCACTTCTATGGGTAAAACTGGAGAGTTTGGTTGGGAACCTTGACTACTAGACTGATACTTTACTTTTCTTTATCATAGATAAGTCAGAATGACTTTAGAGCAAAAATACATGATTAGGCCACATTTTAGGAAGACCAGTTTGCAAAGGTAGTTAGAATGTTTTGGAGTGGGAGATAGAGTAAAAGTCTACACTAGCAAAAAGAAGAAAAAAGTATGGTGAATGGATGAGTCATGGATTCAAGTTTACATAAATTTATATTTGAATTTTGCCATGATCATTTAGGGCTTCCCAGGTAGCTCAAATGGTAAAGAATCTGCCTGCAATGCAGGAGACTTGGGTTTGATTCCTGGGTGGAGAAGATCCTCTGGAGAAGGACATGGTAACCCACTCCAGTATTGTTATCTGAAGAATTCCATGGACAGAGGAGCCTGGTGAGCTACAGTCCATGGACTTGCAAAGAGTCGGACACAACTGAGAGATTAACACTAAGTTACTAACTATGGTCATTTAATCAACAGATATTTGAATTTCTATTATCTATGAAAACGAGGTGAATTTGGAAAGATAACCAAAGGTCAAACTACCTTCCAACTTCTGGCCCATGGTATGAAAATGTAGGCTTTATTAAAAGTGAAAGAGGGTAATATTAGAAGCCTTCACAAGAAAAGAACATTATTTAAGATTTCTAAAAGATCACTGCAGAGCTTAAGGACAGTGGCTTGGTAGAACCTGAGACTGTGCAAGAAGTAAAAAACCTTAAGAAATCTAATTTATCTTCAATTAAATACAAGAATGTAGAGATCTTAAAACATTAAACTATGATACCAGAACAGAATGCCAATTAAAAGGATTAGATGATCAAATTGAGGAATCCTTCCAGAAGATAGAACAAAAAGTTAAAAAGACAGAAAACAGGAGAAAAAAGACAAAAAAAAATCAGAGGCCTGCCCATCTGATTAGCAGATCCATCCGCCAAATAATAGGCATTCTAGAAAGAAAAAAATTGAAGAAAATGGAGGAGTAGGACGTGTCAAGGAATTACATGTCCCAGAACTAAGTGTTATGAATTGCCAAACTTAAAGGACTCACCATGTAACCAGCTTAACAGATGAAAATGTCAGAACATTTCAGACAGATATCCCAGGATTAAAATAATAAAGTTTCATGCAAATTTTCAGTATCACAGTGGCTTTAGACTTTTTAGCAGCAATACTGAAAGTGAAAAGATGATGAAGCAGTGCTGTTAAAATACTGAAGGAAATGCTATATATTCTAAAGTTTAGAATATTATACTTTGCTAAATTATCAATTAAGAGTAGTAGGTAAAGAAATTTTCAAATATACAGGATATTTTAAGTTTCTACCTCTTATTCTCTCTCAGAAAAACTTATTAGAGGATGTACTCCACAAAATAAGGAGTAAAGCAAGAAAGAGGAAGCATGGGTTCCATAAAATGGAGCACAGGCTGTAAAGAGCAGTAAATAGGATTTTCAGGATGATGGTTGACAGGGATGCCAGAATGATACCTGTGTATCAGGTTTTAAGTTTAACCAATCTGGACTGAATTTTGAGTGGATGAAACAGTAGAAATCTCTGTAAGAAACTGAAATGAAATTGAGAGACTATATAATGTGTTTGAATGTTTTTAAGAAAAATCTCACAGCTGGTAGACAATGGGGGTTAAATTTATGGTAAATGTCTAGAATAATGAAACATGCATGGCTTGGCTATCAGTATCATTTATGCATCAGAATACTGTAAATATTGCAAAGCTACATAATCAAAATTTCAATAAAAATATGTCATAAGGATGAAGGTGTAGGAAGTGAATAGGTGGTTTCCAGAAGGAAATGGTAAGAGAGCCAAATCCTCATCTTCTATAGATGGAAGAGAATAGATAATGTTGCAAAATGAAAAATCAACAAGTAGTACACTATATCAATGTAACATGTTTTATAGATATACCCACACAAGATAAATACCAAATGAATTGAAAGTGATTATCTCTGAGAAGCATCATATGACTATGAACTAAGGGATTTCTTTTCTAATGTAAATGGAAAAATTTTACTTGATTTATTTCAATCGCTTATATGTATAATGGATAAAAGTTACCATTAAAATTTTCAAACTATTACTCTTTCTATTTTGTTCAGTGTGGATTTTGGTGAGGAGGCATCAGAAAGGGAGAAGGGAGAGAACTATATAGGCTTCTGGACGATGATATTGCCACTCATCCTGATAACACCAGGGCACTGCAATAGTAGATGTGGAACATTTTCTAATTTTGTCAGATTACCAGACATTAGAATGGGTGATGACAATATAGAGTTGTATCAAAGAAGAGGGTAGACTTGCATATGCTTAGAATCAGTCTTGGAGGTAGAGCCAATAGAACTGAAGAGATGAGGGAAGAGGGAGAAAAGGAAAAACGGTGACTGACCACCACTTTGGTAGCTTGATCAACTAGGTGTATCACTGCCTTCTAAGGTGAGAACAGTAGAAAAAGAAGTGGTTTTAGGGGAAAGGCAAGGATTTTTTTTTTTTTTTTTTGGACACCATGTTCAGTTGGAGTTGGCTACTAGGCATTCTAATGGAGACCCAAAGAAGGCATTTGACAGCTAACTGTGTGTTAACCTACTTTTCTTGCCTATAAAATTTTAATCTCCCGAGTGTCAGGACTTAGTCATTTTCATCTCCCTTCAGAGCTTGTGCAGTCAGGGAGGTAACAGCATTAAAATGGAAGTTTCTGGTTCTCTGTAACTCACTAGTGATAATGGATTATTGTTGTTTCAGCCTTTCCCCCTACCTAGTAAAACACATAATAATTCTCATTGCCTAAGTTCCCTGAAGGAATATTATGAGCATCAATGAGATATCTGTAAAGTAAATTGAGCTTTTGGGGGAAGAAAGCTGTTTTATAAATTATGAAGTATTAGAGTGTTGACAGGCTGTGAGGTGCTGGCTAGAAATATTCTCAATCAAAAGAAAAATGTAAAACATTGGCTAAATAAGTGGACCTGTCTTAAAGTTGTAAAGGTTTCCTCTTTTTTCTTTGTCTTGCTCTCCCACCACCCCTCATTGTCTTTATCCTGGAGTAGCACTCAGATAAAATGTTAATCCTAAAGTGTCTGGTGGGAGATGGGAGGGAAAGATTTAATTTATGAAGTGATTTGAATGAAGATAATATAATATATTACAGTTACCAAAGGTGAAGAACTGAAAAAAAAATGAGAAAGGAAAGGAAAGCATAAAAATTTGATGAGGACTGCCATTTGCTGCCTTTTTTCCCTCTGCTGTTTCATTGCTTTTAGCCTCTCTGCACTGCTCTATTCTGTTTTCTCTTTCTTTCATGCGTTTCACCCACACCAGCAACACATGAGCAGATTAAAAAGTTTGTCAATCAGGTCAACACGCTTAAATTTTTCTGATACTTCATATTCTGTGAATATCCCCTTAATATGAAAACCCAACGGCATTGCACAGCTTCAGTTTACATATTCTTAGAATCTGAATTTGAGAAAGCAGTAGATTAACACCACACTATTCTAAGCTCCAAATTTATATGGAAGTTTATTTTTATTTATTTGCCATGAAAAACCAAAATTGAGTGTGGGCCTTAGGATTTTATAAATGTCAAAGAAAAACAGAAAGTACTTTGACTTATAAGACAAATCTCTGCCTGCTTCTTGCTAGTTTTGTCAAGTTTCTTGAGATTCCTCTACATTCTCATTTATACAATGACAATAGAATTTATCTGCAAGCTTATTATGAAGGTTAAATAAGATAATTACTATCATGTGCTAAATACAGTGTTTACTGCTATCTATTTGTGATGTTTTTTTATCATTATTACTTAAACATCTTTTCTTCTTATATATTCATTTAATATTTATGACTTAAAAGTAAACCATATCATGCAGTGTGTGTGTGTGAAATTTCTGGAAAAATAACATGAGCTATTTGCAACTGTACACATAGGAAGAGGTTGGTCAAGAGAGAAACAGATCAGTTAGCTGAGGGTAAACATTTATTAATCCTTGCTCTCTATCGAAGGTAAATATGTAATTAAAAAATCATGTAAGTTTTAGGCACGTTCATAGGGCTTTATAATGAAAGCTGGCAAGTTTTTCTAAATGGCCCCAATCAATCCTCTACATATATTCTGAAGCTGAAGGATGTTAAATAACCTTCTAGGAAACCAGTCAGGGGTACACTGGCTGTTTATAAACACATTAATCTCAGGCTTAGTTCATGCATGTTACTGTGGAATTTAGTTTTATCATAATACACTTTTCCTAGAAAATCTATAAAATACATATGGGGAAATAGAACATTTAACTTATTAAGGAAAACTTGGCTTTCAAAACTTACTGAATAATTCAGTCTTAAGATAAAATAGGGACACCAATATTCCTTGGCATTTGTCAATACCAACTCCAGTGGCCCATAGAGTCAATGTAACATATGTCCTAAGCACTTTAAATTAAATGCAGATCTATTGTAAAGTTAATTGAACATCTTGCAATAAAGAGGAAATGAATCAAATAAAAAAGCTGTTCAAGTACTTCCTTAGTCATACTCAAGCCATTTAAACAGGAAGATTTGTTAGAGTTGGACTGGTAAATAATAATTGAAGTAGAGAGAATAAGTAAATAATAAATTAAAATTTTATAAAATGAACAAATAGATCTCACATTAGTAGTATAATCTTATGCTTTTAAAAAACTAGAGAAGTAGAACATATTAAACTCAACAAAAACTGTGGGAGGAAAAAATAGAGATAAAACAAAAATCTATGAATTTGAAAACGAAAAGCAAATAAAGTAACCAGTGAAACCTAAAATTTCTTCTGTTGAGTCAATCAAATTGGTAAACTTCTAGTCAGACTAACATCAACAACAGCAAAATATAAAGTAAAATTATCTATAGCGGAGAATTAAAGGAGCTCACTACAAACCCCTAGATGTTAAAAGAACCATTAAAAAAAAAAAAAAAAAAACCTACTTCTGCTTCATTGACTAAGCTAAAGTCTTTGACTGTGTGGGTCACAACAAACTGTGGAGATGGGAATACCAGACCACCTTACCTGCCTCTTGAGTAACCTGTATGCAGTTCAAGAAGCAACAGTTAGAGCCAGACATGGAACAACACAATTTCAAAATTGGGAAAGGAGTACGTCCAGGCTGTATATTGTCACCCTTTTTATTTAACTTATATGCAGAGTACATCATATGAAATGCCGGGCTGGATGAATCTAAAGCTGGAATCAAGATTGCCCGGAGAAATATCATTAACCTCAGATATGCAGATGGCACCACCCTTATGGCAGAAAGTGAAGAGAAACTAAAAATCCTCTTGATGATGGTAGAAGAGGAGAATGAAAAATCTGGCTTAAAACTCAACATTCAAAAAACTAAGATCCTGGTATCCAGTTCCATCACTTCATGGAAAAAAGATGGGGGTGGGGGGTGGAATGGAAACAGTGAGAGACTTTATTTTCTTGGGCTCCAAAATCACTGTGGACAGTGACTGCAACCATGAAATTAAAAGATGCTTGCTCCTTCAAAGAAAAGCAATGACCCAACCTAGATAGCAGTTTAAAAAGCAGAGACATTACTTTGCCAACAAAGGTCTATCTAATCAAAGCTGTGGTTTTTCCAGTAGTCACGTATGGGTGTGAGAGTTGGAAAATAAAGAAAGCTGAAGGCCAAAGAATTGACGCTTTTGAACTGTGGTGCTGGAGAAGACTCTTGAGAGTCCCTTGGACTGCAAGGAGNTAGATAGCAGTTTAAAAAGCAGAGACATTACTTTGCCAACAAAGGTCTATCTAATCAAAGCTGTGGTTTTTCCAGTAGTCACGTATGGGTGTGAGAGTTGGAAAATAAAGAAAGCTGAAGGCCAAAGAATTGACGCTTTTGAACTGTGGTGCTGGAGAAGACTCTTGAGAGTCCCTTGGACTGCAAGGAGATCCAACCAGTCAATATTAAAGGAAACCAATCCTGATAGTCATTGGAAGGACTGATGCTGAAGCTCCAATACTCTGGCCACCTATGCAAAGAATCAAGTCATTGGAAAAGACCCTGATGCTGAGAAATATTGAGGGTAAGAGGAAAAGAGGGCAACAGAGAATGAGATGGGTGGATGTCATCATCTATTCAATAGGCATGAGTTTGAGCAAGCTCCAAGAGATAGTAAAGGACAAGGAAGCCTGGTGTGCTGCAGTCCATGGAGTCATAAGAAGTTGGACACGACGGAGCGACTGAACAACAGCAAGGAAATACCATGAACGACTCTCTGTTAGTGAAATCAGCAATCAGTTGATTGATATAAACTACTAAACTACACATGCTCAAAATGACCAGAGTTACAAACAAGTTCACATTCACTCAAATGAGTATGCCAAATATTGTAAGCATGCTGAGAAATTATAGGAATCATATACTGCCAATGAGAATGTCAAGTCTTAAAATATTTTCAGAAAACAATCTAACAGCTTCATGAAAGATTAACTAAATTGTATAATACAGTAATATCAATTCCACTCCTAGATATTCAATAAAATCTAAGATGTATATCCAACAAAGATTTAGGTTCACATGATGGTAGCAGCTTTATTCTCAATAATCCCCAAACCTGGAACAACCCAAATGAGTTATAGATGAGTGGATTAAAAAAAAAGCAAACTACAGCTGTAAAGTGGAGTACTTTTATCAATATTAAGGCATACATTTTTGATAAATGCAATAATGTGGAAGAATTTCAAAAGTTTACTCATAAATAAGTGTGCTTTTCTAAATTACAGTCCATTGATGACAATGAAGCATAGCGAATTAGATGAGCATTTCACAGTCACTAATTAGCTCTTCCTCAGGGACCATGTACAGGGAGGTGAAGTTTTTCTACCAGTGAAAAATCCTAAAAACTACTGTACGTCATTTCCTGAAGGCAGACAATTAAATAATCACCCGATTAACCTAGAATTGTGTTTTTAATTAATGGTCCAAACTTAGGTTCATATTACCAACTTTTCTAGATAAGAAGAGCTGAGATACTTAGTAGTATCTGAATATCTACTTATTCTGCTTCCATGTCTTTCTTCCAGTGAAAAATTAGCAGCTTTAATGAAAAGTGGCCTGTGGTCATCATTCCTGCCTCCTAACCTGGCATATCTGGACTTCAGCAATCTCTGTGGGAGTTAATTAATCAGAAAGCAGCACCCACTGACTTCTGTGCTGCTGTTGTTTTAATAAAATAAGAAAGTAGCCAGTGTAAGCTACAATCAGCTGATATATGCATTCAATCAATGAATACTGATTGAATATTCAACACAGCATTGAGTAGAAAATAACCTGAAACTAGAAACTAAAAACACATATTAATATCATCACTTACTATTTACACTATTTTAAGCACTTTGTAAGTACTATGAAATTTAATTGTAAGACACAGCAAGTCTAAAAGCTATATACTGATGGGTAACGAACCGAGCCACTTAGTGGTGGTGGTGGTTTAGTTGCTCAGTGTGTCTGACGCTTTGCCCCCTGACAGATTGTAGCTCACCGGGCAGCTCTGCCCATGGAATTTCCCAGGCAAGAATTCCGGAGTGGGTTGCCATTTCCTTCTTAAGGGAATCTTCCCAATCCAGGGATCGAACACACATCTCTTGCATTGGCAGGTGGAATCTTCACCAATGAGTCACCTGGGAAGCCCCAGCTGAGTAACTTGCTTGAGGTTAAATTTTAGTAAGCAGTGGAACCACAAAGCACCCCAAGAATTTTGACCCATGAACCTCACTTTTAACCACTGTTTCATCAGAGCAAGAGTATTCAACCATATTTAACCCTGAAAGTAATGCTTCACCTCTTATTACTATATAATGTAGAGTTCCAGGCCAGAAAATGTTTACAACACTTTGGATAGGCTTTAAAACATTGTATTATTTCACCTGTCCCTTCTGAGATATACAATATTGAGTATTTTCCAATTCATATGACAGGTTTTTTGTTTGTTTGCTTGCTTTTCAAAGGTTTCAAATCTTCAAAGTAAGAACTGTTTTTTTCTTTTATACTTAGTTCTGAATTTGAATTCAAATTACAAAAACAATGACAAGTATCTACCTCCACCTACAGCCTAAACTAGATTCTCATATGCAAATCTTCCAGCATTTGGGGGGCGGGGGAAAGGCTGTCTTTTACTTATTTTAAATTTAATAATGTATTTCTTTGGTCCACATACAATGAATGATCTTTGGGGTATAAAAGTTGCAAGCATCAATTGTAACTTAATTTTTTACACTTAATATCTTGTATAGTCACCATAGCATGACTTTATCTGTTATGAGGTAGTTAACAGCATTGAAAATTATATACCACACAATGAATTCTGCTTGAATTACAATATATTTTTACATTAATTAAATATAAGGAGAGCATATAGTCTCTGCAGCTGTGTCCTCTCCAGCCCTGAAGCCATCGGCAAAAGATGTTTTATAAATGCAATAGTTAACATGATTTGTGCAATATTTACCACTTTTATGTAGTCGGAAAAATATTCTTTGCAAGACCAATTTGATTTTAAACTATATTCATTCATGTCCTAATGAGACTCTCTGAATAGAATATGAGAACTCTTCAGCATTTGTGGAAATATATAACTAAAGATAACTAAAGCCTAAGAGTACTGGAAACACTAGAATCCATTTAGAAATTTAGAAGTAACAGAGGTTTCTCACCTAAACTAATAAACATTCCAGGAACTGTGTATTACAATCCCATGAGGATTCTGTTTTTTGAGGATAATTCTCTTGAGAAATATGTGATCCAAACCTAAAGTCAAAAAAGGTCTTGGTAAAAACCCACTTAATAAAATAAGCACAGATTACCTTTTAACAGCACTTTTTCTAAAAGATTTCAATTATTCAGTAAGTATGCTTTAAACCATGAGTTTTTTCCATTATACCACGGATTGGCTTGAGAGGTATTCATAAAGCGTTGAAACAGAATAGCTTAATATGTATGAATATGCATACCCGGAAAGAAATATTGCATGCTATTGTAATGTTTCTGTTCTGCTGAAGAAAATACTCCCCTAAAACTGTTAATATTACCTTATTCCCAACAATGGTAACCATATATATATATATATATTGCTTTTTATGTTGTTACTGATATTAAGAATGGATTGTTTAAAAACAGAAAGGTAGTTTTAAGGAAAACTCGATTTACTATATTCATCTACTTCAGTTACCAGCAAAGGAAGAAATGTCATGCTGTATCCTCAGATAGTGTTGACTGATAAACGCAATTTACAGTACAAATAAGACACTCTGACACTCTCTTAGACAGTGTTTTCCAGTGCCATTCTTCATTTTTCTTCTCCTTCTGCATGACCTTTATTTTACCTTCAGTCCCGCCATTGTGATCCCAGACACCTATCAACCAATCTATTGTTTAAATATGACCCATCTTACATAAAAATGTTTGATGACACTGATCATGGAATTTCAGGTTCCGTGCCAGTGTAGCTATTGGCACAAAATGGTATTTCTAAACAATGTTTATCCAAAGTATAGAATGCATGATTCAGTTCAGTTGCTCAGTCATGTCTGACTCTGCAACCCCATGAATTGTAGCACGCTAGGCTTCCCTGTCCATCACCAACTCCAGGAGTCCACCCAAACTCATGTCCATCAAGTCGGTGATGCCATCCAACTATCTCATCCTATGTCGTCCCCTTCTCCTCCTGCCCCCAATCCCTCTCAGCATCAGGGCCTTTTCAAATAAGTCAGCCCTTCACATCAGGTGGCCAAAGTACTGGAGTTTCAGCTTCAACATCAGTCCTGCTAACGAACACCCAGGACTGATTTCCTTTAGGATGAAATGGTTGGATCTCCTTGCAGTCTAAGGGACTCTCAAGAGTCTTCTCCAACACCACAGTTCAAAAGCATCACCCGTGGCAGGTTCATGTCAATGTATGCCAAAACCAATAGAGTACTGTAAAGTAAAATAAAATAAATTAATTAAAAAAATTTTTGCAAAGGAAAAAAAGAAAAAGCATCAATTCTTCGGCATTCAACCTTCTTCACAGTCCAACTCTCACATCCATACATGACCACTGGGAAAACCATAGCCTTGACTAGATGGACCTTTGTTGGCAAAGTAATGTCTCTGCTTTTGAATATGCTAAGTTGATCATAATTTTCCTTCCAAGGAGTAAGCAGTACTCATGATAAATGATCCTAGGTTTTATAAAAACTAGTATTTTTACTTTTTAAAGCAGGTTACAAGTCATTTTTGTTAAAAGATATCTATGACATGGCCTTGTTTGTATGTATGCATGTTAGTTTCTGCTATATAGTGAAGTGAATCAGTTTTACATACATCCACTCTTTTCCAGTTTCCATTCCCATATAGGTCATTACAGAGTAGTGAGTAGAGTTCCTGGTGATACATAGGAGGCCCTCATTAGTTATCTATTTTATATTATACAGTAGTGTGTATATGTCAATCCTGGTACCAAAACTTACTACAATGCTGTAATAATCAAGATAGCAGGGTACTGACATACAGATAAATGAAATTGAATTGAGGATCAGAAAAAAACTCATGTATTTATGTCAGTTAAATTGTAACAATGTTGCCAAGAATATTCAATATGCAATAGTTTTTCAAGAAATGACACTGGGATGCTTAGATATGCCCACACAAAGCATAAATTTGGACCCGTACCTCACACTCTAAGCAAAAATAAAAATGAAATTAATTATAAACATAAAAGTAAAATCTAAAGCTGTAAAACTCTCAGAACACATAGCAGTAAATCTTCTTGACCTTGAGTGAGGCAATGGTTTCTCAGAAACAAGACCAAAAGCATAAATGATTTTTTTTTAAGTTAAATTGGATTTATTTCTGGGTTCAATTATCCTCCAATTAAAAAATTGTTGGAGGTTGGAAGGAGTGTTTATCATAACATTACACATTATGGTTAAAAAATAGAAACAATCTAAGTGGCCAAAAACTGAGGATTTGATTTTAAGACATATTTTATATGGGGCTTCCCTGGTGGCTCAGACGCTAAAGAATTTGCCTGCAATGGGGGAGACCTGGGTTCGATCCCTGGATCAGGAAGACCCCTGGAGGAGGGCATGGCAACCCACTTCAGTATTCTTGCCTGGAGAATCCCAATGGACAGATGATTTGGTTTTACAACATCACAATTTATATAATCATTAAAAGTGATGTTGCAGGAAAAAATAAGAAAGATACATTGGATTGCATCAAAATTTTGAACTTCTACATTAAAAAAATTGTCAAAAGAAAAACCAACAAAGTGTGATATTTGCAAATCATAAATCTGATAAGGATCTTGTATCCAGAATATATGAAAAACACTAACAATTCAATAATAAGACAAGAAATATTATTCAAGAATCAGCAAAATATTTGATTAAACACTTCACCAAAGATGATATTAGAATGACTAATAAGCAAGTGTAAAGATGCACAATATCAACATTCACCAGGAAAATATGTATTAAAATCACAACAAAATTCACAATCCACAACAAATCAGAACCATTTTCCATCTATTAGAATGGCCATAAACACAAAGACAGAAAGTAACAAGTATTGATGAGGATGTAGAGAAAGTAAAACTTTTGTGTACTGCTGGTGGGACTGTAAAATGGTACATCCAGATGCTTTGGAAAAGAGTTTGGCAGTTTATCAAAATGTTAAAAATAGATTCCCCATGTGACTTAGCAATCCCAATCCTAGGCATCTATCCAAAAGAAATAAAAATATGTGACCACAGATTGATTTGTACACAAATGTCTATAGTAGTATTATTTATAATGGTAAAAATGTGGAAACAACCCAAATGTCCATCAGCTAGTGAATAGATAAATGAAATGTGGCATATCTAAAAATGTTGAAACATTCAGCAATAAAAACACATGCTACAACATAGACTTATCTCAAGGAAACAAAAGAAGCCTGACACAAAAGACCACATATTAAATGATATCATGTAATGTCGAATGCCCAGAAAAGGCAAAAGTGTAGAAAAGGCAAAATTTGTAGAAAAGCAGATTAGTAGAAATATGGAGTGACCACTATTGGACAATCTTTCTTTATGGAATGAATGAACTTCACTAACATTTTGATGGTTATGCAACTCTGTAAAGATACCAAAAAACACTGAATTTTATATCTGAAACAGCCAAATTCCATGTATATAAATTAAATTTTAAAGCTGTTAAAAATATTTGGAGACTCTTCCTAGTAAATGTTGTGATAATACAAGTGGTAACATTTTTGGTATTGTTAGTTTCAGGCTGTTTTCTGTGTGCTGTGGGATTAAAAAAAAAAAAAAAGTAATTATGTGCTATGCTGTGCTTACTCAGTCGTGTCCCACTCTCTGCAACCCCATGGACTGTAGCCCACCAGGCTCCTCTGTCCATGGAATTCTCCAGGCAAGAACACTAGAGTGGGTTGCCATGCCCTCCTCCAGGGGATCTTCCCAACCCAGGGATCGAACCCAGGTCTCCCACATTGCAGGCAGCTTCTTTACTATCTGAGCCACCACGGAAGCCCAAGTAATTATGATATAATTCTACAATCCTTTGTGCCACTGAGAGCAAGAATCTCAGTGTGGAAAAGATGATAGAAATGGAATATAAGAGACTTCAGATAAAAACCTATAGTCCTAAATATGGTTAGAATTATCAATTCCTGAAGTATCAATTTATGAAGCATATCACAAATATATAATTGTAGCTATATAGATAGATATAGATTGAAATATAGACAAATTTATTATAAGCTAATCCAATGAAGGGAGAAGGAAATGGCAACCCACTCCAGTGTTCTTGCCTGGAGAATCCCAGGGATGGGGGAGCCTGGTGGGCTGCTGTCTATGGGGTCGCACAGAGTCGGACTTAGGAAATATGTGGGGGAACTAGTGGAAGGCACAGGTTATTTTAGTAAAGTTTGTTTATGCAGAGTCATCTTGGTTTTGACTCTCTCTCATAATAAAGGTCACTTTCCTCATTTTGGAATAGGAGTGCAGGGAGAACTTAAGCTACCTTCACAAACGGAAATTTATGCCTGCATGCAGGCAAGTAAGGGGAAGGCAGAGAAGTCTTCCTTTTTCTGTTGAGTCTTAATTTCCTTTAGCTTAAAATAAACTTTATGCCACATTGGCATATTTGTGGATGACATATCCTGATTCCTTTCAGTACTCTGCAGAGAGCTTTATGCAGATCAAGTGTCCTTGGAAAAGGTGCCGCATTAATTAGGGCAGAGAAATATGAATGTCCCTTCCTATGTCATTACAAATTCTCCTAGGAGTGACTTTTGATTAGAACATAATAGTCTAAAGGACACGTCCTAATGTACTTTGCCATTTCCCTGTTGTTGAAGGGCATTCAGACGGTTTCCGCTCTTTGTTTTGCCATTAAACACTGCAGTGAATATTACTGTGCCTGGATTTGTATCTGCATTTTGGAATTGTCACCCTTAGTATGAGGCCCCAAAATAAAATTAATGCGTCAAAGGATTCTAACGTTTTGAAGCCAATTTGCTTTCCAGATTGATTACCCTATTTATTGATCTCATTCCATCCTTGCTATTGTAATTTAATCTTTTTCTAGTTGATAGGTGCAGAATGGTACTTGTTTCAACTGAAGTTTTTATCATTACTAATGAATTGAGCGGGCTTCCCTGGTGGTGCAGAGGTTGAAGCGTCTGCCTGCAATGTGGGTGACCTGGGTTCGATCCCTGGGTCGGGAAGATCCCCTGGAGAAGGAAATGGCAACCCACTCCAGTGTTCTTGCCTGGAGAATCCCATGGACGGAGGAGCTTGGTGAGCTACAGTCCACAGGTTGCAAAGAGTCGGACACGACTGGGCGACTTCACTGAAAACCCGTGTTTTCTCTGTTGAGAACTGTTTGTTTATGTCTTTTTCCCTATGTATCTGTTGCTTTCGTGTTTTCCTCGCTGGTCCCAGGACGTCTTCATATGTTCAGATTATTAACTCTTTTTTCATTATCTGTTACGAAAAAAAAATCACACCATGCTGTTTGACTTTAATTCAGTTTGTGCTAAATGTGATGATTGAGAAAATTTAAAGTTTAATGGAGTAAAATCTATCAGTCTGTTTCTACTGTAACTTATTTCCTTGTTTTTATGATCTAAAAGTCTTTACCTTCCAGAGATCAGGAAAAAATTGTTAAAGTGTATTCTTCTAAGTTTACTTTTTTTAAGTTTTTTCCATTTAATTTTTTTTTTCAATCTAGAATTTGTTTTGATGTGTGGTATAAGGGGGAGATCAGAGTATTCTTTGGTCTGTACCATAAGACTGGGCCCACAGAACTTGGATCCCATTAAAAATAAATGAACAAGACATCTGAATCAAGACACACAAAACCAAGTAATCAATTAATGGATTTTTTTTTTTCTTGGAAAAAAACTGTCTTTTCAAAAAAAAGAAACTTAGAAAATTTTTTGTAACCCTAGGTTTAACTTAAGATTTAAAAACAGAAGAAAGTCTCTTTTTTTTAATCTTAATTATTGAAGGCATACAAAATATTGTGCTATGTTGCTTCACTCATATCCGAGTCTTTGCGACCCTATGGACTAGAGCCTGCCAGGCTCTTCTGTCCATTGGATTCTCCAGGCAAGAATACTGGGGTGGGTTGCTATTTCCTTCTCCAACAAAACATTACTTTTACTTTATTCTTGAAAATCCACTTGAACAAACTCAGGGAGATAGTGAAGGACAGGGGAGCCTGGCATGCGGCCGCCCATGGGGTCACAAAGAGTCAGATACGACTTAGCGAATGAACAACAAAGAAAAGCTGTATCTTGGTATGTAAACACTCTGAAACTTATATCTAGTCTTTATTGTCCACAGACATGCATACATTCCTCGTTTGGCCACCACTCACCTTCTGAGGACTTGCTGGGTTAATTCTCTGCTGCCACACTGTAAGTTTGGACCTCAAGAGGGTATCCTGATTGAGACTGAAGCATATACATAAATAAATCCCCAGCCAATGCTTGATTTGAATAGATATATGGGAGTTGGGGATGGAATTGACCAGATGCTGAACCATATGATAAACACAGAGGGTCATGGTGTGGTATAAAAACTGGGCATTTATATGGTACAGCTGGCTGTGCATAATCTTCTACTAATTTATAAGGCAGGAGCATCTGGTCTCTAGCTGCTGCTCTTTCCAATTTTCTAACGGCCTTCTCCTTGAGTCTCTTGTTTAATCAAGCTGCTCCCCCCGCCCAACAAACAAGCTGCGGGAAAGAAGGGGGGCGGTCACACCAGGGAAAAACAACATGGTCCTGAACCTGCCTTTTAGAGAAGAAAGCCAGAAATAACTCCGGGAAGATTCTTGGTATCATTCTAAATAAGACTTCTTTCTTGGCTGGTAGCATTTGAACACGGTCTTTTACATGGAGCATCTTGGTTGCTATCATTGGGCAGGGTCTTCCTCTATAAGGAGAACTTTCTCTTTGTCCCTTAACCCATTAGAGGAGAATTTAGGTCAAATGAAAGCCTCATATTGCTTTCAACTAGAATTAGTATTAGTTTCTGTTTAATTTGAATTGACTATCATTACTGGGGACCCTGCAGGCAAAATTGGGAAGCAGGATCTATGACTCGCTCCTCACCCTACCTCTCCCCTTAAAACATACCTTTGAGGGAATCTGCCTCCCTACTCACTGTTCTTTCCTCTGTTATCATTTTTTCTTCCTACCTCCTGCCAGGACGAGGTGGGGTTATGAAGGTGGCATATGCTTTATTACCTACTAGACTAGGATCAGCATTCTACTCCCTATCTACCTAAACCCACTCATGTATTAGGCTATGAAGGTTTAGAATATTTTTACTTTAAAAGGGACTTCCATCATTGATTTCAAAACATTCAAAGAAATTAGCACCTTCATGATGAAATTTTGTTTCCTGAGATGCATGGATCATATAGTTTAAAGAAAAGAAGCTCTTTAACTTCAAATAATGCTATTTGGGAAGAAACCCACTGGTCTAGGCTTTAAAAGAACTTTAGTCCTGATTTTGCCATTCATAGCTTTGTGATGTTGGTCGTGTCACTTAGCTTCTCTGAGTCTCTGTTTCCAGAATGTTATGGTGGGGGTAATAAGACCATCAACTCATTTTACAAGAATATCTTTTAAGATGTAAGACATTAGGCAAACATGTGACTATGATTAGATCCATGGACATGTAGATTATTAGAGCTAGACATAATTTATTTAATCGTGTCCTCGACAATTCCTTCTCATCCCCTCCTTCAGCTTTAGCCACTTCTTCTGGGGCTGTGTGCTGTCCTTGATGGCCTGTGAGCTTCCCACCATGCCCTAATCCAGCCTAACACTAACTTCACTGCTGGCACTCTGAGTTTGTATGTAATGAACGTTTTTAACTTCTCTGATCTTAAGAATCGCTTGGGGTGCTCTCCTGGTGATTCTGAGCGAGAAGGTTTGCGGAAGAGTCTGCTGGTCTGTATATTTAACCAAAGTCCCAGGTGATTTTTATGATCACTTGAGTCTGAGATACATGAATTCAATAAATATGAAAGTAGAAGGATGTCCTCAAGATCATTTAAGCCAGTGGTACTCAAAGAATGTCTTTCCAACCAGGAGCATCAGTATCATCAGGGATTTGTTGGAAATGTCAATTATCGACCCTCTGTTGAGTAGACACTCTGGAGGGGAACCCACTGACTTGCATTGTAACAAGCCCTCCAGAGATTCTCACACAGGCTAAAGTTCCAGACCACCAGCTTAGACCAGCCCTTTCCTGTTGTCCTCGATTTTACAGATGAGAAATGTTGATACTCTCTTCTCTCACGTTGGGACCTTGAGTGTTGATGAAGGACAGTACCACAATCCCTAGATGACTGTGAACAGGGTGGGATGACAGAAGGTAGGGAGCCACTGAGGATGGGGCATCAGTGAGTGTGGTCCTTAATTCTCTCTCTACCTCCAGAGTGAGGTCTTGCCTGTGCAAATAAGGAAGATTACCAAGGAGATTGCTGAAAGGCACAAGCTTCTGGAGAGCCATGTCCCTGTGGTAAACCAGAGCCTGGTGTTACCAGTGACCCCCCACCTAAGAAATCCCCTGAGAACCCAGAAACCAAGGAGCTCCAGTTCCCTCCAGAGAAAGACATGCTTCACCCTTTGGAGAAGTTTCAGCTCTGCTTTCGGTGGTTAGTCTCTGCTCATTCTCAGGGTGGCTGATGAACGAATTCTAATTAGTGCTGCCTAAGAGTCATCTGGAATTGTAACCTATGGGTGGACACTAATGTGGTTAGATCACACATCTTCTTACATCACGGTGGTGAGGAAGAGTGAGTGTTCAGCAGCTAGTTCACACATCCTTGGTAAGTGCAAAACCAGTGTTCTGAACTTTAGTCACTGACTACAACTTTCACAGTGTTTTCAATATTCAAGGACGATATGTTCTATTATTTAATACTTTTTATTTACTGAACTTTAGAAACTCTTTAAAAATAGTTTTGAATTTATAAAAAATTTATGAAGATAGTACAGAGGTTTCCCATATACCTACACCTAATTTCCCTTATCATTATTTGATATTGGTAATATATACTTGTCATAATGAATGACCCAATCATGATACCTTATTATTAATTAAAGTCCATGCTTTCTTCAGAAATCCTTAATTTTAACTTAATGTCCTTTTTTTCTGTTTCTTGATCCCATTTAGGATATCACATTAAATTTAGTTGTCATATTATATTTGAGTTTTAACCTAGACCTATTGAACAGTGAACTGAGGCAAAATGATGATACTCTGTGTCATGTTATTGCCATGGGTGTTAAAGCTCTTTGTCTCTGACCCAGGAGTCTCATGTCTGCTGTCAGCATTGAAAAAATATTGGCAGGCTAATATGTTAGCTTCTAATTGGAGTAAACTAACAGATCTCTTACAGTTTTTGAAAACTTTGTGTTTTACAATTGAGATATTCAAAAGAATATGGAATATATTAAATTTATAGATATTGAGAATAATTCACTTAAGTTGTAAAAGCCCTCTTAAAAGTGATTGTTTAAAGGTTGCCAGATTTATAAACAGAGTAATAAGGTTTATAAGTTGAATGGAGAAACAAAGAATAATAAGGGATTTGAATTCGTCATTCTCATAAATCAAGTATTAATTGAAAACAATCCCAATATCCTCTGAATAATTTTTTTCTGGCAAAAAAAGCCATTGCTAAGGATGTCATAAAACTCATGTTTTATGTCATAAAACTCATGCGTGGGCTTAGTCACTCAGTCATGTCCAACTCTGAGGCCCATGTACTGTAGCCGGCCAGGCTTCCCTGTCCATGAAATTTTCCAAGCAAGAATACTGGGGTGGATTGCCATTTTCTACTCTAGGGAATCTTCTGGACCCAGGGATAGAACCAGTGTCTTCTGCATCTCCTGCATTGACAGGCAGGTTCTTTACCACTAATGCCACCTGGGAAGCTCCATAGAACTCATACAAATAATTCCAAGCTTGATCTTGGGTTTCTGTCCTGTGAGAACCCATCCTAGAAATGAATTTATGCCATGAACTCTTACCTCAACCCTATTTTGAGAACACTCTCTAAAATTCTTCCTCATCAAAGTGGGCATGCCCTTTTCACATTCCCAATGTCTCTCCCTCCATCCTTTTAAAGAAAATCTGGGATGGGACCTCTGGGCTTGACCACTATCCAAGGAGAACAAACAATGCCTAGGACATGACACTCAGCTGGAAGAAGAAACAGTTACTCTAGGAGAGCTCTCTGCTCAGAGCTGCCCACAAGCTGTTCTCTGCTTATCTCCATCACTGCAACTTTGTCGAGTGGCTTGCTCTCTAATGCTAACTTATGGAGAAGGATAGGCAGCAGCTTGTACAAAATGATAAGAAAAGCTCCCGCTCCTGTCCTCCTCACCACTTCTCCCATGATCTCAGTGGTTCTACTCTTGTTTCATTCAATTATCTGACAAATATGAACTGAACATCTGCTGTGCATTGGCTTTGTTCTAGAGAATGAAGAGACAGCTGTGGGAACAAAACCAAGCCAAACAAAATGACAGCCCTAGTGGAGGAGGGAAAGACAAACACTTAACAAGATAAATAAGTAAACTGCAGTGCATCAGGTGGTTTAAGTGCTGTGGGGGAAAATGAGGAGTAGAGAGAATTGTTATGGGTAGTTTGCAACTTTAGATTGAATGATGAGGGAAACCTGAGTGGTAAGGCAACCTTCCAGTAAATACTTGCTAGAGGTGAGGGCTGGAGAAGGCAATGGCAACCCACTCCAGTACTCTTGCCTGGAGAACCCCATGGATGGAGGAGCCTGGTGGACTACAGTCCATGGGGTCGCTAAGAGTCGGACATGACTGAGCGACTTCACTTTGACTTTTCACTGTCATGCATTGGAGAAGGAAATGGCAAGCCACTCCAGTGTTCTTGCCTGGAGAATCCCAGGGACAGAGGAGCCTGTTGGGCTTCTGTCTATGGAGTCACACAGAGTCGGACACGACTGATGCGACTTAGCAGCAGCAGCAGCAGAGGTGAGGGCATGAGCCTATGGATTTCTGGCACAGCTCTCCAGGAAGCAGCTGGTATATAGGCCTTGGGGCAAGAGCATTTTCATTCGAGGGCCAAGCAGCAGAGTCAGTGTACTGGAGCAGAATGAGAGTAGCCGAAATCAGAAAATGAGGTCTGAGAGTTTACGAGCTAAGGAATTAGATCATCCAGGGTCTTGGGGACCATGAGAAAAACTTTTTTTTTTTTTTTTTTTAACCTTTATGAGATGGGGAGACACTGGAGGATTAGGAGCAGAAGAGTGACATGATCTCATTTACGTTCAGAAGATTGCCCAGCTACCCTGCTGAGACCAGACAAGAGTGAGGCAAGAGCAAAGAGGAAGACTAGCCAGGTGGCTCTAGAAATCATCCGGATGAGAAAGGCTGTTGGCCTGGAATAAGGTGGTTGTGAGAAATGTTGTATTCTGGAGTTTAGATCCAAGAGAATTTGCTGACAGATCGAATATGGGAGAAACAAAGATGGTCCCCAGAGTGTTTGGTCTGAGAACCTGTAAGTGTGGAATTGCCATTTGATCGTAGGGCAAGATCAGCGATGAGCTTCCCTAGTGGCTCAGATGCAGGAGACTGGGATTCGATCCTGGGTTGGAAATATCCCCTGGAGAAGGAAATGGCAACCCACTCCAATATTCTTGCCTGGAGAATTCCATGGACAGGGGAGTCTGGCGGGCTACAGTGCATGAATTTTCAAAGAGTCGGACATGACTGAGCAACTAACACTTTCACTTTTCTTTTTCAAGATCAAGGAATGCCTCAAGTCCTGCTCAACTTTGTTTGCTCCGTTCTGGCTGGAACGTAGTGTGGGTCTAACAAGTCTAATTAGGATTTCATCTGACAGGCTTCACAAGTCTATCCTTCAAAAATCCAAATAATAGATATTTCAAAGTGCAAAGCAAAATAATTAAAAGATTTATTGAAAGGGATATATGTGTGTGTATATATATATATATAGTTGACTCATTTTGCTATAAGTAGAAACTAACACAACTTGGTAAAGTAACTATACTCCAATAAAAATTAATTTAAAAAATAGATTTATTCAGCCCTGAAGTCTACAGGCTCTATAGTGGGATTGCTGGCGATCTCTGGGAGGGCTCGTGCCCAGGGGCACCTCCCAGGACTGCTGCTGCTGGTGCCGCTGCCCCCGAGGTGAGTCGCTGCTGACCCATGTCTCCACAGGAGACCCTCCAACATAACAGGGACTGGTTAAGTATGCTGAGCCCACTGATTGCTCCTCCCAGTCAACAGCCCGCAGAGCAGCATCAGGATTCTTCTGGAAGCTTGAGTGCTCAATGTAAAGAAGACAGGAGAGTGGAAGAGGACAAGGAGGTGCTGACTCTGTTGTATGACATGTATCTGAACTGTTACATTGATCCCCAGACTGGGAAATGCTATGAGTTGGTGTAAGACCTCCTTCCAGGGCAAAGAATGGCCACTCAGGTGGAGGAGGATAGCAGTTCCAACTCTGCTAAGTTGGCATCACAGTGAGTGTCTTGGACGGGCCCATGGAATTAAAAGAAGGGTGGCTCAGTGGTAAAGAATCCACCTGCCAGTGCAGAAGACACAAGAGGTGTGGGTTCAATCCCGGGGTCAGGTAGATCCCCCTGGAGCAGGAAATGGCAACTCACACCAGTATTCTTGCCTGGAGAATTCCATGGACAAGGAACCTGGAGGGCTACACTCCAGGGGGTCACAAAGAGTCAGACACGAGCACCGAGCAACTGAGCACTGAGCAAAAGAAGTGAACTTAGTTTGTACATAATGTTCAATGTTAAGACTACCTACATTCTTTTTGTGTATGGATGTGTTTTTTTTATAACTGTGAAGGAATTAATACAGAGACAAGATTATAAAAAAGTTTATTGATTGAAATAGCGTGACAATATATTCCTTATACAATGAAGAATATGACATATCTTTGTTACAAGGTATTTTATAGCTGGTTAAGAATGCCCAAGCCATATGCCTAATCATGAAAGCAAAAAAAAAGTATAGCAAACACGAAACAAAGCTTGATTCTACCTAATAACTTTCACGAGGCGACCATAACTTTTTTAAGCCAGACGCTAGGACTACTGAACTTCAAAAACTTAAATGCTGTTGGCCATGTATAATCCTTACTCCCAACCCATCCCATTGCTGTTAGTTGCCCCTCAAAAGGACAGTAAGCTCCCCCAAAAAGCATAATTCAAAAACACAGATTAAAGTAACTTCAGTTTTGAGATTATGCTGAAATTCATTTTTTATAACTTTATAGAAAAGCAGTAAGGCTAATTCTCTAGCTCTTTCTCTCTTACTATCTCCCTCCTTGTATTTCTGAATACTTTTTAATATTTATTATTGTCTAGGTGGCTCAGTGGTAAAGACTCTGCCTGCCAGTGTAGGAGACTCAGGAGACACAGGTTCGATCCCTGGGTCAGGAAGATCCCCTGGAGTAGGAAATGGCAACCCAATCCAGTATTCTTGCCTGGAAAATTCCATGAAGAGAGAAGCCTGCAGGGCTGCAGTCCAGCGGGGCTGCAAAGAGTCGGACACAGCGGAACAACTGAGCATGCATGCATACATGTAACTGTGTAAAACCAGGAACCCTATACTTCTGTCACATTTTGAACAACATTTATGAGAAATTGTACAGAGGTTCTCCAATTCATATTGTTTCACAAGAAAGATAACCTTAAACACATATGCAAGGCTGAGCCCAAAGTGAGGAAGGCCACTTGAGCCCAAGGTCATAGACCTTTACTCACTGGGGACATGGAGCTGTTAGAAGATTGTTGGGGGGCTTTAATGGCCCTACAATCTCTATCAGCACCAGCTCCTTTTCCCAATAAACTCACCACCTATGCTATGCTTTCAGCTGCAAACCAACTTCTCTACCTGGTCCCCAACCATCCCGCATGTCCCCAATCAAACTATCATTCAAAAGATCCTTGTATGCAGAGATAATGAAGATCCCACTGGCAGGAGACCCTTCACTGGAAGGGCTGGGTAGTGAATGTGGTATAATTTAGAGTTAGGCATTATTTTTTAACTTGTTACTGAAAATTATTATACCTGATTTTGAGAATAAGGATATAGTCTTCTCAGGCAGTATTAAAAATCAAAACAAAAATAGAAAAAAAAAATTAATCGGTGGCTGCTGCTGCTGCTAAGTCACTTCAGTTGTGTCCGACTCCTAGCGACGCCATGGCCTGCAGCCTACCAGGTCACTGGGATTTTCCAGGCAAGAGTACTGGAGTGGGCTGCCATTGCCTTCTCCGAATATTAATGTGAGTATGCGCTAAGTGAGGGAAGTTGTATTGAGTAGGCGTTCTTTGGTGTTTAGATGTTATTGTTGATAAACTATTTAGATATTAATCCAGAGATTGTGAGAAGCTTTTTTAAAATACCATTTTTATTTACATAGGGTAGAACTTAAAATAAAATATTGGTTCATTAAGTAGGAATATTATATAATGGAAAATGAATATCTTTGAAGTATATTCATATAAAATAGAAACATATGGGAAAATACTTCTTCACTTAAAAATTCCACTTATGTGAAAGTTGAATTACCTATGTCACGTTAACTGTCAGTAGAGACTGAAAAAAATTATATCTGGATCACTTGGTTGTAAAACTATTTTTAAAGATTTATTCAAGAATATTTTTTAAAAATGCCTACACCTCTTTGGTTCTTTAGTTTTTATTTAGCAGATTTGGAAGGATGGAGATTATGTTAGAGATGTTAGAAACAAAGTTCTGTATTTCAGAGAGTCCTTTTTTCCTAACTCTTTAAATTCTGACGGTTTGTGGGGTGGGGCGGGGAGAGGTGCTGCTTAAATTTAATTTACAAATAAGATATAAAAGAAGAAAGAACTATTAAACAAAGTCCCTGAAGTATAATGGTGAACACTGTGTTAAGAAAATATAGAAACTAACATTGTAACATTGTAAATCACCTATACTTCAATTAAAAAAAAAGAAAATATAAGAATGGCTTTCAATAAGATTCTTCAAAACAAGTCGCCTCATTCTCAGAGAGCTTTGAATTGCACTCTGCAGAGTACTTCAAGGACTTTCCACACATCTCTCTCGGCTTCTCTGACTTTTTCTGTCTAACATGGGCTGGTATATCTCAGCCACTACACAGTAACCAGTGTGAGGTGAGGTAACTTTAATTTCAACAACTCTGTGAGCTCCTTCATACACCTTTTGCTCCTGCACACAAGGGGGAAAAATGAGATGATGAACAGTTTTCAGTAAGTCATTGGCTTGCTCTATTTTTGATAAAACTGAGTTGTTCATGACCACGGCAGAAGTGGGCTGTGGAGCTATCTCCCAGACACGTCCTCCATTTCCCGAGTCCTCATTCCCAGACTGAGAAAGGGACAGGTCACATGGCTGCTGAGGAACCACACGACTCCTTCCTGAGTGATGTCCATTGATTGCCCCACTGGTCAGAGTCTCTTTTTTAAGAATCTGAACTGTGCAGTGAGGAGAATGGAGTAGACTTGGAGACAACTGTAGACGTGTGACTTACTTCTCCAGTCATTATAAAACCTGGCAACACTTTATTTCTTGCTTCCAGCTGTCTTAAGATTGATCTTTGCTGCTGCTGCTGCTAAGTCACTTCAATCATGTCTGACTCTGTGCGACCCCATAGACAGCAGCCCACAGGCTTCCCTGTCCCTGGGACTCTCTAGGCAAGAACACTGGAGTGGGTTGCCATTTCCTTCTCCAGTGCATAAAAGTGAAAAGTGAAAGTGAAGTTGCTCAGTCGTGGGGTCACTCTTAGCAACCCCATGGACTGCAGCCCACCAGGCTCCTCCGTTCATGGGATTTTCCAGGTAAGAGTACTGGAGTGGGGTGCCATTGCCTTCTCCAAAGATTGATCTTTACCTCCTAGTAAAAATCCTTCTCTCCCCTCCACTTTCCTATTTGAACCTGTTTGAATGGATTTCTGTTGTTTTTATAGCCAAAGGAACACTGTCTTAGATGGATATCGAAAAGGGAAACATTCAGTTAACCACCAGACCAAAATAAAGGCACCAATGGGAGATTATAATATCATAGCAAAATTGGCACAAATATGTAATGCTCTGATCCAAAAGCCACTTTAAAAGGTGTGTAAAGATTCCATAAAAGTGAATATTTGTGACCATCAAATGGAATTGAATATTGTTAATATCAATCTTTAGATATACAGGGAAGATCAAATGGAAACAAACTGAGAGATTAAAAAGGTGCAAGCGTGCACACAATTCTGATGGTGATGGTAACCATCAACTGCTTATCAATGAGGGTGAAAGGGAGAAGGAACTAAAATAAGATAAGGAAAAATGAGAAGGGGTAGAGTAGCAAAAGATAGGACCTGTTTCATGGCTAGAATGTTGCTTAAACAAAAGAAAAATACCAAATTTATCTATCTGAACTTACCTTTTCCAGTGAATTGTTAATTATGAAGACTCGATATACTAGCTCATAGTATTCCATTGACACATTTTCCCCTTTTTGGTCTCTGTATGGTAAGTTGGGAGCATGGAGATTTACCAACAAAGATCCATTAATGTGGACTATATTCATGACTGGAGGATCTATTTTTGCTGAAAGAGTAGGAAATTTTGACAAATCACTCAAAATGTAATATTTCACATGAACACATAATAACAAATCATTAAATTTAGGAATCAGGCAAAAGTTATTATGGAGGGATACTGCTAAGTCGCTTCAGTCGTGTCCAACTCTGTGCAACCCCATAGATGGCAGCCCACCAGGCTCCCCTGTCCCTGGGGTTCTCCAGGCAAGAACACTGGAGTGGGTTGCCATTTCCTTCCCCAATGCATGAAAGTGAAAAGTGAAAGTGAAGTTGCTCAGTCGTGTCTGACTCTTTTCGACCCCATGGACTGCAGCCTACCGGGCTCCTCCATCCATGGGATTTTCCAGGCAAGAGTACTGGAGTGGAGTGCCATTGGCTTCTCCTGGAGGGATACTGGTGACACTCAAAATATAAATATCTGAGAAGTTTCTTTGAAGATGATTTTTTATTTGCAAAGATTGATATATTCTGAATCAGCTTTAAGAGGATTTTAGTCAATCAATTCCATAGCCTGCAGTGATTGTTTCAGAAAATGAACTATAAAAACTTATTTAGGTGAATATTCTTAGCTTAAGGCAAATATTTTGCAGATCCTTAAAGAAGTAAAATTTCAAAGCAGCATTAAAATCATTCGAAGACTTGTTTGTATAAGATTATTTCAATGGAACTATGTTATATACTATGGAGTAGCTGGAGAAGGATTGAGAGAGAATTTTTGTTTCTTGAATTTTGGTGTCAATAATCAGATGATCATTAACTAGGAAAGAAAACCAAATAAACTGTCACTTTAATTTTCCCCAGATTAACTATTTGGGGGCAGGGTTTAAGGTCAATTTAATTTAATTTAGCAAGTTAAATTCATTTAGTAATTCTAAATGAATTAATTCATTAATTGATTTTGTTGTTTTCTTGTTTGGCATTCATCATGTGTTTTTAGTTTGTAGATTTCTATCTTTTATAATTCTTGAAAATAAGCCATGATAAATAAATTTATAGATAGATAAATTGATATAGAGATTGGGATACATATGCTTTTATTCTAGAATTTCAGTTCAATGTCTGTCACTATTTCTTATTTGATTTTTCCATGTCTTAATTTCTTTTTTATTTTTCCATCTTTCTTTCTCAGTATTTTGAATGGTTTCTTCAGAGCTGTCTTCTACTCCATTGATTTAAGAGTTGGAGACCAGTTAGCAACTGAACAACAACAGCATTTCTAAACTGATCTTTGCGTGTGTGCGTGCTAAGTTACTTCAGTCATGTCCGACTCTTTGTGACCCCATATACTGTAGCCCACCAGGCTCCTCTCTCCATGGGATTCTCCAGGCAAGAATACTGGAGTGGGTTGACATTTCCTTCTCCAAAACTGATCTTTAACTCTTCTTAAAATCAAATTTTTAATTTAATTGATTATATATTTTTATTTCTATGAGTTCAATTTGAGTACTTTCCAGTCTATTTGGTCTTAGTAATATTTTGTCCTTTGATTATGTTTTTATTCTCCTCTATTATTTCTTTAAACTTATTTATTTTATTATCTGCTTTCAATAATACAAATCCTTAAAGCATTGGTCCAGCCAAGTGCTTGTTTCTTACAAACTTGCTTGTGTTGATCTGCTTCCTTGTGTTTTTATTGTGAACACATGTTGAAAGTTGGTACTCATTTTTGTTGCTTTGGTTTGAAGTTTTAAATTTTAAATAAACTTAAAAAAAACCAACCTATAAGATAGATGCAGACAAATAAATCATGACAATATGGCTAAACAAATCTTTACAGATAAACACCCCTGTACAGCTACCACCCAGACAGGAACAAGGACATTACCAGCACCCCAGAAAACTCCATGTTTTCTCCAATTACTTAACCCCAGAGAAAAACCACAATTGTCCTAGCTTTTACTTCCATATACATTTGTTTTTGGAATCATGCAATACACACTTTTTTGTCTGTCGGGCTTGTTTCACTCTTTCACTTTTATTTGTACGTATATAATTATGGGCTGAATTATGCCCCACCTCAGACTCAGAGGTTGAAGTCTTAACCTTAGCACCTCAGGATATGAATGTATATGGAGACAGGATCTTAAAAAAACACAGTTAAGATAAAATGAAGTCATATGGGTGATCCCTAATCCAGTGACTGGAATCCTTATAAGACTGAATACAGAGAGATGACCGTGCAAGGACACAGTGAGTGAGGTGGTCAAGGAGAATGGCTTCAGAAGAAACCAAACCTGTGGATACCTTGATCTTGGATGTCTAGCTTCCAGAACTGTAGGAAAATAAACTTTTGTTGTTTGAGCCACCTAGCCTGTGGTACTGGGCTATGTCTAACGCATACATATCCATCCATGATGCATGTATCAAGAATTTGTTTTTTTGATTGCTGTGTGGTATTTAACTGTATGAATAACACAGTTCATCCATTGTGTTATTCACAGACTCTTAGTTTGTTTTTAGTTTTTGGATATTCTGAGTAAAGTTTAATGAACATTCTTTTGTATGTAGTTTGGGAAAGAAGCATTTTGTTGGGACTATAACTAAGGGTGAAATTTCTGGGTGATAGAGTTTATATATGTTTAACTTTTATAAATACTTACATTTCCCCCACAGTAAAGACACCATTTTTATTCCCATCAGCAGTATATGAAAGATTCTGTTTTTCACTTGACATTATTATATTTTTAAAAGTTTAATTTTGGTCATTCTAGTAAGTGTGTAGTACCAGTTAATTGTGTTTTAAAGTTGCGTTTCCTGCTGACTAGTGGAATTTCATGTTTATTGGCCATTTGAATGTTCCCTTTTGTGAAAAGGCTGTTCAAGTCTTTTGCCCCTTATTATTGATATGTAAGAGTTCTTTGTACATTCTGGACATAGTCCTTTTTCAGAAACATGCCTTGTGAATATTTTCTCTCTGTGGCTTGCATTTTCATTGTTTTAATGTTATATTTTAATAATCAAAAGTTCATAATTTTAGTGTAGTCCAATCTATCAGTCATTTCCTTCTTCATTAGTACTTTTGGGGGTCTACCTATCTCCAAATCATAAAAATATTCTTCCATGTTATTATACAGTGGTGGTTTAGTTGCTGAAATTGTGTCCAACTCTTGCAAGCCCATGGACTGTAGCCTACCAGGCTCCTCTGTCCATGGGATTTCCCTGAGCCATCAGGGATTCCCATGTTATTTTATAGAAGTCAGCAAAAGTTTTCTGTAAAGGGCCAGGTAATAGACATTTAGGCTTTGTGGGCCATATATGGGGCTTCCCAGCTGCCTCAGTATGTAAAGAACCTGCCTGCCAATGCAGGAGACATGAGAGATGTGGGGTCAACCTCTGGATTGGGAAGATCCCCTGGAGGAGAGCATGGCAACCCACTCCAGTATTCTTGCCTCGAGAAACCCATAGACAGAGGAGTCTGACGGGCTATAGTCCATAAGGTCCCAAAGAGTCAGACATGACTGAAGTGACTGTGCACGCACACGCATACATGAGCCATATATGTCTCGTAATTGCTTGACTTTACCATTGGTGAGTGAAAGCAGTCACAAACAAAGTGTAAATGAATGGGGGTGACTAGCCCTGGAGGAGGGCTTGGCAACCCACGCCAGTATTCTTGCCTCGAGAAACCCATAGACAGAGGAGTCTGATGGGCTATAGTCCATAAGGTCCCAAAGAGTCAGACATGACTGAAGTGACTGCGCACGCACACGGATACATGAGCCATATATGTCTCGTTGTAATTGCTTGACTTTACCATTGGTGAGTGAAAGCAGTCACAAACAAAGTGTAAATGAATGGGGGTGACTTTGCTCCAATAAAATGTGATTTTATAGAAACACAAGTAGGTCAAGTTTGGCCCACAGTCTGTAATTGCCAAGTTTTACTGTGTTCATTTCACCATACTTGATTTTGAAAATGAGGGATGTAGGGGACCAAGATTTCTTATTTTTCCAATTGATCCAGTCTCCTTCGTTAAAAAAACAGTGGTTACTCTACCGAACGGCACCGTGGACATGGATCACACAACCTCATCTGTGTAGTGCTGCTTCTGAACTTGGGTCTGAGCATTTGGTTCTGTAAGGTATCCCATGGATCTGTCAGCCTGGTACAGCCTCAAAGTGGTATTTTCTGGAACATGGAGGTTGTATGTATTTGAATCTCAAAACGTTCAACATTTGATTCCTAACAGTCAAGACTGAAATGTACACCTTTCTTTGTTTCTCTAAAGGGCTTTTCCCTAGTCTGCACTTTTATTGAGAGTGTAGCCCTGTGTGGGGGCAAGATTTTCTGGGAGTACACTCCCCACGCTGTGCTGGCTGTGACATTGTCTCCCGTTCAGGGAACGGCTGTTTTCCCTGCCAGGGTCTAGTTACTGCTAGTTACTAAATTGGGCAAATGTCCTCAGGGCAGTGGAACTTCACTTGGTTTCTTCTCTGGTTTCTAGCTGCTTTGTTTTGGCACCTGGGGATTTCCTTCCTTTTCTTTCATGTTCCTCTACAGAGTTGAGAGAATGTGGTATATTATATTTAGAATTTATAAGGCTCTTAGAAAAGGGGGATTCATTTAAATTTGTAAACAAAAAAATGTTAATTCACTTTTCAACTATGTTGGAAACTTTGCGCAATTGCCTGAAGAAGGAATTCTTGTGTGTTTACGTTTTAATCATGCAAAGTCGTTGATATTTAATTCTGTTTATGGTTTTCATGCTCCAAATTCTGGTGACCATAGACCTCCTGCCTATCACTTGAAAGATGAGAAGCATGAGTCAGTTTTGTAGGCCAGTATGATATGTATAGGGCTTCCTGGTAGCTCAGCTGGTAAAGAATCCACTTGTAATGCAGGAGACCCCGGTTCAATTCCTCGGTTGGGAAGATCCCCTGGAGAAGGGATAGACTATCCGCTCTAGTATTCATGGGCTTCCCTTGTGGCTCAGACTGTAAAGAATCTGCCTGCAATGTGGGAGATCTGGGCTTGATCCCTAGTTTGGAAAGATCCCCTGGAGGAGAGCATGGCAACCCACTCCAGTATTCTTGCCTAGAGAATCCCCATGGCAGAGGAGCCTGGTGGGCTACAGTACATGTGGTCACAAAGAGTCGGACATGACTGAGTGACTAAGCACAGCACAGCACGATATGCATAACTGATTTTCTCCTAGTAATATTTGTTCTTTCTGGCCTAAATTATGACTGTTGAAGAATTTTCCTTGAATCATGTGCATACAGACTTCATCCTTTGAATGTATTGACTCATTATTTTAGATTCTGATTGTTTAATGTGTTATTTGATCCTACATACAGATGAATCACATAATGTCAAGCACTGGCCTAGGAACACCAGTGAACCTGACTTACAGACTTCAAAAGGGCTCCTGATCTGTGATCTATGATGGAGGAATCTGTGACTCAGAGACCATTATCAGCCTTTTCACTGGATTGCGATTGTGTTACAATGGCCAATTTAAGATTACTTGACCTCATAGCACTGTTTTATTCATTGAGTTCTCTCTCCTTGAGATACTCACAAATAATGCAGTCCCCTGGTTTCCTCCTATGTCTTTGGCTGTTTCTTTTCAGTCTCCTTTTAAGATTTATCCTCCCTTTCCTTAGGATCGACTGGTTGGATCTCCTTGCAGTCCAAGGGACTCTCAAGAGTCTTCTCCAACACTACAGTTCAAAGGCATAAATTCTTTGGCTCTCAGCTTTCTTTATAGTCCAATTCTCACATCCATACATGACTACTGGAAAAACCATAGCCTTAACTAGAAGGCCCTTGTTGGCAAATTAATGTCTCTGCTTTTTAATATGCTGTCTAGGTTGGTCATAACTTGGTAATCCTTGGGGACTCAGAATACTACTGTGTGAACACAAAATGGATCAAAGATTTAAATGTAAGAGCTAAACTATAAAACTCTTAGAAGAAAACTTAGGATAAGTCTTCACAGCCTTAGTTAGATTTGGCAAAGGATTCTAAGATATAATGCCAAAAGCATGAGCAACAAGAGAAAAAATAAGTGGACTGGACTTCATCAAAGTTAAACACTTGGGGCTTCAAATGACGCCATCTAGAAAGCTCAAAGAGAAAACACATAATGGGAGAACATACTTGAAAATAACATATCTGATAAGATATTGTTGTCCATGATACATAAAAAATTTCAAACTCACTGGTTAAAAACAAAGCATTCAATTTCAAAATGGGCAAAGGGTCTGAATAGCCAGTTCTCCAAGGGAGATATGCCAAAGGCCAAAAACACATGAAAAGATGCTCAATATCACTAATCGTCAGGGAAATGCAAATCAAAATCACATGAGAGACCACTTCATATCCACTAGGACTGCTATAATCAAAGAGTCAGATAGTGGTGCTGAGGATGTGGAGAAATAGGAACCCTCATACTCTGCTGACTGGAATGGAAAATGGTGCATCTGCTTTGGAAAACAGTGCAGCATTTCCTCAAATGATTAAACAGAGTTATAAGGTGACCAAGGGATTCCAATTCCAGGTATATACCCAGGAGAATTAAAACATGTCAACCCAAAAACTTGTATGTGAGTGTTCACAGGTACTCTATTCATAGTAGCATAAAGGTGGAAATAACTCAAACAAACATGCATCAACTGAGGAAAGTATAAACAAAATGCAGGATATTCAGGTACTGCCATGTTTTTCAGCAGCAAGAAGAAATGAAGTACTGATATACATTACAACATTAATGAATCTTGAAAACATTAAATGCTAAATGGAAAAAGCCAGTCACAAAAGATCACAAATGGTCTGGACCTAACAGAAGCAGAAGATATTAAGAAGAGGTGGCAAGAATACATGGAAGAACTGTACAAAAAAGATCTTCACGACCCAGATAATCATGATGATGTGATTACTAATCTAGAGATTGACTCATTGGAAAAGACTCTGATGCTGGGAGGGATTGGGGGCAGGAGGAGAAGGGGACGACCGAGGATGAGATGGCTGGATGGCATCACGGACTCGATGGACGTGAGTCTGAGTGAACTCCGGGAGATGGTGATGGACAGGGAGGCCTGGCGTGCTGCGATTCATGGGGTTGCAAAGAGTCGGACATGACTGAGCGACTAAATTGAACTGAACTGATTCACATGAAATATGACCAATAAATGGTGCTGTTTCTTCCATGGACAGAATTCGCTGGTCTAGGATACAGGAAGTAAAAGACGGAGGGGCAATTCTCACTTTTAAACACAGTGAATGATTCATCAAATGGTTTATTTCCTATACACTTGATCCTTTCCTTCTTCTGGGTTATAACAACAGTTTCCAAGAATTGGAAGTTAAGGCTGCCTCCTGATGGTTGGGAGATTTTTACGCCATTTAACCAACAAGGAGGAAAAGAGATCCTTGTTGTGTCTAGGGTGACTGGTTCCAATTATCAAAGTGAAATAGAGCTGTTATAAATACATTGGGGTCAAATATGCTAGGTATCCTCAGAGGTGCTTCTTAGAACTTCTATTTTCAGAGATAAAAATTAATGTAGGCTATGTTAAACTAATAGAAGAAAGATCAGAAGGACACAAACTCCTGAAAAATGAAAGGCCGAAGTGCTGGCTGAAAAGAAAGCAGATGCTGAGTTAATCATGAGAGGAGAAGTTATAAATATTAACTACAGCTTCATGACCAGTTGCATTGTGAAGACTATAATATCTATATTTTTGTTCTTGTTTTGTTAGGCATATCTTTGTACATACACTTTAGACACATTTTTCTCATACATTTTGTCTACTATTTTATATGAAGTCCATTTTTTAAAAGTAATTTTCATCATAAGTTATAATACATTATTGTGAGATTATGACTAAATCAGAAGGAGAACAAACATTATTGAGAATTGGATACAAGAGAGTATTTTGGGTCTCCTGTTTTGGAGAGATAACTAAAAGCCTTAATTTTCTCAATAGAAAAATTGTATAATGTATATTTTCAAGAGTGTAACCCTCATGCTTAGGAAGGGCAATACGAATCCTTTCTGCTGTATAAAAATACTTTCTTTTCTAGATGGCAACATCCTGGCAGTAGGATGGAGTGTCAGCTTTGTAATCAGAGGCAGCCCATTTTGAATCCCAAAATATAAATATATGTTGGCTTATATAAGCTGTGAGACCTGGGCTACTTCCAAAGAGTCTGTCCCTTGATTTTCTGGACGGTAAACGAGAACAGTAAAACCCATCTGCTAGGGTTGTTCTGAGAATGAGATCAAATGAGATAATGGTGTGCACCTCAGCAAAGCCCAGGGCCTGGTAGCTAGCTAGCCAAGCTCTGTGAGGGCTACTGAAGGTCAGAGAAAGCAAATGCAAAGAAATGCCATGGAACTCACTTTCCCACCAAGGAGTGAACCGCTGTGTCATGGTCCAGCCTGAGTGGATCCCAGCCAGAGTTGTCTTCACTCTCCCATAATAAGGTTCCCATATATCTGACGTTTCATTGGTAAGGTCACAGAAGAACTCTCGAATCCCCCAGCAGTTCTCTTTATTTTTCCACTGTCTCTCTCCATACCTAGAGACAGAAGAAGACAAAATCTGAGTTCCTTTATCCACTGGAGAAGTCTTCAGTTTTTTTTCAGTCTATTCAGTTTTCAGACTGATTGGCATTTGTCCTCCAATATCATCAGCACCCCTATGAAAGCTGACAGTTGCTCCTAGGTCTCTTTAAATGTTTTTTTCTTTTCATTAATAAAAGTGCTATCTTGTTGAAAGATAAATTCAAGCCTGATAACCTTCTGTCCCTAGCATAAGGGTTTTTGGATTTTTAGTACTTAGGCAAGCTTTTCTTCTGGTGACTGAACCAACTTCCATTTTTGACTACATCCTTCAGCCTCCTGGGGTTTCAGTGCTTTGTGGTTTTCCTCACTTCTCATCAGCCTGCTGTTGAGTAATGCGGCTGGTTCTGAGAAGTTGCTACCACTTTTCATCTCAGGTGATGTTTACCCAACACCTAAGGTCAGTCTCTTTTTTGACAACTGATCAGGGGTGGTAGTGAGGGTTAGCTAAGGAGTTTTGCAATTAGAGGCTGGGAGAGAGGGAGGAGAACCCAAGAAGAGAACATAATGTGTCAAAGAGTCAGATGCAGTAATTCAGCTTAACACTCTGGGATGGTGTAACAGCAAAAGGGAAGATTACCAGTCACAGATCAGAGAAAATGCAATAAGGTGACGGTGGGAACAGAGGAGGGATTAGATGCTGGGGAGAAAAGCCCCCAAAATATTTACTGAGGGACTTGAAATATAATTCTATAGTCATATAAGGAGGAACATTGATGGTATTTATACTCTGCAAACTATATGTTGACAATAGTTTCATTATATCAAAAGATACCATATGGGCAGAACCAATAACATATTTTGAACATAATTTAATGTTGTCTAACTCTTATTTATTGATGAGACATTGTCTTTGCTAGCTAAATTTAGCTGTAATGACTGGCTTATTTTTTTGGTGTAATACCTCATCTTTTGTCCTCTTCCAAAGGGCATATATATCCATGAGTATATCTATGAGATATCTAACAGTATATCCATGAGAACTGGATAGACCCAAAGCAAAAAATTTTAAAACTATAAATCTGCATCGTGCTACTGAAAATACCACATGGGTAGGAAGGGATCCAGATATTCTGAATTTTATACAAGTCTGGGAGCTTTATTTAAGAAAAAGAATTAGAACTATGAAATTCTTCTATGGGACCCTAAAATCTAATCTTCATTAATTTCATAGTAAAACAACTTCTAATCCACTGTTTGTATTGAACCACAAATAGGCTCATTTTGGACATGTTTATACTGTCTAAAGGGGCAGCATAAAAAGATCATCGATCTCCACTTCCTATATGCAAGGAGCATTTTCAAAATAGATGCACAAGTCTATTTTAGAAGTGGAGAAATTTTTATGATAAAGATTCATAAAGTTTATAATTGCTCCACAAAACATGTTGAAAAAAGCCACCAAGACTGAGAAACTTTTGGAGATAGTCCTTCTGAAGTTAGAGAGATTGATTAATGGAAAAATTTGACCTTGAATCTATCCCATGCTAGAGAGACAGGAATGAATTTATGGCATAAAAACTGCCATTTTTGTCCATAGAAAACCATAAAAGCTAAACAGTAATATTGCTTGCCTCGTGTTCAACTAGCATCTCAGTCTACGAAAGAGAAGGAAGAGCCTCAATTCCCACCTTGTACTCCACTGCCCCACCATGTCCAGAAAAAGATGTGCGAAGGGGAAAATCTGCCATCTGCAAATCAGAAACTTCTGTTCCCAGGCCTCGATCCAGGAAAGGAGTAAATGATATCTGAGTTTTTGCATTGATCCATCAGAATTAGCCTGAAGATCATGCAAGAGGAACATGCCATGGTGTGTTCCAGTTTGCATTCATGCTTACAGGAGGCATTCCGTTTTAAAAACTTTTCAGAAAGCTGTGGTACGTATACACAATGGAGTATTACTTAGCCATTAAAGAGAATACATTTGAATCAGTTCTAATGAGGTGGATGAAACTGGAGCCGATTATACAGAGTGAAGTCAGCCAGAAAGAAAAACACCAATACAGTATACTAACATGTATATATGGAATTTAGAAAGATGATAACGATAACCCTGTATGCGAGATAGCAAAAGAAACACAAATGTATAGAACAGTCTTTTGGACTCTGTGGGAGAGGGAGAGGGTGGGATGATTTGGGAGAATGGCATTCAAACATGTATAATATCATATAAGAAATGAATCGCCAGTCTAGGTTTGTTGCAGGATACAAGATGCTTGGGGCTGGTGCACTGGGATGACTCAGAAAGATGGTTTGGGGAGGGAGGTGGGAGGGGGGTTCAGGATTGGGAACACGTGTACACCCGTGGAGGATTCATGTTGATGTATGGCAAAACCAACACAGTATTGTAAAGTAAAATAAAATAAATAAACAAATAAAAAATTAAAAAATAAAAGGACTTTTCTAAATAGCAAACTCACTCTAAATTTAAAAAGACTTTTAATTGAAAATATACTTTACACACTCACTTCCATGTGTCCCACAACTTCTTTTTCAACTATCAATAGCATCAGTTTAATCGAGATTGAGNGCTGGTGCACTGGGATGACTCAGAAAGATGGTTTGGGGAGGGAGGTGGGAGGGGGGTTCAGGATTGGGAACACGTGTACACCCGTGGAGGATTCATGTTGATGTATGGCAAAACCAACACAGTATTGTAAAGTAAAATAAAATAAATAAACAAATAAAAAATTAAAAAATAAAAGGACTTTTCTAAATAGCAAACTCACTCTAAATTTAAAAAGACTTTTAATTGAAAATATACTTTACACACTCACTTCCATGTGTCCCACAACTTCTTTTTCAACTATCAATAGCATCAGTTTAATCGAGATTGAGTACTTATTATATGCTAAACAAGTCGCTTCTAGCACTCAGTGGACAAATGTATAGTAAGAGTCTATTGTGAAGGTGAAGGCTGAGCCTGTGAGGCCTCAGTGGGGTCTCCTAGGGATGAAGTGCCTCCCTCCGCAGACTTCACGTCATCATGCATTTTGTGTCACCTTCAGGGGAGACACTCTTCTGCCCCCATCTCTGCTTCTTCTCAACCCTTCTGAAACTGACAAAAGCCCAGATCCTGACACGCCATCGCATTCTAGGGCACGGAACCTCAGCAGCCATCTACTAGCTGGAGGAAACTCAGGCTACTTACACTTTATACTGCACAAAATAGATACTGTTGTTGCCAAGACAAGCCAGCCCAGGCTGCCAGTGCAAAGTGTTGTGAAAATTTCGGGATTGAAAATGGACTCGTTGAGGTTTCAGAGACTCGTTGGCTGGCTGAGTTTCTAAAATAACAAGAAGAGAGACAAAACTGAACATTGATACAAGCACCATTGTCATTAGCCGTAACTGGAAGTGTAGCAATATCTCCGTTGAGATTCTTTGGAATAGCTGCTATGAGAGCAGGTGGTAGACGTGGAGCCCAGAAATCAACATTTTGGATCTTTGATGTGATGGATTTTGATGCATGCTAAAGTCTCAGAACAGTTGTGATCCAGACTGTAAAAACATATGTGATAATCTCCCACATCACTCCTAAACTGGAGAGGAAGTGAGAAAATATTGTCTTTTGATCTGTTCCTGGTGGTGATGAAATAAAATGACTGAGATGCCCATCTTCCTAGGAGGCCTTGTATTACCACTCCTCAGGGTTTCGCCTGGGATCAGCTCAGCCTCCAGGACCTCACCCTAGCACTCATTCCTCCTTTCTCTGTTTTTTCCTCCATCTCCAGGTCCTGCCTCATTGTCTTCTGCCTGTCTAGTTGACCTGGCTTTATTCCATGTAGGTGGCATCTACTCCTGAGTAGATCCTCTTACCTGCCTGCATCCTGGCTCCAAGTGCCCGAGCATAACTGCTCAGGTGACTGGTCTAAGCTATGGAGGGAGACTGCCCATGCCAGGAACTTCTCTGAGAGACGTCTCATCAGGGGTCATGATGGGAATGGGCATAATTTCACACTGGCACAGTTTGTGCTTTCTTGCTCAATTAATGGGATGTGAGAGCTCAGTCTCACCAGCCTTTAGTCCGCTGGAGATAAAAGATCGTTGACAATTTTTTTTCTGGAGTCTGAAGGAAACCACAATATATCACCCCCAGAAATGTCTCTTTGACATAATAATTATTTTGAGCTGAAGGCAATTGAGAAGCAGCAAATGCAGTAAAAGCTTTCTTGACCCCCTCTTTTTCTGCCTAAATGCTATGCTATGCTGTCACTCAGTCATGTCCAACTCTTTGTGACCCCTGACTGTAGCCTGCCAGGCTCCTTTGTCCATGGAATTCTCCAGGCGAGGATGTTGGAGTGGGTTGCCGTGCCCTCCTCCAGGGGATCTTCCCAACCCAGGGACTGAACCCAGGTCTCCTGCATTACAGGCGGATTCTTTACCCTCCAAGCCACCAGGGAAGCTGGCATATAATTCTTCTTTTACTTTTACTGGAGACAGACTCTTACCAGCCCAAAGAAAACACTAGAAGAATCTGCAAATGAAACTTCTCCATTAGTTTCCTCCCATGTATTCACTTTCCCACAGATTGCCACCTTTGGAAGCCTAGAACTGCTCTCCTTTGTCCTGTCATATTTTCACAGGTATATCATTCCTTGTTGAAGATGCTACAGAAGCTGGGATTTTAAGACACCATTTTGAGTTCATCTTCATTTAAGTTCCTCACTAGTGACGTGTTATGTATGCATTAATAAACTGTTTTTCTTTTATTAATCCTTTTGCTAGGGTCCTAGTTGACTTTTTTACTGAATAAATTTGTCATGTAACATTGTGTAAGCAAAAAAAAAAAAAAAGAAGAAGAGAGTACCAGATGAAAACGTAAAAGAGTTAGAATTAAAGCTTTGCCTTCCTGACAGGCCCAACGTTTCTGCTGAAGGATAGGAGATAGGCAGAAGCAGGAGTCAGGAAGCATGTCTCCCCAACCTGTCTCTGCCTCATCTTCTATCACTTGCCCCCTGGCTTCTCCAGAGCGTCCTCCTTTCTCCTGCTCTACCATGCTGGGCGTGGCTCCATCTGAGGTCTCTGTATTGGCCCTTTCGTTTTCCTCGAATACTCTTCTCTGGATTTCCACAAGCCTCATTTCTTCACCCCCTTCAAGTCTTTGCTCAAATATCATTCAAAGGGAAGTGAATATGTTGATGCCTATGATCTCTGCTCTGAACTTTCGAAATTTGTTATTCTTGGGGCTTCCCTGATGGTCCAGTGGTTAAGAATCCCCCAGCCAATGCAGGGGACACAGGTTTGATCCCTGGCCTGGGAAGATGCCACATGGTGTGAGGCAACTAAGCCCGCGCACAGTGACTGAGCCCGCATGCCCTGGAGCCCACGCCCCACAACCAAAGAAGGCATCACAATGGGAAGCCCACGGACCGCAGCCAGACAGCAGCCCCTGCTCGCCGCAACTGGAGCAAGCCTGCAAGCAGCGAGGGAGGCCCAGCACAGCCAAGAATAAGCAAATGAATGAGGTGTGTTATTCTCTAATGAGTAAGGCTGCTTCCTTAGGTATTTGTTTTTACCAACCAAATAGTGTCAATGCTGTTATTTGGTTTTTGTTTATTTTTTACTTTTTTGGACTTCCTTTCATCCGAAGTACAAGAACATATCACTTGGAAAGAGTCAAATGCCATGAGGGGTTTCGCTCACACAAGTCACTGTCGGATCAGTCATATGTAGCACATAAAAACTTTGAAAGTTTTCAGGAGTTGATAGGAAGTGATAGGCACAGTTTCCTAAAGATCCTGCCTGCAGTTGATCTGCTATCCTGAAGACAAATGGTCCAGTGTCCTTTATCTCGTCTGTCTTCAGGCTTCTTCTCTCATTTTTGTAACACCGTTGGTAAGCACCATCAAAGAAACTAACAAGCCCTCTGTGCAAAACACCGCAGGTCTTTTACCTGCAGGAACTCATTGAATCCGCCCAGCTCACCTATGAAAAGGATAATATTATGGTATTTCTCTTACAGACCAAAATCCAAGCCTTGGGGGGGTAAAAGAGCTGGCAAAGTGGCAGACAGTGAAGCCGATTTTATACCAATGCTGTCTGGCCCCAGAGCCTGCCTCTCAGCGGCTACAGCAAACCAAGAGCAAAGCCTGGGGGGACAGGAGCCAGTGGAGGAGGCAGAAGAGTGAGAAGTCAGATAGTCCTCCTTTTTGCCCTCTTTCTCCTCTTCCTGGCTGGCACTCATAAAACACATTTTGAACATTAACCATCTATCAGGCACTGTGCTCAAAGCTTCATCTCTTTTTTCATTCTTACAACCACCCAATAAGGTAGGTACTTTTATTAGTACATTTTACAGATGGGAAAACAGGTCTAAAGAAGTTGCGTGATTTGCCTAGGGTCGGTAAGATGCAGCACCAAAGTCGTTTAAATGACAGGCACTTAATTCCTGTCATATTCTTTTAACTGAATCCTTGGTATTACCAAAGACCAAAGGCATAGTCTATGCAACTCCACACATTTCTGGGAAATGGAGCCTTGAGTTGTGTTTAAATTATCAGTCACTGGGCAACTGTAGAATGCTGGGAAAGTTACTTGAGCCACCTACACTGAAAGGCACATATCTGTAAACTGGGGGCCCGCATGGTTTTGCTCAGAGGTAAGCTGGGGTGACAAGATGCTCTCTGCTCTTGAAGAATTCTCCATGAATGCCAACAGCAAATTCTCACATGTTGTTTATGATCTATTCTATGCTAGGCACTGTGCTAAACATTTGGCATATATTATTAACTCATTTAATCCTCACAGTGACCTACAATCCCCATTCTACAGATGGAGTAATCGAGGCAAAGGAGTTTTAAGCCAATCGGCCCAGTTTTTCTAGATAATAAAGAGATAAGAGTTGAAATCCAGATTCAGGCAGTCTGGTTTAGGAGCTCTGCTTGTCCCTTGAAGTTGAAAGAAATGCTAAGGAGACAGAGAAGGGTGTGTATTTGTGCTGTGTGGAGTTTTTTGAACCCACTAGAGTGCCTCCTCTTTAGTAGCTACTCATGAAATCTGCATGTATTTATCCAGGCTATAGAGGGAAACTGGGCTTCCCAGGGGGCAGGCAAAGAACCTGCCTGCCAACGCAGGAGACGCAAGAGGCATGGGTTTGCTCCCAGGGTCAGGAAGATCCCCTGGAGGAGGGCATGGCAACCCACTCCAGTATTCTTGCCTGGAGAATCCCATGGACAGAGGAGCCTGGGGGGCTACAGTCCATGGGGTCCCAAAGAGTCGGACATGACTGGAGCGACTTAGCTCACTGAGGAATGGGCCCCATGTCTGTTCTGACCAATTTGTGACAGGAGAGAGAGGAAATCTTTACAAAGCCCAGAAAGGCGCAACTGCCATGTCTAACAGTCCCCTGGAGCAGACTCTGATGACAACACTGAGAAATTAGGAGGAAAGGAAGCACTTACCTACCACACCAGGCAGGAGGACACTGAGGAGGAAGCCTAGAATGCAACATTCCGGCGTCATGGTGGCGAGTGTGACTGGCCGGGTGGCCAGTGTTCACCTCAATGAGACGACAGCGCTGGACGAGACGGGGAACCAGAATCCTCTCGCTCAAAGATCCCCTTTTGGTTTTAACCATGCTTCTTGAAGTAAACACAGTTTCACCCTGTTCGTGTATTATCATTTGAGAGGAATAAGTATTAAGAATCATTTCAAAAATATTGGCAGTTAAGTCACTTTAATGTGGAAGCTTGTTTTTCTTGGGCGCTTTGCTAGCTGAGAAAAGGCGGGGCACTGAGAGTTGGTGGGCCGGGGGCAGGCAGGGTGAGGAATTAAGCAAGGTTCTCGCAGGTGAGTGGAGGAGGCCTAAATGGCATCTGGCAGAGGGGGCAGAGGGGCTGCCAGCACTCTGAGCAACGGGCTTGGCGGCTGCAGTGATCAGGGCCCCTGGCAGTGGTCTGGCTAGTTTTTCCTTTTCCTCCCTTCACGAGAGCTCCTCGAGTAACCTCCCGGGTGTAGACCTCATACCCTCTGCCCTCCTGGCCTCTCCACAGGACTCCCTCCCACCTCTGCGGCCGTCCCAGTCCATAGCACCCTGGGCCCCATGCAGCTCATGCCTCTTCCTTTTCCATCTGCACTCTCCATTTCCAGCAATCTAGCTGATCAAGACTTTGAGCCCAACAAACCAAGTAAATCCTTAAAAGGAAGACCAAGGACAATCATTTTGAACTACGCTAAATCTTCGTCATATCTTCTTAGAAATCTAATCAAACTAGGTCATCTGTTCTTTGCCCATGATTCACTACATCAGTTTTCTTACCAAACTTTTTTTCTTTTTTACTGCATGTTTTTAGCAACACTAAGATTATACATTAAAGCACAAGAAACTCAAAGATTTTTTTTTTAAAGAGGCTTTTGGGGTAAAAGAAGAAATACATGCTGGTTTCTTTTTCCTCTTGGGTAGTTGAACTTTTAAGCTCTTGGTAGAATAACCCCTTTAGTTGGGAATAGTGATGGCTGCTGAGCAGTATCCATTAATTAATAATTATTTAAGTAATAAGTAAGTAAATACTTGACTCAATAGCATAGTTTCTGCCCTACCATGAGATAGGCATTGTTCTCAGCATCAAGGATGAAGCAGCAAATAACACAGACATTGTCCCTCCTCGCTCGAATATGAGTTTTAATGGGGGAAGTAGGCACATTCCCTAAGCAGGATGGGGGGCTTTGTGGAGACAATGCTGAGTTTTCCAGCACTTTCTGGCAGGGTCAGACTTCTGGATCCAAACTCCTTACCTCCTCCAGGTGAAGTTTCCACTGCTTCTAAGCTGACTTAGGCTTTCAAAGAAGAAACAGCACCTACCTCAGGTGCCCTTTGTATGAATACTTTCTGAGGGATCTTTGTCCCTTAGCATTTTCAGCATCATCCTTCATTTCCTTGCTCATGATTCACCACTGAACGCTAGACTTTTTATTCACCTTGGTT
>SJYX01011210.1:90224-134013 GCA_006410675.1 Oreotragus oreotragus
GGGATGGCAACACACTCCAGTGTTCTTGCCTGAAAAAATCCCATGGACAGAGAAGCCTGGTGGGCTACAGTCCATGGGGTTGCAAAGAGTCAGACACGACTGAGCGACTAATACTTTGCTTTTTATGGTCTGGGTTTTGGAGTCCTGGTGGGAGACGGCTGAGATTCTCTGGTGCCTGGGGTCAGACACACAGAGGAAACAATGACCTTCACCGTGTTATGTGGCTATGAAGCTGGACAGATTGATCTATGTGACCTGAGAACTATTTGCTTCTTGAAGGTTGGAGCAATTTCCCTGAGAAATCATCTGGGTGCTTTCCTGAGTGGGACATAGGGGAACTTGGAGGTGGCATTTCTTTGGCAATTTTCTTATTATTCTCGCATGATCATTAGTCTGTTTAGATTTTCTGTGTCTCCTAGGTTTAGTTTCTATAAATTGTATTTCTTTAGAACAGTCAGTCTCTACTTCATTCATGCTTTTAAAATGTATTTGCAGAGAGTTGAGCCAATTACTCCCTATGGTGCATGCAATTTTGCCTGTTTCTGCAGCTTCCTTTTTATAATTTCCTATTCTGAGTAGTGATATTTTCTCCCTTGTTTTGTTATTTTTAGTTAGGTAAGCTAGTTATTTATCATTACCACTCTTCAAGGAAGAGACTGTGATTAGTTATATATATTCTGCTTTTTGAAAATTTCATGTCTCATTCATATCTCCTCTTTTACCTCTTAAAGTTCTTTTCTTCTATATATTCTTTTTAAGAAAAATTCTTTGTGTCAGATGTTTATTGCATTTGCTTTGTTCTTTATTTGATATCAACAAATATTTGCACTAGGAATTTATTCTGGACTGTATCCCACAGGCTCTCCCTTTGTTTCTGAAATGTGATTTTTTTCCTCCTCTATTATTAACAATTCTGTAACTTGGATTACTTTTTCTGGTCCAAGCGTTTTTAAAGAGAATTTAAAATAAACTTTCCAAGTGGGAAAACTTTTTGATTTCAATTCTCATTGCTGCTTTTTCGTGATTCCCAGGGAAGAAAAAGATGCTGATTTTGGCAACCATTTGCAACTTGGAAACCCCCTTTATTATTGCTTTGCTTTCTGGGAGGAGTGGAAGAGCAGAGAAACAGATCAGTATTAATTTATTATTCACGAACAAAGATAAAACATGGCCAGACAACCCAACAAGGACATTGAGCTTCTTAACAAAATTTAAAAATCCTCACCAACCTCAGAGTAAGCAAAGGAACTTTCCCATTTTAAAATAATGACTTCATGTACTATTTTATGATAGCATTGTGAGTGACCGCCATAAGTAACTTATGCCAGTATATTTCCAGCTTTGTCGAAGGGTGTTTCTGGGGGTAGGTGCCAGTTGTCAAAGAATAACACATATTCAAAGACAAGTGTCCCCCCTACTCCTTTGATTTTGAATAATAGGAAGCTAGAGACATCAGACCACAACCAAAAAATCCTGGACTTTGGAGAAAAGTGACACTTGAGTTTGAGTCTCTCAAAATGAGTTTCTCTGAGCTTCATTCACCAGTGTAGTCTCCAGCCAGGTGCTCAAAGGCCTGGAGGATGCCATTTTTTATCCCCCTCCACCAAATGCCCAGAAAAATCCAGAGCACTAATTTTTGATTTCTGGATTCTCTGATTTTAGGCATCCTAAATTCCCCAAAGTCAGGGTCCCACCTCATACTGCAGAGGTGACCTGCCTTTCCCCAACATCTTGTTCTTTCCTCAGCCCAAGAAGCTCTGCAGAGGTTCCTGCCCAGGGTCACGCTGGGCTCCTGACTTCCACATTCCAGAACTTGGCTGACTCCTTCACCTCCGAGCTGCAACCCGCCTCACTCCCAGCTGTGCTGGTCCCAGGCCTGCTGTCCTCCAGGTTTTATTGGCTTCTGAGTGCCTACTGTGCTGTGTGCCCAAGATACACCTCTGTGATTTCTAGTTTACCTAGCAACTTTTAGCAACTTCCCTGTGCCCCAGTTTCTTTACTTGGAAGAAACATAGAATACTTTCCACATCAGCTCACTTGGGGATCAGTAAGAAATTTGCCAGACATCTGCTTAGAGCAGAGACTTGATAAATATCAGTCCTTCCTGCAGGCTGGGGGAGTCCAGAGAGCTGTTGCAGTTTTCCAAACATTCAGGCAGGAGTCAAGGGGGATTCCTGCTGTGTGAAACAAAGGATCCCTACAGATCTAGAGAGTGAGTCATATCTTGTTCCATGTAACCCTGCAAGACACTGGGAATGATGCAGAAGAACCGTTCTATAGATGGCACAACACAGGGGGCATTGTTGAGGTAAAATCAGTTCACAGAGTTTGATTCCCTGTTACAAAACATGGAAATTGGTACTCTTAAAAATATATAAAAGAGACTTCCCTGGTGGTGCAGTGGATAAGAATCTGACTGCTAACGCAGGGTACATGGGTTTGATCCCTGGTCTGGGAAGATCCCACTTGCTATGGAGTAACAAAGCTGATGCACCACAACCATCGAGTCAAGCTCTAGAGCTCGAGTGCTGCAACTACTGTGCCTCTGTGCCACAAATACTGAGGCCGGCACGCCTAGAGCGCAAGCTCCACAAGAGAAGCCACAGCAACGAGAAGCACTGCAATCAAGAGTAGCCCCCGCTCGCCTCAAGCAGATAAAGCCCGGGTACAGCCGAAAAGATGCAGCACAGCCAAAAATAAAAATTAATAGAAGAGTTGTTTTGTAACATGTCTAGCTTATCATCCGACTTGAAGGCCACACCTTTATTCCAGATTTTAACTCAGTTCTTGCTTCCAAGAATTTGTGGTTCTGCAAAAGTTTTCAGATTTTTCTGGAATCACAAAAACAGACCACTTCTCTCTCTACACACACACACACACACAGACCACTTCTCTCTACACACACACACACACACACACACACACACATACACACTTTGCAGCAAAAGGAGTGAAACTGACATGGACATAACCATAAGCCAAATAGAAGTGGCTGTGTAGACAATTCATTTCATCAGTAAGTATTTACTGAACACTTGCCAGGCACCGTCCTAAAGTCTGGAAAGATTACAGGGGATTAGAAAAGTTCTTCCTCTCAGAGAGCTGATATCCTAGCATCTACATGTGGAGGCAGACACATGACTGCTTTCTCAGGCAAGGATCAGTGCCGTAAAGATGAAGGAGGGAGAGCTTGTCAGCAAGGTGCTGTTGCCAATGGAGGTGAGCAGAGGCCTGAGTTGGGTGAGGCAGGGAGCCCTCCACAACCTAATTTGCACTTTTAGGTGAGAAGAAATATGTTTTTCTCATGGCTTGTTAATTTACTCACGTAATTTGCATTTAACATTTTGGGGGGTCAGTTAATTAATGTCTTAAAATTCCTATCCTCTTAGTAATTCTCCAAACTTCTGTGTAATATAAACTTTTGGTTTTCCTTGTGTGTGTTATGCACACTGATTGGTAAATATTAAGATATAGATACAAAAAGACCATTTTTAAAGATTAGGCTATTTTTAGGATGGTTTTAAAGATATGAATAATTAGAAAATGATTCTATGATATTAATGGATAGAAACAAGTGAATGAATAAAAAACATCCCAGTTAACTGAATAAATGAAAACAAAAATGAATTTTAAAGTTACTTTATTAAAAAATATCCCTCAATGGTAATATTTCATAAAAATATACATACATGCTTTTACTTACACATTCTATTTAGTTTAATACTATTGATTTCAAGGCAATTTTAAGTGCAGTTTTGAAGAGCATTCAGGATTTTTCCTCAAAGTATATATACACAGACTTCCAAAAACAAATACCATGCTGAGGCACAACAAGGAAAACCATCCTTATTAACCCTTAAAGTGGTTAGAAAGGACCCTGGAGTTAACACCTACAGGAAGCAGGGTAAGTTCACCATTAACATGTAGATGCAAAGGTTCACGTGTGACAGTGGCTTTTGTTTTTTAAAGAGACTGCAGTTTTCAGACCAAAAGAAACAAGGCCAAACAGGCTCTTTACACTTTTATCTAAACCAGGACACTCCATCTGATTTCTATCAAGATGACGCCATTTCTGAAATCGTGGATCTGTTCACGGAATAAACGTGGAAAAGCTCTTCAGGAAACACAGCTCCTTCCCAGTCTGTGATCTCGGCTGATCTCATGACAACTCTCTGGAGTCTGCTGTAGGTCTATAACCAATCAAGGACTCTTTACCACCTTCATCCACAAGCAGATCCACTAACACATGCGGTTTATCATAACCAAAGGAGGTGGTGGTGTTTCTCAGCGTTGTCAAGTCTTGTCCTTCAGTCTTTACTTCAGTTTTATTACTTGGGGGAAATTCTGAGCTGGAGCAGTTGTCTGACACCACTAGGCCACTATCAGAGCCATCTCTGGAGTGATACGCATTCAAAGTGATGCTGCAGGATTCAGACTGGTTGCTGCTTGCGTGGATCGAATCCTCTCTCTCTGGGGTCACAGGACTACATGTGGCCAAGTCAGAAATATTTTCTTCAATGGTCACCACTTCCATTTCACTAGAAACATCTCCGTGTTCCACTTTTCCTGGATCGTCCTCAGTGTGCAGGCTTGAAATGGCCCCTGAGGATAGCTGCTCATTTTCTACGGCAATTGGCTGGTAGGTGATGGGTGATATAACTTTTGAATCAAATTTTGCCTCTAAAGAGGCATTTTTCACCACAGACAGCTAAGGGAAGAGAAATCAGTCATTAAATATAATAAATTATTAAACTTAAGTGCTTATCCTCAAAAAAAAAAATGTCTAAAAGGGCAGAGGGTAACTAAATGTATCACTCATTGGCATATTTAGGATAACAGTGGAATAGAGTCTGATAATTGCCTTTTTAATGGAGACACCATTAAGATTAAAAACACAAGTTTTTAGAAAGTCACTATTTCACCAACATATGTTGCTTTTTGTGTGCTACCTTCAACAAGCACGCACAGTACGTTTGTAATAGGAGTACAGTTACTTATTCTAGGTAATGTTTCACCATTTGTCTTTATAGTCTAATTTTCACAGGCTCAATAATTTTATAATGATGATTAAATCATTTATCTAAGTGTTAAGGTGTTCGAATTCTTACCATTTATAGAACATGCTGAAGTTAATATTTTTATACATCTATTTAGGAAACTATCTTTTTAAGGATTAATTTTTTAGAGTGTGACATGCTTAGGATGCTGCTACTTTGTACACCCACTGCATACTTATCAACTCCTCAGAGTTAAAATTTCTTTTTTGCCAGCATACACTACTTTTATTACAAGGTACTAATGGATATTCAGGTTTATTTTTCCTTCTCTAGTAGGTGTAAAATAGCATACTGCAAGCTTCGTTTGTGCTTAACCACTGCTGCTGAGTCGCTTCAGTCGTGTCCCGACTGTGCGACCCCATAGACGGCAGCCCACCAGGCTCCCCCGTCCCTGGGATTCTCCAGGCAAGAACACTGGAGTGGGCTGCCATTTCCTTCTCTTAACCACTGCTGCTGCTGCTGCTGAGTCGCTTCAGTCGTGTCTGACTGTGTGACCTCATAGACAGCAGCCCGCCAGGCTCCCCCGTTCCTGAGATTCTCCAGGCAAGAACACTGGAGTGGGTTGCCATAACCACTAGTAGTTAATAATTCATATGTGAATTGTCTGCTAACTGTTGACAGTTCTTATCCCCTCTACTTAAAGACAGTGTTTCCATAACAAATTTAAACATGCCCTTTACATATCACAGGTATGATTCCTGTCATATTTGACTTAACTAGTTATCATTCTGACACCTTTAAATGTTCTTTTCATCATACTTTAAAATGTTAGGCATTAAAATGTCAGTCTTCTAGTTTAGACTCACTGCTGGTCATCTTTCCTTCTACACTTCAACTACCATGAAGCATTTCTGTACTCGCAGGTTTTCGAAAGCCACACCTTATTGACAGTGGGCCTTAGCACACGTTGTCCCTCGGTACCTGGATGAACTCCTCCTCTGCCTCTCAAGACTGTTTAGCTATCACTGCCCCTGGAGAAGCCGTGACTAACCCAACCCCGCAAAGATGGACCAAGTCCTCACTGGCATGTATATAAACCTCGATCTTCAAACCTCAGCCTGCACTGGACAACCACTGAGTTCTTATCCTTTTCCTACTTGACTTTAAGCTCCTGAGCACTTAGGCCTAACTACGCCTCTGCCCCTCATATAAAAAGGTACCTGGTGCATAGCAACAAAAAAAAAAGTGTTTTTGGGTATGTGGGAGATTGAGTGATTTATGATAGGTGACATGCAGCTGAGCATCATTCTACTTAAAAAAAAAAAAATTCGAAGAATTATCAAAAAGGTTTAAATTAACATTTTAGTGTCTAGTTCACCCTTGACCAATACAACGATTAGGCACACTGAGCCTCTCTTGCTGTCAAATAACCTATATACGTCTTTTGACTCTCTAAAAACTTAACTACTAAGAGTCTGCTGTTGGCCAGAACCTACCAATAACATAAATAGCTGATTAACATATACCCTGTGTATTATATTTACATGCATTTTATACATTTATGACATACCCAACTTCACTTAATTTTTTCAACACTTGTAGGCTATATGGTGAGTTTTTTTTTTCAAACTGTCACAAATCTCCAAAAAACTTTCCAATATATTCACTAAAAAACTACTGAGGTGGCCCTGTGCAGTGCAAATCCATGTTGTTCAAGAGCCAACTATAATAGATAAAGAAAAAAATATCTAAATATATTACCAAGGATTTGGGTAACTTGGTGCCTTCTCGCTTAATTGGATACAGCTTCTTAATGATGCAACATACAGCTACCAGAGCAAATACAAGAAAGAGAAGTAAAACAGCAACGACAGGAATCCAAACAGGATCTACGAAAAGGGAAACAAATCACAAATTAGAATTGCAATCAAACAGTGCTGGATCCATCAAATAGTTATACAGTTTCAGTGCTAGTTTTTAATGGATTTACATATCTGGTAATTAATATGGGGATTTCTTTTTTTTAAAATAAATCTGGGGTATTTGCATTATTTCAAATTTTATGCATTTTCTTACTCAAAATAGCATAACACGAAAGGATATTAAATGCACTGCATCATTTTAAGTTATCTATTTGAAATCCTAACATAATGGCCTAAAAAGTTTTAAGTATTCATTAAAGTGTTTGGTCTGATTCTTCAGGCTAGATTTTCATTCTTCGAAAAGAAATTTACAAAAATTTTTGTACATTTTTAACCTAGGAAATATATTCTAAAAACACTTGAACAACGTAATGTATATATACATACGTGGACACACACACCCAAGAACAGTCACCAAAGTATGATTTATAAACACAAATCGACCAGTTAATCCAAAAATTGAGAAACATTAAATATGATCTTTGGGCTTCCCTTGTGGCTCATCTGGTAAAGAATCCGCCTGCAATGCAGGAGAGACCTGGGTTCAATTCCTGGGTTGGGAAGATCCCCTGGAGAAGGGAAAGGCTACCCACTCCAGTGTTCTGGCCTGGAGAACTCCACAGACAGTATAGTCCATGGGGTTGCAAAGAGTTGGACACGACTGAGCGACTTTGACTTCACTTATGATCTTCATAATAAAATATTTTAGAGACATTAAAAATACTATTAATAAAGTATATAAAATAAAATATATTTATAACATATGCTTAGCGTGTGTGCATGTGTTCAGTTGTGTCCAACTCTTTGTGACCCCACGGACTATATATAGTCTGCCAAGCTCCTCTGTCCATGTGATTTTCCAGGCAAGAATACTGGAGTGGGTTGCCATTTCCCACTCTAGGAGATTTCCCTGACCCAGGACCAACCCACATCTCCTGTGTCTTCTGCACTAGCAGGCGGATTCTTTACCACTGAGTCACCTGGGAAGCCCCATATACTAAGTTATATTTGTACTACAGCATGATCATGGCTACAAAGCAAAAGAAAAAATAGGATGGAAAAAATCCCACCAAACTGTGGATAACTGAGTATTCATTTGGATGGCAGAACTACAGCTTTTGTTTCCTTCTGGCTTTTTATATTTTAAAAATTAAATATATGGAATTTAAAAAGATGGTAATGAGGACCCTGTATGCAAGACAGCAAAAGAGACACAGATGTGCAGAGCGGACTTTTGGACTCGAGAGGGAGAGAGGGAGAGAGGGAGAGAGGGAGAGAGGGAGAGAGCGAGAGAGGGAGACAGGGAGACAGGGAGACAGGGAGACAGGGAGAGAGGGAGAGGGAGGGATGATTTGGGAGAATAGCATTGAAATATGTATACTATCATGTAAGAAATGAATCGCCAGTCTATGTTCAATGCAGGATGCAGGATGCTTGGGGCTGGTGTATGGGGATGATCCGGAGGGATAATGTAGGGTGGGAGGTGGGAGGGGGGTTCACGTTTGGGAGTTCGTGTACACCCGTGGCAGATTCATGTCAATGTATGCCAAAACCAATAGAGTACTGTAAAGTAAAATAAAGTAAAATGGAAGCTCAAAAAAAATAAAATAAAATAAAAATAAAAATTATCTATAATGAACATTTAAATTTCATAACATCATAAATAAGCCCGAAGTTTTGTTAAGGTACCTGCCAAATGAGAATGCCTGTTAAAGAAAATAACAATAAAATGAAAACATTTATGTTAAGAATGTGTTATAAAAATGACCTATAATCTATGATTTAAAGCAATCTTTATTTATTTTTGAATGTTAATTTCCAGTGCTTGCCCAGTTCCCAGGTAACACAATTTTAGTCAGTGCACATCCCTTACTTTTTAGTTTATAAACTTACTGTCCCCAGGAAGAATATTTTAATGGATATATAACATCTTGCTATATTAGAGTAACAAACTGATGTATGTCCTTACTCATAATCCTGAAATGCAGAAATTTATGCACACAGCTTTATGTGTTACAATTTTTCTTTGCTGGGTCAAAGGTCTTCACATGGCTTTCTAAATTGGTTGTTAGTCCCCAGGAAGAATATTTTAATGGATATATAACATCTTGCTATATTAGAGTAACAAACTGATATATGTCCTTACTCATAATCCTGAAATGCAGAAATTTATGCACACAGCTTTATGTGTTACAATTTTTCTTTGCTGGGTCAAAGGTCTTCACATGGCTTTCTAAATTGGTTGTTTTGTTATCTTTTAAGACTGAAAAATGGCCTTATTTTTAATTTTAAACTTCTGAAGAATGGAACTACTGAATATTTTCTATAAAGAGCAGAGATGTACTGAAATTAAAAACCAACTCTTTTCACATTACCATTTTGGTGATCACTCCTTATACTGGGTTTCCCTGGTGACTCAGTGGTAAAGAATGCACCTGCCAATGCAGGAAATGTGTGTTAGAACCCAGGGTCGGGAATATCCCCTGGAGAATATCCACTTCAGCATTCTTGCCTGGGAAATCCCACGGACAGAGGAGCCTGCTGGGCTATAGTCCACAGGGTCCCAAAGGAATCAAACACTACTTAGGGACTAAACCACAACCCTACATTTAGGAAAAAATTCTAACAACTTACCTTCTGTGTTGTTATCATCAGAAAAGGTAATACAAAGTTCATCAGACTTTTCAGTTGTAACAGCCCATAATTCTGAGACTCCTTCTGCTGAAACACAGTACTGAGAATTCAGCGAGGACACAGGAATATTTAAGAAGCACTGAGTTTCGTTACAGTCCTCTTCCTTTGTGTGCATTTTATCCGTGGTCTGGATAGAAGAAGAAAACAAAGAAAATGCACGGCACCTTTTAATTTGGGGAAAAAAAATCACCATACTTATCCTGGTCAAACATTTGAAGAAAAACACAGACATGATGAGTGCTGAACATGTCTGAAAATAGTATTGATATTCAAACAGTAAGTCAACCTGTTTCTCCAACACAGCATGATGCATGATGCTATAAATCCGTTAAAATGTTCTTTATAGAAATTATAAATTTAAAAATTAAAATACAGATTATGAATATAAAAACTCAAATAGCAGAAAAGTTCAGTGTTAGCTGTCAAACCAACAAATGCTCACTGGTCCTATTTCTATAGTGCCTGAAACTTAGCTGGTGAGAGAGACGAGCATCTCATATGAAGAATAACTCAGGTATCCTGCCGGAGCATCTCTTGGCAGTAATACACGGAAGGGACTGAAGCAATCTCTGGGAGCTTATTATTCATTCAACAAGCCACAGTGCACAGATCACTGTGCTAGAGCCTAAGGACACAAAGCTAAGAAGTGGTGCCTGACCTCCAGTAACTTGTGACAGTGTACAAGAGACACAAGAAAGAAATGCAAGTGAGTGACGAGGACTCTAAGAGAAAGCCCCACTCTGTGAAAGGAGGAATAACTGGACCACAGAGGAGGAAACAGTCCATGGGGTCAGAAAAGACTTCAAGGGAGGGCTGATTTGCCAGCTGAATACTGAAGAATAAACTGAAATTCTCCAAAGTAGACAAGGTAGAGAAGGGCATTCTGCAAAAGAGCAGGGTACCTGCAGGAGACCAAGAACAGTAAGCAGTTCACCAGAGCACAAATGAAGATGAAGCTGGAAGGCTGGAGACATGTAGCTGGAAAGGCCGCAAGTGGCCAAATTATGAAGGCCAAGGGGGCATGCCACGGAGGAGAATTTAGAAATGATTTTGTACTTAATGGGGACTTGTTAAAGGGTTTTAAGCAGTGAAGTTAATGTGGTCAGATACGCACTTCAGAAAGACAGCTCAACTGGCAACCAAAGTGATGTTTCACAACCTAAATCAGATGTCCTTCTCCTAACATCTTTCCATGAGGCACAAGGACTCAGTGAGAGGAAGAGTCAGATCTCTCCAACGCCTCAAGAGAAGTGGTCCCCAGTGAACCCTGCAATATCAGCTGCCCAGCGCTCGGCTGCTCCCTTTGCATGCCTGGGTGCCTCTGCCAGGCTCTGCCTGAAACACTCTCCCCACGTACATCGAGGAGCTCACCTCCTCACCTCCCCCAGCCCTGGCTCCAGTAACACTTCCCAGTGAGGCCTGGCCACCCTGCTGGAAATCACGACGGCCCACCCTGCGCCCGGCCCCCCTCCCTGCTCTGTGCTTCTCCCACAATACTTATTACTGGAGCTTTGCCTGCACTGCTCACGGCTACTCCTAGGGCCTAAAAGGCACCAGGCATGTGCTTGACAAATGCTGTTAAGGAATGGCAGTGCTGTGGAGAGCAGATGCAACAGAAGAATTCTAGGCGAAGTGTGGTCTGCACATCACTGCCAGGGTGCAATCATGTCCTACAGAAGGACTGGTAGCTGCTTCTTTCAAAGACAGCGATTCCAATTAGAACTTCGTATTACTTCACGTCACTACCAATGAGGAAGAAAGGATTAAAGCTATCCTCATCTTACCAGTGGTGAAATGCAGATACACAGGTTAAGAGTCTAGATTAGAACCACACTGTTGGCAAAGAAAAAACTTAAAATCTATTCACGTGGCCAGTGTTAAAGATTAACTCCAGTACTGATTCCCTTCAACATATATTTCATTTTTCTTACTGACGAGCCATGAGTCTTGACTGAATATTCATAAACATTCTACTTTCATTTTACCACATATAAAACAACTTATGCAAACAACAGGAAAATTTCAATGTAGAAAAAGATGAGATAGAAACATATACCTCACTTCTATTGATGCTCACAAACACATTGTACGTGAATGTATAACAAGTATTTTCATCATCATACATAGGTTCTGGCTCTTTTCCATTTACAGTAATTAAAGGGTGAAATATATCAACAATCATTTGGTTTTCCTTCTTTCTGATACCCAGTTTAGGTGGTCCAACTTTCCCTGGAGGGTGGGGAACAAAAAAGAAGTACAATTTGTATCAGCCTTGGAATTGTGATCCACAGCATATTATATAACATTACCAAACTCAATCCATCAACCTACTCTTTTTGTTATCGTTGTTCTAAAGCAGGACTGCATTTAAATCATTCCACAAACATCTAGAAAATATTTTAACTGTCCTTAATGAATCTTGGTAAAAAGCCTTGACATAAAAGAAGCTCTATGAAGTTATCTTTCCTTTATCTTTGATTCTGTAGACTAAAAATCATTAAGCAAAAAACAGAACATGCTTTTTAAAACACATTTCAGAAAAGGCATTGTAATTATCTTTGAATCCTCATCAAAACTCTTTGTATTTCCAGTGCCTATGGACACATGGCACGAAGGCGTCATGAAACTTTGCAAAATACATTCAATTTTTACAAAAATCAGAACTAGCTATTCACTGATTCCATAATATTTATTACTATGTCTTTGATGTCTGGAACTTTGTAGGTGAACCATTCATCTATTCTTCACATATTTATTGCATGCCTACTGTGTGCCTGACAGATCTGTTTTTACTCACCAATATACCCTAGGATACTTTCTGGCACATAATGACCTTGATAAATCTGTGTGGGAAACTTCTGACATAACAGATAGTATAATTATCAGATGACAGAAGCATGGACTCTGGGGAATGAAACTACTTCAAGGGCAGGTAGAGGCAGGGCTTTTAGAAGAGACGAAGTAGCACAAACCAAAAGGAAGGAGCAGAATCCAGGCAGTGGCTGAAGTCGTGAAGCATGGAAGCTGAACAAGGATGAAAGAGAAGCCAGGGGCAAGGCATCACAGAGCTGCAAGACTGGGGAGGAGCCACGTGACCACAGGCGTCTCTTACCCATGAGTGACGGATGAAAGCTACAAGGTGGGGTGTTAACCAAAAAAGAAGGGTGGGCCCTGAAGAGGCTGGAGCTTGAGGTGAGAGCAAAGATCAGGCAGATCATGGGGATGGGACGTCGGCAGCGTGAAGAACTGAAAGATCACTGTGACTGAAGAGAGTATACAGCTGTAAAACTGTTAATGGGTTAAAAATGTCAAATTTAATGTGTTGAATTGCCAGAGGCCTTGAGGGGAAGACTGAGAGCAGTTCTCGGGTTTAGAAGGGCAAAGTGACGGGCACCTCTTAGCTCTATTTTGTGGGGCTTAGGCGAAGAGAAGACAGGAACTCCCTAAATTCCTCCAAATGTTCCTGAGGGCACTGTGATAATTTTTAGCAACTGTTTATAAAACCAAATATATATAGAAGACACGAATGAAATTAAAATTCAGACATGTATACAGGCTACTCACCTTCTTTGCATAAAATAAATTCTTTGGACTGTGCATAAACAGATTCTTCTTGTCCAACCCTGACCTTAACTCTACCCCAGACAGAACTTGATGGATCATTAATTACAGAAAAGATATTACAAGAATGTTCAGAGGTATTGCAGGCATCAATCCATTTCCCATCCCTAAAATAAAGAACACAGAGGTAACTTTTACTGTTAATACGTAAACCATTTCTGTCTGTGCTTTGCTGTTCATTCACAGCATGGAGCTGATAGATAGAAAGAGATGAATAAGGACAGGATGAAGAAGCTAGATAAAGTGGGAAACTTTTACTCTTTGGTTAGAAGATCTATAAAATCATTTACAATAAAGAGGCTCAATTCAGAATAAGACCTGTAAAAACATTCCACATGCAATTCAAAAAGATCTGTTCTTTAAACAAATCCAGAGTCCATTAACAGTCATAACTTATAGAATCCAACATACAATAACCCCTGACACTTGTCAAAAATTCTGTTGAAATTTTTCTTTCTACTTCATACATACACTATAGGAAGTAAGACGACTTGGCTGTTTTTAACACAGAACTCTAAGCTTTATTCATCATGCCATAACATGTCAGAAGTTAGTCATACTCCTCTACCCTCTCTACCCTAACTCTGACACGAAGACGAACTAAGAGGCAGGAAATATTCTGAAAAGCACTAACTTGCATCCTTATTACATCTGGATGTCGTTAAGCAGTTCAGGCAGTTCTGCCACATGGGAAGGAATGATGATGGAAGAATCAGTTATGAGCTGTGCAAAGCCCTTGGCAAAAACAGGATAAAAAGATAAAAGTGACACTCACTCATAGTTCATCACTTGTACGGTAAACATAGGTCTCTGTTGCATAATAGGGTAATCCCAAGATATAACAGTGTTCAAGTTGTAGGCTTGTATTGTAACATTGGCTGGTGGTGGAACTACAACAGATGCAAAAAGAAAGAAGGATCATAGAGAGCAACAAACACGAGCATTACAAAACCTTAATGTTAAGAAGCCAGACATACACTTGAAGAATTCCCCAGGACAGTAAACTTATGTAAATTCAGAATTTCTAAAAATTAATTTTATTAAAGAACGTACAGACGCATTCTATTTCATTTTAAATTACTGAAACAACATTGTGATATAAGGGCCACACAAATGCAGTATGAACAATGGTGGTTACCAGGGGGTGGAGGGAGGGGGAAATGTGGAATTGTGTCCAATGGGTATAAAAGTAGGCATACAAGATTAGTAAGTTCTCAATAGCTGCTGTATACCCTTGTGACTATAATTAACAAAACTGTATTGTTTACTTATAGGAAGACTCTTGAGAGTCCTTGGACAGCAGGAAGATCAAACCGGTCAAACCTAAAGGAAATCAGTTCTGAATAGTCACTGGAAGGACTGATGCTGAAGCTGAGGCTCCAATACTTTGGCCGTCTGATGTGAAGAGCTGACTCACTGGAAAAAAGTCTGATGCTGGGAAAGACTGAAGGCAGGAGAAGGGAGTGGGAGAGGATGAGATGGTTGGATGGCATCACCGACTCAATGGACATGAGTGCCCAAACTCCAGAAGGTCGTGAAAGACAGCTAAGCTTGGCACGTTGCACGCAGTCCATGGGGTTGAAAAGTTGTACATGACTTAGAGACTGGACAAGAACAACAAAAACAGCTGTATTTAAAATGCTTTTTATGGGTGTAGATCTCATCTTAAGTGTTTGCACCACAACAAAAAACGTGGCACATACATATAATGGAATGTTACTCAGCCTTACAAACGAATACGACGATTCTGATACCTGTTGCAACATGGATGATCCTTGAAGACATTATGCTAATTGGAATAAGTCAGATACAAAAGGACAAATACTGTATGATTCCACTAATATGAAGCATACAAAATAATCAAATACATTGAGACAGAGACTAGTACGGTGGTTATCCCGGGCAGGGGCAGGGGCAGGGGCGGGTGCGGGGGTAGGAGACAATGGGGAGTTAACGTTTAATGGGTACAGAGTTTCAATATGGGATCTCGAAAAGTTCCAGAGATGGAGTGCTGGCTGCACAACAATGTTAATATACTTAATGCTACTGGACTGCACACTTATAATAAGAAAAATGGTAAATTTACATTATATATATTTTACCACAGTAAAAATAAAACACAATTGACTTAAAAAAATACTAATATAGTATAAGCAACACATTACTAGAATGTTTTAGGAGTTTTTATCAATAATTGCACTGCAATAATGATCCTCAATTTGTTTAATCACTAGAATTTTCTCTATCTGGTACCAAAGACTATATTCAATGTCTAGAGAAGAACTGGCCACAAGTGGGATGGTCAATTTCACTCTCAAGCGCCACCTGGGCTCTCAACCCCCCACTCAGCACTGTTACACCTTTACTGCCTTTTCTCCAGCACAGCATAGACACCGAACGACTGCCTGATGGAGCCATCAGTAAGTCCAGTTTCATCAGCATTTTGCTCTCTGAGGTGTACTGGCCTTTTTTCAAAACATATCCTGTATTTCCTCCTGCCTTTGCTCTTTTAAACCATTTTAGAAAATGTCTCTTGATAAGATGTGCAAGTGTTACACAGAAAATAGGCAGAAGTCACTTTAACATCTTATAATTAAACTCCACCACAACCATTATCTAGTTACTAAAGCTGCCATTTGTTCCCCTGCTGGGTGTACTGAACACACACCTCCCTTCCTCCTTTTCTCGCTCGCCCTCTCCCTCTCCTTTCTTGCCCTTCTCTGTGAACAAACACGAAGGTACAGAGTTAGCATTATGACCTGAAATGTAACAGCCTTCAATCCTACCTATCTAGAAAACTCCCTCAAACATGATTTGCTTGTACAGCGAAAATAAATAAATGAATAGCAATGTGATCAGGTGCAGTGGCTTCCAAACATAACTTGTCACCCTAAAAACCTCAAAGAGAGCCAAAAGTTTATACTTTTAAAAAATGTATTCCAGATAATAACGATAATCACTTAGATTTATACCGAATTGTTTGTTGTTTATTCACTAAGTTGTGTCTGGCTCTTTGTGACCCCATAGACTGCAGTCTGCCAGGCTCCTCTGTCCATGAGATTTTTCAGGGAATACTGGAGTGGGTTGCCATTTCCTTCCCCAGGGTATTGTCCTGAACCAGGGATCAAGCCCGCATCATCTGCATTGCCGGAGGACTCGTTACCACTGAGCCACTAGGGAAGCCCTATACCCAGTAGCCTTATACCTAGTAGACTGTTCTAATAAGAAATATATTCCCTGGGTTGGACCTTAAGAAATCTGGATTCTTTCCTTGCTATATTACTAAAGAGTTGTTTCAGAATCCCTCACCTGTCAAGTGAGGTGTTAATTTCACATACATAGGATATTTGCTTACTGCTGAAGAAAACACCTACCATATTTTTTCCCAAAACAAAAATTCCAATATTTGAAGCCAAACTGGTACACTGTCTTAATCTACAATTATTTAGCAACTGCATTATTGTTTCAAAGCAGAACACGGATCAAGAATTATGTAGGTAAGAAACATCGTGTGTGCCTGCATGCTTAGTCACAATCATGTCTGGCTTTTTGCAACCACCTGGACTGTAGCCCATCAGGCTCCTCTGTCTATGGGACTTTCCAGGCAAGAATACTGGAGTTGGTTGTCATTTCCTCCTCCAGAGGATCTTCCCGACCCAGGGATCAAACCTATGTCTCCTGTACTGGAAGGAGCCCTCAAGGACAGTGTGATTCTACTGTCACACGCCCACCCCTTTGTTCATTATTTTCCCCTTTATATCAGTGGTTTTCCACAAGAGGTGCTATGTCCCCCAGGGATATGCGGCACTGTCTAGAGATAGTCTGGTTCTCCTAACGGCATGGTGCTGTGGGGGTTCCACTCGCATCTAAGGGACAAAGGCTGGGGATGCTGCTGATATCCTGCAATACACAAGACAGCCCTCCACATTTTGGCAGTCCAAAATGCTATCAGTGTTGAACACTGAGAAACCCTGCCTTATCATAATTTTAGGAATTGTTTTTATTTAGGAAGAAAAATTAATTTAAAGAGAGAATGGAATTCGAAATCACTCCACACCTGTCAGAATGGCTATCATCAAAGTCTATAAATAACAAATGTTGGTAAGCATGTGGAGAAAAGGAAACCCTAGTACACACCGTTGGTGGGAATGCCAATCAGTGCAGCCTCTATGGAGAACCGTATGAAGGTTCCTCAAAACACTAAAAACAGAACTACCATATGATCCAACAATTGCACTCCTGGATATATACATATATCTGAGGAAAACAAAAACACTAACTTGAAAAGATACATGTACTCCAATGTTCACAGCATCATTATTTACAAAAGCCAATATATGGAAGCAACTCAAGTGCCCATCAATGGATGAATGGATAAAGAAGATATGGTGTTTGTGTGTGTATATATAATATACATATACGCATATACACATACATACATAATGGAATACTACTCGGTCACAAAAAATGAATGACGTTTTGCCATTTGCAGCAACATATTTGGACCTAGACTGTATTACAGTTAGTGAAAAAAGTCAAACACTGTATATTATCACTTACATGTGCAACCTAAAAACAAATGGACGACTGTATCAAAAAAGAAATAGGCTCACAAATAGAGAGAACAAACCAGTGGTTACCAATGGTATGGCAGAAGTAAGAGAGGAGTAGGGGATTAAGAGGCACAAACTACTATGTCTAAAATAAATACGCTTCGAGAATACACTGTACAGCACAAGGAATATAGTTGATTAATAAGTTTAAATGGAGTATAATTTAAAATTATTGAATCACTGTTATATACCTGAAACTAACACTGAAAATTAACTACACTTCAATAAAAAATAAAAGACAAACAGAATTTTTTGATAAACTAATGTTTTGCACTTCCTGCTCAGCAAATAGCCTTGGTGTCTTTTGAAATCTCTAACTTCCATATTATTCACCAAAGTAGTAGAACAATTTGTACCTAAAGATTGAAATTATGAAGTTGGAAGGATGTCTCATGTTGAAATACTCAATATGCCCTTTGACCTGTAGCCAGTGATCAGACAGCATTTTTCTACTTTCCCTTTCTGGAATAATGTTGACGGCTTTTGGTATCTATCATCGCTAGTTCTCTAAGCAATTTTCTTGCAGGGAGTCAGAAGCACTGGACTTGCCAGAGTTTGCCCGGCGTTAGTCGAGTTCCCGTGGCCATACACAGCAGGGTGGACTGAGCCCTCCTTAACGGGGCTCCTATGGTGTGTTCACTCCTCAGCTTCATGAAGCAGCCTGTCTCAAACCGTTTACAGTCTATGGCTGAGAAGGAAATTAAAGGGATCCCCCTCTAGGGTCAATTCAACATTAGTATCAAATATCAATCACACTTATAATTTTGCAACTACAAAAGAAACCTAATGTTAAGAAAACTGGTAATAAATCAGAGCGTCCCTCAGATGCCATTTCTTAATTTTAGCATCTTTTGCTGCTTTTGTTGTTCAGTCTCAAAGTTGTGTCCAACTTTTTGCGACTCCATGGACTACAGCACTCCAGGCTTTCCTGTCCTTCACCATCTTCCTGAGTTTGCTCAAACTCAGGTTCATTGAGTCGGTGATGCCATCCAACCATCTCATCCTGTCACCTCCTTCTCCTCCGCCTTCAATCTTTCCCAGCATCAGGGTCTTTTCCAATGAGTCAGCTCCTTGCATCAGGTGGCCGAAGTATTGGAGCTTCAGCATCAGTCCTTCCAATGAATATTCAGGACTGATTTCCTTTAGGATTGACTGGTTTGATCTCCTTTCAGTCCAAGGGACTCTCAAGAGTCTTCTCCAACATCACACTTCAAAAGCATCAATTCTTTGGTGCTCGGTCTTCTTTATGGTCCAACTCGCGCATCCATACATGACTGCTAGAAAAACCATAGCTTTAACTATATTGACCTTTGTCAGCAAAGTGATGCCTCTGCTTTTTAATACATTGTTTATGTTTGCCATAGCTTTTCTTTCAAGGAGCAAGTGTCTTTTAATTTCGTGACTACAGTTAGTAGCTGAGAATTTACAAACCATCAGGTCCTGGTTTCTTTTGTTTAACCGTCCTTCCCTTGATTACTCTAACCTTGTATTTTACAGTAAGAAATAAAAAGACACCACATGGCACCTTCAATCTGCCTGGAAACCTCCTCTGCTAGGTCACTGGGCTCACCAGGCACATTTCCTACTTTCCCTGCTATTAAAGGTGATGGGTGTTAAGTTTCCTGCCACTATGTAACAAGGATCCTCACAGTTTCCAGTAAAGACAAGTCCTTCACTTCCTTTTAAGTCCCTTTTAAAAAATTATTCCCAGTAGGAATATGTATGTACCCAATCTGAAATTAGTTTCTGCATTTGAGAGAAAGGCATATAGAAATAAACCTATGTACTAGAATATAAAATAAAGTGCATTTATATTTAAGAAGAGGTTACTGAATCATACATTATGAAATACAAACAGCAGTAGACTTGTGTTGCATTCGTCTTTAGAGTGAATCAAATATTTCCCAAAATTTAAGGAAAAGCGTGGCATGATGAGACTAGGACAAGGACTTAAATCACAGCTTTCAAAGCAATCAAGACAGACAGGAGGAAAAGAGGTTTCAATGGATTCTAAAACACAGAAATCACTACTAGATTATCGAAGAGACTTTTGAATACTTACATCAAAGGATGTAATCTGTGGTTTTAATGCTACCAGAAGAGAAACCATGTGGTGATCAGACATCTGCTTTTGTCATCCTTGCCAAAATCACATGATAAAGTAGACATGAGTAGTTTTCTCCTTAAGTTTCAGAATTTCGTAACCTAAAGTTTAAATGGCTACATAACCAGCTTAAAATAATTGAGGCTTACAGCTAACTTCTATTCATAATAAATGTACTCTACGTCAATAAAAAATATGTGTAGAAATAGCAAGAGAATGGAGTTAAAGGAGGATCTCATGAAGTAGCATCATCTTACAGATGTCCCCATCTCTTAAAAATGCCCAGAAGTTTTCTGTAACACATGTTGCTTTTGGAAATGGGTTCAGAGTCCTTGTAGCATTATATCTGCATACAACCCAGAGCCAAGTTCAGCTCTTTTTAAAGATCTGCTTCCCTAAACTCCTCTAGGGCTAGCAGCTGAAGGTTGAACAAAATCAAACAAAGGAGAGAAGAATCACTTTTCACAACATTCTAATTACAATGTAGATAAAAAGGAGAGATCTGGTTACAGCAGACTGTTTCCTGGCGATAAGATATGAAAAAAAGAGCAAGGATATGAAAAAACAGCAAGGAAAGGACAGAAAAGACAAATGAAGTTCAGCACATGGTGAAGCCCTGCCGCTAGATGGGGCAATGGAGGTGTCACCGAAGCCCCTACACCAGTAGCTAGGACAGCTCTATGATCCTCACTGGGAAAGGCAGCAGGGGGGAAGCACACCATTACAGACACCTCCAGATTTCCTCTGCAGGGACGGGACAGGGGTGCAGGCAGCCTCCTACGCGAAATCCCGTAGCCTCTGAAAGCCATCTGTGCCTCGACCGAAAGACAGACAGTCACAGCAGTTCACCGATTTTTACATAATAGCATTCAAAGACAAAAAAAATTATGTGAGTGCGTGTGAGCGGGGTCAATCATATTTGACTCTGCGACCCCATGGACTGTGGCTCACCAGGCTCCTCTGTCCATAGGATTTTCCAGGCAAGAATACTGGAGTGGATGCCATTTCCTCCTTCAGGGGATCTTTCCAACCCAGGGATCAAACTGGCATCTCCTGCACTGCAGGCGGATTCTTTACCACTGAGCCATCTGGAAAGCCCCCAAAGTTGTGTACATCTAAACACAAAACAGAGCTCTGCACTGCACAGACACCATTCAACCATCTGCTCACAACCTCTCTAGGGGAAGGACAAACAGAAGCATAGAGGTTAAGGAGACAGTGGCTGGTAAGTAAGCTGTTTTGGAGGATTCAAAGTCATCTGACACTACAACTCAAAAACAAACTCTCTAACTTAAAGCATCCAGACTCTTTTTTGAGTAACTCTCAAAATATGTAACAACTTCCTCATGTTAAAGATGTGGGGTTATGGACATTTTCGCAAAAGTTTCTTCTTACACAGCAAAATAAGAAATGGCATGAGAAATCCTGGCAGAAAAAGGGAAAAACATCAAGACTTCTGCATTATTTTCAGAATATATTTATGATTATCATCCATCTACTGGTTTTACGATGCTGATAAAATAACTTTTTTTTTAGTGCTTTCCAACTTCTTCCCTTAGCAAATATTGATAGCACCATCCTCTAAATTTAAGCTGAATAAAGACATTTAAGAATTCTTGCACATGGTGTTTCAAGCATTCATAAAAGTTTTAAAACCGAAACATTTAAATATTGGGGGGCTTCTAAAGGAATCCTATCTATCACTTTGTGAAATGAAAGGAAAAATGATCCTATTTAAAATTCTTTTATTATTTCCTTGTACCTTCGTAAAAAGGGTGTTAGAACTAAGGGTTCAAGTGAGTTCATTAAAATATTTCAGGTCTGTTTCACCTTCCAGAGTTCCTTAGCTGTTTCAAGACCTCTAGTGTCCCTGAAGTCTTCTCTTCCTCCTGTCTGCAGGTTTGATCACTCACTCTCTCTTCCTTAAAATGTAGGGCCCGTGGCATTGAAACATGTATACTATCATGTAAGAAACGAATCGCCAGTCTATGTTCGATACAGGATACAGGATGCTTGGGGCTGGTGCTTGGGGATGATCCAGAGAGATGACATGGGGTGGGAGAGGGATTCAGGATTGGGAACTCATGTACACCCATGGCGGATTCATGTCAATGTATGGCAAAACCAATACAGTATTGTAAAGCAAAAAAAAGTAAAAATAAAAATTAAAAAAATAAAATAAAAATAAAATTAATCTGAGATTCTTTAAAAAAAAAAAATGTAGGGCCCAGAAGTAATGTAACTGATGTGAATGAAATATTTTTCTGTATCAAATCGTGGCTTACACTGAATTTGTAATGAACTAAAACTCCCCAGGTCTTTCGCAGAAACCACAAGCAAATTAGGGCTTATCCAATAAACTTCTTCCCAGCCACTTTTCTGATCCGAAATGCAGCGCTGTATTATTGTTCCTGTTTATTCAATTTCATCTAGTTGGGTTTGCTTGGCATGCCAATAAAATTCTAATTGAACCAGGTCTACCTAGTCCCTGAGAGAACTCATTTCTCAAGACTAATTCTCTTTTGGACTGATTCACTCTAAGTTGGGAAATAGTTTAGGAACAAAAAAAATGAAACAGGACTTTTTAATCTTAGGAAGAATGGGAAAAAGTTGGAAGAAGGAGTTAGTCATGGAGCTTATTTTAAATTTTTCATATTGATCTGGATGAGTTTGCTTTTAAAGCTAACACAATTTCTCATTCATAACTAAAACAATGCAATATTTAAAACATATATTTGTGAACATGATGCACATAACTGAATGACAGTCACCAACATAGATGAAACATTTACTGGACAAGCTATGAGCTCAACTTTGTTATGCATTATCTCAGTTAAACACCACAACCATCCTAGAAGGGAGGTAGTATTTACATCTTTTTACCGAAAAGAGAGTTGGGGGGGTGGGNAACTGAATGACAGTCACCAACATAGATGAAACATTTACTGGACAAGCTATGAGCTCAACTTTGTTATGCATTATCTCAGTTAAACACCACAACCATCCTAGAAGGGAGGTAGTATTTACATCTTTTTACCGAAAAGAGAGTTGGGGGGGTGGGGGAAGCTTAGAGAAGTTACTCAAAGACTTGACAGTGCAAAGTTTTGTTGGTTTTAATTAATAAAAGCTGTGTAAGCATCATCTTTGTGATAGTTTATTAAAAGTGGGGAAAAAATATAAATAGAAACTGGAGATAATTGTTTTCTGATGCCTTCATAAGCATTTGCTTCAAGTAATTTTGCCTAATTTATTATACTATTACAATTACAAGACAGTCACCAAAAATCTGAACAGTATACTAAATTATTTATTTAGCACGGACATGATTGAAATGGATATCTAGTACTGGGATAATCTAAAACAAAGATACTCCCTTAATAAGAAAATTACAAGTAACTGATTCCTTTTTGTCAGGAACTCATTCTGGCTCATTTTTCATTTTGATTCTTTGTCCAGTTAAAATGGAGCCATTAATTATCCAGTTAGCTCAGTCTTTAAAGGGGTTATTTCTCTCTTGAAATTAGGTTTTCCTTTATATAGAACCAAAATGTGGATCTTTCAAAAACCCATATAAATCATGAATCAGAATAAAATGAAAAAAAATTATTAATACCCTCTTCAATAAATATAATTGAAATGCACTGATTTAAGTATTCTGAATCTCTGAAATACATATAGAATCTAAAGTAATGAAAACTCTTAACACACCCAGAGCATTACCTAAAGTCAGAGAATGAACAGCTAATAATCAAGAGGAGAAGGTGAGTTAAGAGCCCCACTCCTGATTTAAAGCAGTCTGCTCTTCAGATAATACCCAGAGTGGAAGAACAGACTGGAAAAAGGTAGCTGACACTTGTGGTTATACAATGCTAAAGTACAGAAGGCCACAGATCTTCCTATGGAGAAAGGCAGGCAATCCTCCTTCCAGGGCTGGTACTAAGAACACAGGAACTGTGTAGTCATGAGGGGCCCATGGTCAGGAGGGCTCTGGGCTCAGAAGGAAGGGCCTTATACTTGGTTTACTGCTCTGCCCTAGCCAGGAACCTCAGTCACTCTCTTCCTCTCTTCCCACATCCAGTCATCCCCAAGTTATGCTGACTCTCTATTCTAATTTCTTCTTTTCCATTTAAACTTACCACTGTCTTCTCCCAGGCTTAAGTAGCAGCCTCCTATGTGGCCTCCCTCCTTTGAATCTATCTCAAAACTATCCTCTAAGATGAATGGTCTTTCTAAATGGCGTTATCTGATCCTGTATAAAATCACTGATCTCCTGAAAATAATTCCCATGGCTACCCACTGATCTGAGNGTGTCTCCATCAGGAGGCCTCCTGTCTTTGGGCTACTGAACCGAGAGACGTGTTAGGGGACCAAATGCCTTTCCCACGTGGCGCCTCCACCCCCACTATATCCTCAAGCCCCAAACTATGTAGCTGATGACTGAAGAGGGGTAAATCCACATGCCTCTGGCCTTTAGGCAAACACATACGAAAAAAATCCCCTAAGATGCTGTTTACATCCAAGCATGCTACAGAGATCAGGCTGAAGGTGGGACTTGGCAGAAATCACCCACTTTTGTCTCCTCTCCTTCCTGCCTTGCCTTCTCCTCCTGTGGCTGGCTTCCCTTCCTTGGGATCCTGAGATTCCTCATCCCGGGTCAGCCTGTGGGGGAACCTGACCTAAGCCTCCATGCTGCAGCAGGCACTGTCAGTCACAAACACCTTTGGCCACCTGATGCGGAGAACCGACTCACTGGAAAAGACCCCGATGCTGGGAAAGATCGAAGGCGGGAGGAGAAGGGGACGACAGAGGATGAGATGGTTGGGAGATGGTGATGGACAGGGAGGCCTGGCGTGCTGCGATTCATGGGGTCGCAAAGAGTCGGACATGACTGAGCGACTGAACTGACTGACTGACTACTCCTTGGAAGGAAAGTTATAACCACCCTAGACAGCATATTAAAAAGCAGAGACATTACTTTGCCAATAAAGGTCCAGTCAAAGCTATGGTTTTTCCAGTAGTCATGTATGGATGTGAGAGTTGGACTATAAAGAAAGCTGAGTGCCAAAGAATTGATGCTTTTGAACTGTGGTGTTGGACAAGGCTCTTGAGAGTCTCCTGGACTGCGAGGAGATTCAATCAGTCCATCCTAAAGGAAACCAGTTCTGAATATTCATTGGAAGGACTGATGTTGAAGCTGAAACTCCAATATTTAGGCCACTTGATGCGAAGAACTGACTTATTTGAAAAGCCCTGATGCTGGGAAAGATTGAGGGTGGGAGGAGAAGGGGACGACAGAGGATGAGATGGTTGGATGGCATCACCGACTCAATGGATGTGAGTTTGAGTAAACTCTGGGAATTGGTGATGGACAGGGAGGCCTGGTGTGCTGCAGTCCATAGGGTTGCAAAGAGTCTGACACAACTGAGCGACTGAACTGAACTGAACTGAACTCTTAGCAGCTTGCAAATACGCAATAGAGTATTAGCTAGAGTCACCATGCTGTATGTTACATTTTCATGACTTATTTATTTTATAACTGGAAATTTGCCTCTTTTGATGCCCTTTAGCTATTTCCCCCACCTCCACCTCCCGTTTCTGGCAACCCTTCAATTTGTTCTCTGTCTATGAAGGAACTTGCTCATTAAAATAAAGATATAATGAAGGGCTTCCCTGGTGGCTCAGAGGTTAAAGCGTCTGCCTCCAATGCAGGAGACCTGGGTTTGATTCCTGGGTCAGGAAGATCCCCTGGAGAAGGAAATGGCAAATCCACTTCAATATTCTTGCCTGGAGAATCCCATGGATGGAGGAGCCTAGTAGGTTACAGTCCACGGGGTCGCAAAGAGTCGGACACGACTGAGCGACTTCACCTTCACCTTCATAATGAAGTTATCACTATCTCTTAGGCCAAAAGAGGGAGGAACAATTTAATCCTGACCTAAGTGAAGATATTTAGCATAATTTTTCAAAACCACATCAAAAAAGGAGGAATGGTTTTGATGGAAACACAGAAAAAATGAAGAGTTCAGGTAGGTAAAATCATGGAGTGTGTCACCAGCAGTGTCGGAAAAAAAGAAATGTCATTTCCGGATTATGCATGCATGTAATCCCTTTGCCAGAGAATACTATGGTTAATTAAGAGTGTGGTAAGCCAGACTGTCTGGGCTCAGATCCCAGCTGCATTACTTAATAACTCTGTAACTTGAGTACGTTATTATACTCTGCATGCCTCTCCTTTCTTGTTTCTGAAATGTTGAAGAAGAGTGATACTCACCTCATTAGGTTGATCTAAGATTTCAGTGAATGGGGGTAAGAGTGTTAGCGCAATGGCTGGCACACAGAAAGTGCTTGAGAAATCACAGCCAGTATTTCTCTTTTCTCAGCATTATCTGGTCAGTTTCATCATCTTTCCTCCAGCCCCAAATGCCAGCACACTCTGTAACACAAGTCCGGTCCATTTTGACATTTCTGATATTAACTTTGGTTATTTAGTGGGACTGATGCTGAACCTGACTAGTGGTGGTAGGTGTGTTGGAAGAAACTGTCAAATATTTAATGTATGTGGAAGTCCCTCTGACTTATACACGTTTTAGCTTGAGTGGAGCTGGGTGGCCATTGTGGCTGTGGTTTTAGTCATGTTCCTACATTCCTAAGAACTTGAGTTTTTTGAACTGTATCAGATTCAAGGACATCACCAGTCATCCTCAAAACGGTATCTGCTAGCAATCGCCAGCTGCAGCCGTATGGTCTCAAGGGAACTAGGAAACCAGCTCGAATCCCAGCTAATCCTTGCCTAACAAGCACCCTTATTTCTTGCCAGCTCCAGTGGTAATTCGTGACAAACAACTTACATAATTTTTCAGGTTTTGCCTTTAGAAGACTCTCCCAGTGCTTCCTGAATCCGTGTCTCCCAGGCTATATAGTCCTCAGTTTGATTAAAATAAAATGCTTTCCTATGCCTATTATACACTGTTTATTATTTCTATCAACAGGTGAAACCCTGCTACAACTCCTCAGATTGCAGGAACAAACAAGTTGAGGTTTATCACAGATTGTTGAGGACTTGTTGACTGTCATGAAATGTTCATGAGCCTGAAACAGCTGCTAGGCCACATCCAGACTTCCCAAGTGGCTCAGTGATAAAGAATCCACCTGCCAAACAGGAGACCTGGGTTGGATCCTTGGGTTGGGAAGATCCTCTGGAGAAGGAAATAGCAACCAACTCTGGTACAGTCAATTGGGTCTCGAAAGAGTTGAACACGACTGAGCAAGTAAACAATGACAACAACAGGCCTCATCCTCTGATTTAAATGGAACTGGGGCTCTCTTGAGATGACCTTGTTTTGTTGTTTAGTTTCTCAGTCATGTCCCACTCTCTGTGACCCCATGGACTGCAGCATGTCAGGCTTCCCTGTTCTTTACCATCTCCTGAAGCTTGCTCAAACTCATGTCCATTGAGTTGGTGTTATTATCCAACCATCTCATCCTCTGNCCTTGTTTTGTTGTTTAGTTTCTCAGTCATGTCCCACTCTCTGTGACCCCATGGACTGCAGCATGTCAGGCTTCCCTGTTCTTTACCATCTCCTGAAGCTTGCTCAAACTCATGTCCATTGAGTTGGTGTTATTATCCAACCATCTCATCCTCTGTCATCCACTTTTCCTCCTGCCTTCAATCTTTCCCAGTATCAGGGTCTTTTCTATTGAGCTGGCTCTTCACATCAGGTGGCCAGAGTATTGGAGCTTTAGCTTCAGCATCAGTCCTTCCAATGAATATTCAGGACTGATTTCCTTTAGGATTGGCTGGTTGGAGCTCTTTGCTGTCCAAGGGACTCTCAGGAGTCTTCTCCAGTATTACAGTTTGAAATCATCAGTTCTTTGGCACTCAACCTTCTTTATGGTCCATCTCTCAACATCCATACATGACTGCTGGAAAAACCATAGCTTTGACTATATGGACCTTTGTTGGTAAAGTAATGTCTCTGCTTTTTAATCTGCTGTCTAGGTTGGTCATAGCTTTCCTTCCAGTGACCTTGGACTCTGCCTGAAATTGGGGCTCAGGGACATAGACCCTGATACAAAGGACCAAGGTGGAGAGCAGGGCTCTGAGAGAAAATCCTGAGAGAGAAGGCTGGCAGGGGGACCCATGATAGGCCACAGGGCCCTACATTAGTGAGGGCCTCATTTGATCAGATGAACTTCTTAATAGATCAGTGACAGACCTCCTCCTCTAAGAAGGAATTCTGCTAGCAGACAGCCTTCAGACTTGAACTGCAACCTCAGCTCCTGGGTCTCCAGCCTTCCAGTCCCACCCTGCAGATTGCAGATTTGCCAGCCTCCATAATACGAGCTAATTCCTTAAAATAAATCTCTCTTGACTTAGGCAATCGGTGCTTAGCATTTCACAAGTTGATTTGGTTATTTATAGACTATGCTGCTAACTCTTTCTGCCCAAGTCTCAGAGACTGTGGGGCTCTGCTCTGAATGTTATAGTTGTCCTTGCAACCCCCAGCCCAACAGCCCCTGCTACACAGCAATCATGGGTTGTGGGTTGAGTTGCCCTCACCCTACACTCTAGGCCCACATCTGTTAGGCAGGGCCATTTGCTTTCTCAAAGTCCACCAACTTAAATGTAAATCTCATTCAGAAGCACTCTCTCAGAAACATCCAAAATAGTGTTTGATTGACTATCTCAGCACCATGGCCCAACAAAGTTGACACATAAAATTAACCATAGAGACTCAAAGTAGAGTTAGGCCCTGAGCGCTCTCTCAGGATCACTGGCTTCTAGGTTTTCCCACTTGCTCAGGTATTGGTTTGTCGTATGGACAGAACTTGGTCTTCCTGTTGCAGATTGGGGGGCACTTGTCTCTGAGAGGGCTGAGGGAGGGAACAGGGACTGGCAGAACGCCAAATTCCCAGAAGAAGGCCTGAGAGAGTAAGAAAAGGCTTACCTTACTAGCTACACAGTTGAACTTGGACCTAATTACCCCTGAGAAGTAAAACATCCAGAAAAAGGCAAATTAGTAGAATCTGCTTCAGAAAGAATACAATTAGTGTCCAGTGCAGCTTTCACATATGTACTGGGCATAGTGAAAGTGAAGTCGTTCTTTGCGACCCCATGGACTGTAGCCTACCAGGCTCCTCTGTCCATGGGATTTTCCATGAAAGAGTACTAGAGTGGATTGCCATTTCCTTCTCCAGGGGATCTTCCTGACCCAGGGGTCGAACCCGGGTCTCCCTCATTGTAGACAGACGCTTTACCGTTTGAGCCACCAGGGAAGTCCTGGGCATAGTACCTCAGGAAAACTGGAAATCTGAGATGAAGGCAAAGTTAGGGAGGTGAATGGTATCCTGATGTTTCCTTATAGGACCTGAGCCCCATTTCTGACTAGGTGGGGATGAAGATAAAACCCTCCGTTCTTAAAAATTTTAGTAATGTAGTAGTTTCTTTATAAAATGATTATTGTAATGATGCCTGCATTACATTTTTTTAGTAAAAAAATGAAACTAGAGAAATAATCATATTTGATGGCAAAACTTTTCATTTTCTCTGTTAAAAAAAAAAAGAGCCTAGAAGTTTATGTAGCTCTAGTGAAGTTTCCTTTTTAGAAGGTGTTAAATTCTAATCATTACTTCATTATCACTTCAAAAGGTTTGTGTTTTTCATCTCTGTGGTTGAAAATGTGTGTGTTAATGTGTCAGCAATAAAGAGCTGGGGACTTGGTTGAGTTCCACAACCGTAGCTTTTAACTAGACCACTCACTGTTCACATTGCTTTAGTCCAAATTTCTGTGAATGAAGACTTCTCTTTTACATGGAAGATTCTGGAACAAAATATAGACTGAGCATACAATGTAAACGGTGAAGGTTTGGATTTGAAAATCTGTAAACCCAGTGTGGTTTGGAGGTTAGGAAATGAGAAAAACATCTAAAGATGTTTGAAGAGCCTAGACTTGCTACTAGTTACTGTGGCTGCAGAGCTTCTTTAATGTGGCTCCTCCAAGAGAGATGTACAGAATGCTTACTGGACTTGGGAGACTTAAAACAAAGTAAGGCATATTATTAATATTCTTTTAATATTATTATATGTTGAACAACTATATTTTTAATGTGATATCACATATCATAATGTGATATGCTATGCTCAGTCAATCAGTTGTGGCTGACTTTTTTCAACCCTTTGGACTATAGCCCACCAGGCCTCTCTGTCTATGGGGTTTTTCAGGCAAGGATACTGGAGTGGGTTGCCATTTCTTCCTCCAGGGGATTTTTCCCAACCCAGGGATTAAACCCGCATCCTCTGCGTCTCCTGCATTGCAAGCAGATTTTTTATCTGCTGAGCCATTGTAGAAGCATTAGGTTAAATAAATTTATTATCAAGACTAATTTCATCTCTTTATACTTTTTTATTCCTATTTGATGTGGCTATTGGGGATCAGTGGTAAAGAATCTGCCGGCAATGCAGGAGACCAGGGTTTGATTGCTGGGTTGGTAAGATCCCCTGGAGAAGGAAATATTAACCCACTCCAGTATTCTTGCCTGGAAAATTCTATGGGCAGAGGGGCCTGGCAGGCTATACAGTCCATGGATTTGCAAAAGAGGCAGACACAACTTAAACACTAAATAACAACAATGTGGCTATTAGAGAATTTTAAATCACAAAAATGGCTTGCATGAACATCAGCTGAGCTGAAAATTATGTGCTTTGTTTCTGCCATTTTCTCTACATATCTCTGGTTACCATTTCGGTCCTAGGCTCTCTTGCTTGGTTAGTACAACAGCCTGCCATCTGCCACCATGTCACTTTCTCCTCACTCCTTCTTGCTGGTACAATCTTCTTCAATCAGTGTGTCATCTTTGTGCTTAAGACAGACAGTCTTCTTTCTGCCTGAACTTCCTTGGCATCACTCTGAGGCTTTTGAGGAAATTGTACATCATTTTAGTGCCCCACATAGAATTTGTGGAAAAGATACTGGAGCATCTCAGAGTGGGGGACAAATATTGTTTTAGTTCCCCAAGTAAAATTTTTGAGGAGGATAATGGGGCATCTCGGTGAAGGTGGGGAGAGGACTCCAAAGATTGAGCCTTGGGAAAAGAAGCAGGGATGAGAGCCGGGTGGGCTACTTGGGAGAGTTGTTTCACTGGTTTTTCGTTCCTCTGCATGTAGTTACAGAGGCTGGTTAATGGCTTCTGATGTTTACCCATGAGTCTGGTTCAGCTACAGGTAGAAAATGGCACCTGTCATCGGTCAGCTGACACCTGTCTGATGCTAAAGTGGCGATGTCTAGCTTGGAGCCATGGTCTGGTAACTCTAGCTAAAACTTCTTTAAATCTTCCTCACTGCAGTTGACCTGAATACATGGCCCATCTCTCAATACTGACTCATATAACAATAGTAACAGGAACTTACCACTGTTTGCTTTGCAGTGTAAGAAACGGACATTGTATTCTTTTAAAAAGTCATTATGTCATCAGATTCCCACACTGCAGGTAGCACCAATATTGATTATGGTTATTTTGTAGATGTGGTCACAGAGATGCAGACCAACCAACTGACGTGGCAAGGTCCCAAGTCAAATGCCTCAGTTGTTTCATCCTACAGATTGGGCTCTTGACCGCCAATCAAGACTCTTTCCACTCTTGCACACTTTCTGCTGCTGAATTTCTTCAAGAAACTCCTTTGGCCCTGACCTCTGAAAGAAAGCTTATCTTTAAAGTTCGTCAAGTAGCTTGGTCTGGTTTCTATTATTTGGACTATAAGAAGAAGAAAGCATGCGCTGTGCTGAATAGATGAGTCATGGTCCAAGGCTGAGGAAGTAAAGATTTGTATCTTGGGGATTTTCAGGAGGATGATGAGAGTTTCATGATGTTAAAAACAAATAAGCAGAGAGAAGAGAAAAATAGCTGCTGAGATTTTATTTTCCCTTCCCTCTTTTCATGAGCACTCTCCCTATTACATTTCTTTTCTTTTAAGCTTAAAAAAATTTTTTTAATTGAAGATTAACTGCTTTAAAATGTTGTAAATGTTGCTTTCTGTTGTACAACAACAGAAATCAGTCATAATTATATATATACACCCTTTCTCTTTAGCCTTCCTCCCTCTCCCATCCCACCCCTCTAGTCTGTCGCAGAGTGACAAGCTAGGCTCCCTGTGTTATATAGCATCTTCCCATTAGCTATCTGTTTTACACATAATAGTATATATGTCAGTTCTTCTTTCTTAATTTGTCTTACCCTCTCCTGCTGCTGCTGCTGCTAAGTTGCGTCAGTCGTGTCTGATTCTGTGCGACCCCATAGACAGAAGCCCAGCAGGCTCCTCTGTCCCTGGGATTCTCCAGGCAAGAACACTGGAGTGGGTTGCCATTTCTTTCTCCAATGCATAAAAGTGAAAAGTGAAAGTGAAGTCGCTCAGTTGTGTCCGACTCTTAGCGACCCCATGGACTGCAGCCCACCAGGCTCCTCCATTCATGGGGTTCTCCAGGCAAGAGTACTGGAGTGGTGTGCCATTGCCTTCTCCGCCTACCTTCTCCTAGTGCATTTCTTACTTGACACATCACTGTTCATAGGGTTCTTGTTGCAAGAATATTGGAATGGTTTACCATTCCCTCCTCCAGTTCAGTTCAGTTCAGTTCAGTTCAGTCGCTCAGTTGTGTCCGACTCTTTGTGACTCCATGAATCGCAGGACACCAGGCCTCCCTGTCCATCACCGTCTCCCGGAGTTCACTCAGACTCACGTTCATCGAGTCCGTGATGCCATCCAGCCATCTCATCCTCGGTCGTCCCCTTCTTCTCCTGCCCCCAACCCCTCCCAGCATCAGAGTCCTCCAGTAGACTGTGTTTTATCAGAACACTTCACTATTACCTGTCCATTTTAGATGACCCTGCATGGAATGACTCATAGCTTCACTGAGTTATGCAAGCCCCTTTGCCAGAGAGAAACATGTATGCAGGTCAAGAAGCAACAGTTAGACCTGGACATGGAACAACTGACTGGATGAAAATTGGGGAAGAAGTATAACAAGGCTGTGTATTGTCACTCTGCTTATTTAACTCAGTTAAGGAGTACATCATGTGAAACGCTGAGCTGGATGAATCAAGCAGGAATCAAGATTGCCAGGAGAAATATCAACAATGTCAGATATGCAGATGATACCACTCTAATGGCAGAAGAGAGGAGGAACTAAAGAGTCTCTTGATGAGGGTGAAAGAGGAGAGTTAAAAAGCTGGCTTAAAACTCAACACTAAAAAAAAAAAGAAGATCATGGCAACTGATCCTATCACTTCATGGCAAATAGTAGGGGAAAAAGTGGAAGCAGTGACAAGTTTTATTTTCTTGGGCTCCCAAATCACTGTAGACAGTGACTACAGCCATGAAATCAAAAGATGCTTGCTCCTTGGAAGAAAAATTAAGACAAACCTAGACAGCCTACTAAAAAGCAGAGACTTTACTGATGAAGGTCCACCTAGTCAAAGCTATGATTTTTCCAGTAGTCATGTATGGATGTGAAAGTTGGACCATAAAGAAGACTGAGCGCCAAAGAATTGATGCTTTTCCATTGTGGTGCTGGAGAAGACACTTGAAAGTCCCTTGGGCAGTAAGGAGAGGAGATCAAACCAGTCAATCCTAAAGGAAATCAGTCGAATATTCATTGGAAGGATTGATGCTAAAGCTGAAGCTCCAATACTCTGGGCATTTCTTGGAAAAAACCATGATGCTGGGAAAGACTGAGGGCAGAAGGGGAAGGGGCTGACAGGATGAGATGGCTAGATAGCTTCACAGACTCAATGAACATGAATCTGAGCAAACTCCAGGAGACAGTGAAGGACAGGGGAGCCTGGCGTGCTGTAGTCCATGGGGTCATAAAGAGACAGACATGACTTAGTGATTGAGCCACAACAACTTGCCCCTTACCTAATTTTAACAACTTTTTGTTAAAGAAAAATGCTCATTGGTTAAAAATGAATTTTATTTCCCAGCATTGTAGTTTGCTTTCTCTACCATGTTCTTAACTGATTCCCTCTGTATAGGTGCTGAAACATATACTTCACAAGGTAGTTTTTCAAGAATCCTTTCCTGTTAGTGTTAGGGTGTGACCTTAAGTAAATAAACCCATGGTTCAACACTCTTTTCTTCCATTTCTCCTTGGCTGTTTTCATTCTCCTCCAGCATTTTACCCATTTGCAAGAAAGTGTTATGAAAGGTGACCTACTCCTTGCCAGGAAGGAAGAGCAATGTGTTTTCTCGCTAGTAGAAACACACAGATGAGTCATGTTAACAGTGTAATTCTTTTTTGCCTATATATGTTCCCTAAATATTTTCTTATCAGCCTTTAAACGCTCTTTTGTGTATTTAGTATTATCTGTGAGAATCTGCAGGACTAGTTAGCATTAAGTTCTGAACAGTTATTTTTTTACTTGGTTACTTGCTGTACTGAGATGAATGAAGTCTCTGCTGAGGAAACAAATGAATTGGACAGTGTTATGTTTGGGTATAGTTTTATGAAGACTTGGCTACTGTTACTCTTTAAACTTGCTACTAATTGAAGCATCCTACACCATACCTTGGGACCACGGGAACTTTTCTTTTGCACTTAATATAGCAGAAGTTTGACACATAATACACTGATTAATTAAAAGATTTAAGAATTTTAATCTCTTTTAAATCTAAGATATTTTCATCTCTTTAAGATTTCACTTCTAGATCCTCAGTTCAGTTCAGTAGCTCAGTCCTGTCTGACTCTTTGCGACCTTATAGACTGCAGCATGCCAGGCCGCCCTGTCCATCACCAACCCCCGCAGTTTACCCAAACTCATGTGCATTGAATTGGTGATACCATCCAACCCTCTCATCCTCTGTCATCCCCTTCTCCTTCCACCTTCAATCTTTCCCAGCATCAGGCTCTTTTCAAATGAGTCAGCTCTTTACATCAAGTAGTCAAAGTATTGGAGTTTCAGCTTTAACATCAGTCCTTCAAATGAACATTCAGGACTGATTTCCATTAGAATGGACTGANCTGCAAGGAGATCCAACCAGTCCATTCTGAAGGAGATCAACCCTGGGATTTCTTTGGAAGGAATGATGCTAAAGCTGAAACTCCAGTACTTTGGCCACCTCATGAGAAGAGTTGACTCATTGGAAAAGACTCTGATGCTGGGAGGGATTGGGGGCAGGAGGAGAAGGGGACGACCGAGGATGAGATGGCTGGATGGCATCACGGACTCGATGGACGTGAGTCTGAGTGAACTCCGGGAGACGGTGATGAACAGGGAGGCCTGGCATGCTGCGATTCGTGAGGTCGCAGAGTCGGACACGATTGAGCGACTGAACTGAACTGAACTGAACTCGCTTGAGTATTCTTGCCTGGAGAATCCCATGGACAGAGAAGCCTGGTGGGCTAAGTCCATGTGGTCTCAAAGAGTAGCTAAATAAGAAGGTGTTGATTTGCATGAACTTTCACATTTAGAGAATAAGGAGAAGGATTCCGCTATTAAAGAGAAAGAGCATTTTTACAAAGTCCCCATCTTGCCAAATCCAGTGGTCAGGCAATCCTCCAGATGTGTTTTACTTGACTTATCAGCACTTGATGTAGGTTAACGGACACATCAGACACTTCTTTTTTCTCCTAACTTTAATATACTCTTGGGTTCCCTTTGGCAATACTGCCTGCTCTTTCTCATTTTCCTTGTTCTCGTTCCTCTGTCTCTCCTCCTCTGAATCTTTATATCTCTGCTGCTGCTGCTGCTGCTAAGTCACTGCTAAGCCCGACTCTGTGTGACCCCCCATAGACAGCAGCCCACCAGGCTCCACCGTCCCCGGAATTCTCCAGGCAAGAACACTGGAGTGGGTTGCCATTTCCTTCTCCAATGCATGAAAGTGAAAAGTCAAAGTGAAGTCGCTCAGTCTGTCCAACCCTCAGCGACCCCATGGACTGCAGCCTTCCAGGCTCCTCCATCCATGGGATTTTCCAGGCAGAAGTACTAGAGTGGGGTGCCATTTTATATCTCTAGCCTGAACATTTCTCTTGAACTCAATTTTCATTTCTTACTACTGACCCAACACCACTGCCATGGTGTCTAATAGGCATCTCAAATGGAATGCCTCCATGGCCAAACTCCTGGTCTCCATAATCCCAAACCTCTGTCCCTGGTAGTCTTCTTCTCTTGTAAGCACTCAGGCCCCAAACCTAGAGATCAACCTTGACTTCTCTTTCTCTCACACCTCCATCATTTCTATCAGCATTTGCTTTTGGCTTTACTTTCAAAACATGCCTAGCATCTGACCTTTTCTGTCAGCCTCTACTTACTACCACCCTAGAGATCACCTACCCTTTGAGTCTATGTTTCTCACCTGTATAATAATAATACTAATAAATAATAATAATGTCTTCTTTATAGAACTGTGCAAAGAATAAATGAGGTAACTCATGGAAAGTAAGACAGCATCTTGCACAGTAAGCACTAAATAATTGCTATTTATTATTTGTATAGGGGTTTCCCAGGTGGCACTAGTGGTAAAGAACTTGCATTGGCATGTAAAAGATGCAGTTTTCATCCCTGGGTTGGGAAGATCCTCTGGAGGAGGGCATGGCAACCCACTACAGCATTCTTGCCTGGAGAATTTCTTGGATGGAGGAGCCTGGCGGGCTATGGTCCATAGTGTCACAAAGAGTTGGACATGACTGAAACGACTTAGCATGCACATTATTTCTATAAGTTACAGAAAGAGGTATTCCATATCAGAAAACACATAAAGTTATATGAAAAAAAAAAATTGGTCCTTTTCTCTGGTCCCCACTTTGGATCAACAATTTTCAGTTGCTCTTTTTTAAGGATATGACTATTTACACTGTGACAGTTTGTGGTTTGGTTAAGGGAAGTTGCACAAGGCACTTATTTATGCTGACCGCTTAAAAAGTTTTGTGTCATTACAAGGAATTGCATAGTTCTGAATAGCCTAAAGCATGGCTTAAAAAACAGGAATTTGGGGGTTATTGAGAAGAGCTCTCATGTTTCTGAATTGTTGCTCAGCTGTTCTTTCTGTTTAGAGAAGAACAAGGAATGCTTTTGGTGGGCAGCCTGTTCTGATTGTAGAGAAAAGAACAGGTGATATTTCTTGTCTCCGTTATTTTGCCTCTAGTCAGATTTCCAGCCCTTGCACTAGACGTTCCTTCATTAAAAACTGGCAGATGGTTTTATTGCCTATTACTCAACAAAGAAACTTATTTAGGGAAGACTTTGGTGGCTCAGTTGGTAAACAATCTGCCTGCAGTGCAGGAAACATGGGTTCGATCCCTGAGTCGGGAAGATTCCCCTGGAGAAGAGAATGGTTGCCCATTCCAGTATCCTTACGTGGAGAATCCCGCAGATAGGGGAGACTGGTGGGCTACAGTCTATGGAGTCACAAAAAGTCGTGTGTGACTGAGAGACACACTTTTTTAAAAATTTAATTAATCATAGTTACTGAGAAAAAGAAGCTATGCATGCTCTTCTTCAAATTCCCTTAATCTTTTCATTCCAGAAGATGAGAGGTTTAGATTTTGGAAAGATATCCCACATAAATTTTCTGTTGGCCACTAATAAAGTCTTCATTACTGACTCCTTATCCCTTGGATATAGGTTGTTTTTCTGGTTATGATTAAAACACACACACAAAAGAATGTTCTCTAATCCAAACTTTCTCTCAGTTCTTCTTATGAAAACTGACCATCTATTAGAAGAGGGTGACCAGGATGTGAGACACATACACCAGGCCCTGAAAGGGAAGCTAACTGGCGGTGAAAGAGATGTGTGTCCAGCTGGAAGCAATGTGCCCTTGTGTTCACTCTTACAGCATCTAATTTGTGGTAGCCAAATATTTGAGGGATCACACCATAGAGTTGTGCTGTCTTCTCAGAAGTTATTTTTGCTTGTGGATTGTCTTGACTGGCTGTGACAATTGCTATTAATGTGTGTTTGCAAGAAGTTGGAATCAGTGCTGGGAATACACATGTATTAAAATGAGGATGTGCCAGAATCAACTGAGCCTTGGTTCATGGTCCAAATGAGGGGTCATCATGTTTAGAGCTAAAATTCAGATATGAACTTTTTTTTCCTATTATGTAATTATAAAGCTTAAAGCTTAAACATCATTGTTTTCTTTTCCTTCTTATTATTTATTTATTTTCATTTGTTAACTTTTTTGAAGGGATTGAACCTGGGCCCACAAGAATGGACCCACTAATCACTGAAACCACTAGGGAATTCCCACATAATTGTTTTTCTGATTTTTTTGAAAAATATAATTGGAACAAGGAACAAAGAAATATAGATGCTTAAATATAATTAACATTCTCTTTTCTGTTTCATAAATGCTGGTTCTTCATTCATTCTTCATTGAAAAAAAAAATTCTTTAGTTTCTCTCCAGACCTCAAGCTTCATGCCACAAACTCTCTCATGTTATGCAAATTTCAGAGCCTTGAAAGTTTGACCTTATCTGTGGGTCAAAATAAGTCACATTCTTCTTTCAACTTTCTAACTGCTGAGTACTAAAATTCTTGCCAATTTTCCCACCCTCTCCTCAAGGTAATACTCAGAGGTTTTCATTTTCTTTCATTGAATTTCTTTTTTTCCTTCCTTCCATAGAGAAGAAAGATGAGAGATTGCATTTTCCTATGATGGGCTTTACAGTCACCTGAATGAGCCCGATAGTTATTGTTTAATCAGGAAATACTTTCTCTCTGCTCTCAGCCTCAGCTCCGGCTCTATTGTTTTTCTAGTATATATTAAATAGTCTCTTCACATCCATCCCTCTCAGAAGCTGGAGCTACAAAAAACAGTTCTAACAAGTCCTAACTTTAAAAAGTGTATTTAAATGGGTCTTTTTAAACAGCAAAGTTTGAAAACATATATAAGTTATATCCCTCCACTGGCTTATTTTATCATAAGTCCCATGGCACATACCCATATGTATTTATTGTTTTCTCTCTCTTCCATTCTTCCCCCTCTCAGTTTTTTTCTGTTTTGATTAACTTCTGAACTCTCAGCACCTAGAATAGTGCCTGGCACATAAAAAAATAATAAAATATTTGTTGAGTATACAAGCTAATATATTTTCATTCCTTTGTGGTTCCTATAGATATTAACGGTCTTACTATGTTGTATTATATTGAAAAGAGGAGTTTGAATGAGAGGTGAGACATTTCAAACAAGAGACCCATATATTTTGGTTATTAGTCACAAAATTATATAGTTATATGATAGACACAGCTTCTCAGAATTCTGCATAGGAAAATTGAACCAGGAATATTTATTTTATATCTCATACAAATATACGGAGAAGGCAATGGCACCCCACTCCAGCACTCTTGCCTGGAAAATCCCATGGATGGAGGAGCCTGGTTGGCTGCAGTCCATGGGGTCGCACAGAGTCGGACACGACTAAAGCGACTTAGCAGCAGCAGCAACAGCATACAAATATAATATTTTGACACATAAAAGAAATTGGTACAAGTGTTACAAGTTCTATACTCTGGTCTCAATTCTCTCCTTAATTATGTCTGGGACCATGAACACATTTACTTTTCTGGACTTTGTTCTGCTGTGTCTGCCATATTGGATTAACTATCTCCATTATCTCACGTGGCCATGTTCTCGTTGCTCTGTGGTCATCAAGCATACATGTTTCTCTACACTTCTGACATTACATTGAGAATATCTACTTCTTTGTGTTTCCCCACTAGATTTAAGTATTGAACTCTATCTCATAAAAACGATTGCTACTAATTTTTAGTACTTTCAAGTGATATAATCTATCTAACTGAATGTTTTTAAAGAAGACCACTAAATAATATATCTAGCCTCTTGCGAGTCCCTTGGACTGCAAGGAGATCCTACCAGTCCATCCTAAAGGAGACCAGTCCTGGGTCTTCATTGGAAGAACTGATGCTGAGGCTGAAACTCCAATATTTTGGCCACCTCATGCAAACAGTTGACTCATTGGAAAAGATCCTGATGCTGGTATGGATTAACGGCAGGAGGAGAAGGGGACAGCAGAGGATGAGATGGCTGGATGGCATCACTGACTCGATGCACATGAGTTTGGGTGCACTCCGGGAGTTGATGATGGACAGGGAGGGCTTGCGTGCTGCGATTCGTCGAGTTGCAAAGAGTTGGACACGGCTGAGTGACTGAACTGAACTGAACTCCATTTTGCAGAAGAGGAAATTTATGATTTTGAGAACTTAACCATTATGTCAGAGTCAGCTCCTGGTCTTGTTTTTGTTGACTGTATAGAGCTTCTCCATCTTTGGCTGCAAAAAATATAATCAATCTGATTTCATTGTTGACCGTCTGGTGATGTCCATGTGTAGAGTCTTCTCTTGTGTTGTTGGAAGAGGGTGTTTGCTATGACCAGTGCATTCTCTTGCCAAAACTCTATTAGTCTTTGCTCTGCTTCATTCTGCATTCCAAGGCCAAATATGCCTGTTACTTCAAGTGTTTCTTGACTTCCTACTTTAGCATTCCAGTCCCCTATTATGAAAAGGACATCTTTTTTGGGTATTAGTTCTAAAAGGTCTTGTAGGTCTTCATAGAACCATTCAACTTCAGCTTCTACAGCATTACTGGTTGGGGCATAGACTTGCATTACTGTGATATTGAATGGTTTGCCTTGGAAACGAACAGAGATCATTCTGTCGTTTTTGAGACTGCATCCAAGTACTGCGTTTCGGACTCTTTTGTTGACCATGATGGCTATTCCATTTCTTCTGAGGGATTCCTGCCCGCAATAGTAGATATAATGGTCATCTGAGTTAAATTCACCCATTCCAGTCCATTTTAGTTCGCTGATTCCTAGAATGTCGATGTTCACTCTTGCCATCTCCTATTTGACCACTTCCAATTTGCCTTGATTCATGGACCTCACATTCTAGGTTCCTATGCAATATTGCTCTTTACAGCATTGGACCTTGCTTCTATCACCAGTCACATCCACAGCTGGGTATTGTTTTTGCTTTGGCTCCATCCCTTCATTCTTTCTGGAGTTATTTCTCCACTGATCTCCAGTAGCATATCATCTATCATTTTTGAGATTGCATCCAAGTACTGCATTTTGGACACTTTTGTTGACCATGATGGCTACTTCATTTCCTCTGAGGGATTCCTGCCCACAGTAGTAGATATAATGGTCATCTGAGTTAAATTCACTCAATCCAGTCCATTTTAGTTTGCTGATTCCTAGAATGTTGACGTTCACTCTTGCCATCTCTTGTTTGACCACTTCCAATTTGCCTTGATTCATTCACCTAACATTCCAGGTTCCTATGCAATATTGCTCTTTACAGCATTGGACCTTGCTTCTATCACCAGTCACATCCACAGCTGGGTATTGTTTTTGCTTTGGCTCCATCCCTTCATTCTTTCTGGAGTTATTTCTCCACTGATCTCCAGTAGCATATTGGGCACCTACTGACCTGGGGAGTTCCTCTTTCAGTATCCTATCATTTTGCCTTTTCATACTGTTCATGGGGTTCTCAAGGCAAGAATACTGAAGTGGTTTGCCATTCCCTTCTCCAGTGGACCACATTTTGTCAGACCTCTCCACCATGACCTGCCTATCAGGGGTGGCAGCCAGGAGGAGCTACCCCAAGTCCAAGGTCAGGGCAGCGGCTGAGAGGAGCTACCCCCTGCCCGAGGCCAATGGCGGTGGCCGGGAGGAGCTACCCCACACCCCAGGTCAGGGGCAGCGGCCATGAGGAGCAATGCCACGTCCAGAGAGTAGTGGTGGTGGGGCGCAGGAGGGCCTAGAGGAGCTATCCACGTTCAAGGTAAGGAGGGGCAGTGGTGAGGAGATACCTCTCCTCAAATATAAGGAGCAGTGGCTGCACTTTGCTGGAGCCGCCGTGAAGAGATACCCCACGTCCAAGGTAAGAGAATCCCAAGTGAGACGGTAGATGTTGCAAGAGGGCATCAGAGGGCAGACACACTGAAACCATAACCACAGAAAACTAGTCAGTCTAATCACACTAGGACCACAGCCTTGTCTAACTCAGGTACTGTAGCTCTATCTTGTAAACATTTCCTTAGTCTTCACAACAATCATTTGGCACTTATTTCTAGACCAAAACTAAACTAACATGAGGCTCTGAGAGATAAAATGATTTTTGTAAGATCACTCAGTTAGAAGTTTCAAACTGGCCTGAATTCAAAAGTCCACTGAGCCACATATTTCTTGGTCCCATTTGTTTTTCATTCTCTATTTTCCCCACCCAGAATGTTTCAAAAATATTTGGGGGATCATAGGCTAGATATTTTGAAAAACTCAGCAGGTAATCAAAATAGGGCCTGAAAATATTCCAACACACTGAGACCATAGTGAGCAACATTAGAGGGGGTTGTTTTGTTTTAAATAGAAGGACAAATAAATGTTAATCACTTTGGAATTTCTATGAATGAGGCATTCAGATTGTTTTTCTTTGGTACAAACCATTGTCAGTATGTTACTCAGGCAAGGCTGAAAATTGGGAAGCTTGAAGTGTTTCCCATTCCTGTTTCTAGGGCTTATACAAATGACAGAACTTGTCAACCAGTCTCTTCAAGCCAAATCTGATGTTTAGTGGAGTCCATGTTTCCATGGCCTCTTTTCTACAAAACTTTTCACTTGCCATAAATTGCAGACAACCATACAATTCCTGTGATAAATGTAGTTTACTATCTAAAAATTACCCTTGTCAGTAATGTTCAACCAACTTTGATATGTGTCAACACTTGAGCTATAAAAGAGAGACTTAGAAGCCTCTCTGTCCATATATCTAATATGTCAGCATGTATTTTTTGAAATACAATGTACATATATGCTTCAAAATATTTTAAAATATATTTTCCTTTAAGTTCAGTTCAGTCACTCAGTCATGTCTGATTCTTTGCCACCCCATGAACTGCAGCATGCCGGGCCTCCCTGCCCATCACCAACTCTCAGAGTCCATCCAGACCCATATCCATTGAGTTGATGATGCCATCTAACCATCTCATCCTCTGTTGTCCCCTTCTCCTCCTGCCCCCAATCCCTCCCAGCATCGGGGTCTTTTCCAAAGAGTCAGCTCTTCACATCAAGTGGCCAAAGTATTGGAGTTTCAGCTTCAACATCAGTCCTTCCACNGTGTCTGCCCTCTGATGCCCTCTTGCAACACCTACCATCTTACTTGGGTTTCTCTTACCTTGGGCGTAGAGTATCTCTTCACTGCTGCTCCAGCAAAGTGCAACCACTGCTCCTTACCTTGGATGAGAGGTATCTCTCACCGCCGCCCTTCCTGACCTTCAATGTAGGATAGCTCCTCTAGGCCCTCCTGTTCCTCCGCAGCCACCGCTCCTTGGACATGGGGTTGATACTCCCAGCCGCTGCCCCTGGCCTCGAGCGGGGTGGCTACTCCTGGCCTCCGCCCCTGGCCTCAGGCACTGGGTGGCTCCTCCCGGCCACCGCCTCTGGCCTCAGGCGCTGGGTGGCTCCTCCCGGCCACCGCCCCTGGCCTCGGACGCAGGGTGGTTCCTCTAGGCCTTTCCTGCACCATTGCAGCCTGGCACTCTCAGCCGCTGCCCCTGACCTCGGACGTGGGGTAACTTCTCTTGACCACTGCCATTTGGGCATGGGGTCTTCCCGGCTTCTGCACCTGACTTCGGATGTTGCGTAGCTCATCTCGGCCACGCTTAGTGCTCTATACAGTCAACAAAAACAAGACCAGGAGCTGACTGTTGCTCAGATCGTGAACTCCTTATTACCAAATTCAGGCTTAAATTGAAGAAAGTAGCGAAAACCGCTAGACCATTTAGGTATGACCTAAATCAAATCCCTTATGATTATACAGTGA